>OZ005648.1:223490796-223895796 GCA_963930645.1 Salticus scenicus
ACACACAGACAGACAGACATTTTCGAAAAATGGTCAAATCGTGTTCTACAGTTCTCAAAACGTGTAAATTCATCAAAAAACCGAGGTCTAATATTTTTACGATCCAATACTTTCTTCTATTGAATATGGAAGGAAGTAAAAATATTTGCAGTAGTCTGTGACGTAATTGGCTTTTTCCAACCCGGCACAATTTGAATGTGCCAACATTTAGCACATAACACTTTATACCCCTCTTCTCCGCGAATGTGTTCAGAGAACATTCCATCACAAAAGAAGCAATTGAATTGCTCGAATTCAGCTGATCCCCGTCGTTGATATCTATTAATTATAATTAATTAAATTTATAATATAATTGATATTATCATCACTATCGATAAGGGGAGGGTGACAGTATTCTGATAAGTCCGATGATGAATCATGTCATTTCTTGGGTCGAATTTTTTTTCTTTGAAGGCTTTTGATCTTCGCACCCTTGGCAGGCCTTTAATTTTACCAGACTCTGGCTGGTATCTTACCTCAACACTGTTAAAAATTTCAGTTCAAGGTTGAACCAAAATTTGATACTACAGTATTTGCTAAATGCTCGGTAGAACCAAAAGTTGGTACTACAGTACAGTTGCAACCATGCAAAGGTAAAAGAAATTAATTATCAAAGGTTTTGATAATTAATTTCTTTTTTTTTTAAAAATCCTTGATTATTATTATTATTGTACAAATATAATAATCAGAACTCAAAAACAACGTACTTGAATTTTTATTCCGAATTTCGAAATATAAATTACAGCAAACAGAGAGAGATAGAAAAAAATAACGCCTCACATTCAAAACTGGGAGAATTGCATAGTCTTAAATATCAGAAGCAATACTTTTTTTACTGAAATACTAATTACAACTTTGTATATATATATATATACATATACACGCACATATACACTGAGCGATATATATGATTACAGATATTAATATAAATATATACACACTCACACATATACTGAGCGATATATAAAGTAACGACACCAGTGCTCGTCACTCTTAAGGCCTTATTTTTAAAATGTTTGTTTTTTTCGCGTGGCATTCATGTGGAATTTATGTATCAATATTATACTTTGGTCTATTTTATACACTGATTCTTCTAGTTGTTGTTAGACACTTTCATTTTTTCAATACGTTAAGCCAATTTAAAAAATAAAATAAAAATTAAACCTATAAAAATGCACCAGTGCTCGTCACTTGAAAACTGCGTTTCACCAGTAGTCGTCAGGTGATTGCACCAGTAGTCGTCATGTAAATAAAACGCAACAATTTGCTCAATAGTTTGATTTTAATTGCGTTTTTGCAAAATTGACAGAATATTATTGAAACAAAATATCTTCGGAACATATTTAGAACCCAAATCCATTCTTAGGGATTAAAACACAAAACATTAAATGGAAAAATTCAAAATATTGCAAATAAAACAAATTCATATGCGAAATAATTTGAAAATTCTTTGCTTTTAAGAAAAGTTTTCAAAATTTTATTCGTTCTCAAGTATATCTTTACTTAAAGCAGAGGGTAATTAGCAGGGGATGGGGTAATAATATCGTTTTTAAGAGTGACTTTGTTCCAAATTATCGCAGTAAGATTGATTTTACCATGCTTTTTATTAACGCGTATTCTTGTTTGTTTGTCCAGTACAAATCTTACAATTGATTTTTAACTAACTTCCCGACTACCTAGACATTTGAAACTTTCAGAATAATTCAGAACACGATGAAAATGCATTTTTTAAATACTTTTAGCCAACTGCTCCGGGTCCCTGTAGCCTTCGGCAGCGTTATCAGTACAAATCTTGCAATCGATTTTTAACTGATTTCTCGACTAGCTTGACATTTGAAACTTTCAGAAAAGCTCAGAAGACGGTAACAATGGATTTTTAAAATATTTTAGCCAATTGTTTCGAGTCACTGCTGCCTTCGGCAGCGTTTATATGGTTCAACAGAAAATTTATTTAACTTTTTTCCCGACTAGCTAGACATTTGAAACTTTCAGAATAGCTCAAAACACGATGACAATGCTTTTTTTAAATATTTTTAGCAAACTGTTTCGAGTCCCCTCTGCCTTCGGTAGCGTTCACATGATTCAACAGAAAATTTATTTAACTAACTTCTCGACTAGCTAGACATTTGACACTTTTAGAATAGCTCAAAACACGATAACAATGCATTTTTTAATACTTTTAGCCAATTGTTTCGGGTCCTCGCTGCCTTCAGTAGCGTTTATATGATTCGTCAATCATATACTCGTCCCGATCATCAATCTACCCGACTACCTAGACTTTTGAAATTTTCAGAATAGCTCAGAACACAGTGACGATGCCTTTTTAAATTGCTTTTAGCCAATTGTTTCAGGTTCTCGCTGCCTTCAATAGCATTTATATGATTCGACAGAAAAATTTAAAACACGGTATATAAAAAATTATTTTTGTATTGCAATTTTTTTTTTTAACGTATGGGTTGATTATGCGTACCTAACACATACTATAAAGGAATTTTGAGAAATCCTTCGCCTCTTCTTCCTCATTAAGTGTGGGGTGGATTCAAAAACACGTTTACAAGAGTAATTATTCTCCAAATTATATCAGGACAAATTATATCAGGAAAGCAATTTTTTGATGCGTTGATTGGTTATGCGTACCCAAAAATACTGTAAAGGTATTTTGCGTAATTTTTTCCGACCAAATTTTGAGAAAGGGTAGCAAAAACGTATTTCTACGCATAACTCTGCTCTAAATAATCTTACAAAGGCGATTTCTGATGTGTGAGTTGGTCATATGCATCCAACACCTAGTATAAAGAGATTTTGCGAAGATCCTTCGTCTATGTGAGGGTGGGGAAAAAAAAAAAAAAAAAAAAAATATATATATATATATATATATATATATGTCTTCAAGCTCAACTCTGTTGCAAATTATTTTCGGGAGGGGATTTTTTTTATGCGTTGGTTGGTTGTGTTTGTGTACCTTAGACGCATTATAAGGCGATTTTGCAAAATTACCCTTCCCCTCTTCCCTCGGCCGGGCGGACAAAAAACACGGTTTTAACCTTAGCTCTACTCCAAATTAACTCAGAAAGGCGAGTTTTGATGTCTGGGTATTGGTTAAAAGTACGGAATATGGAATTTGATAATATTTCGTTAAAATTCTAAATTTGCCCGTGGGAGAGGAGATAAAAGCGGTTGACTCTATGCCGAAAGCAGTAGAAGCCAATCATCATATTGCGGGACGGAAAGCTATTACAGAAGCCAGCGAGAACATTAACTGCGGTTTCGACTGATTTCAAAGTTTTTTTTTTTTTAATTTTTGATAATGATAGGGATTTTTCCTATTTTATTTAAATATAGGGACCAGCGAAGGTGGCAAAGCTTGCTAGTATTATTCTACACATCAAGCTAATGTTATCAAATATTATGGATATTAATGTTATCAAATGTTAATGTTAATTAATGTTATCAAATATTATCTTACAATTTTAATTATTTAAGAGCAACAGTCAACAGGGTAATTTTTATCAACATTTTAACTATATGTTTATCTTACATAATTAATATAATGTATAAACAGAAAACTGGCTTAAGAAATGTTTTTAATGTTTAATATTTTCTATATAAGTTGTTATTCACCTGCATCTAACATAACAAAAAAGCCTTAACATAATTTTGAACCGACTCACAGTCATGCTAACTATGAAATCAAGCCTTTGTATTTTATCATTTTCGAAATATATATATGAATTAAAATTAAATTATCACGGTCAATAAAGTACTTAAACATCACTTAAATACATCTTCGCAAAACCATGACATCATAAAATTTTAAAATACATTAGACAGATGTATGGAGTAATCATGTCTGTTTTTCTAAAATATATAACAGAAAACTAGATAAAGCGCTTTATAGCTAAGTATGTTTATGTGCCATTGTTTAATTTTTCCAGCAAAATAATATGGAAAATTTTAGGTGGTTTAAAGTCAGTCATAGTGAATTAAAGGTACCATGACTGACTTTATTTAAACAAGCTATACAAAAGTTACAAGTGCAATAAAGTTCACGTTCTTGAGGTTAAAATACATTTGTTTACATTTACGAATACCCCTGACGACTACTGGTGCCGATAGTCAAATTAAAGTAAAAATTATACCATCATAATTCTAAACGAAAATATAGTATTTTTCATGAAAAATGTTACCCAGTTATTAAAAATGTTAAAACACCAGTGTTCGTCAGGGGTGACGAGCACTGGTAAAACGTGCAAAATATGCACCAGTAATCGTCATACCTTAAAAACCTTTATATTATGTCAAATTTTAAAAAGTTGCACATAAATCGTATTCTGCATTTCATAAGCATTACATACAATGCTTTATGAGCAATGTCAAAAGCAGCGAACAACAAAATATATCAAGAAATGCATATCTATTCCCTTAATCATTTGCTTTACGTTGACTCAATTCAATTGTAATTTAACGTATACTTCCCTTATTTTGTTTCTCCCTACTCTTCCCCAATAGTTGAAATCGAACTTTTTATGTCATAAGAAGCAGAAAGCTTTGGAGAATCTTATGAGGGTAGATTCAAATTCATACAGGTTATAAAACGGTTATTTTAACACTTCTTTTAAGAGGGTGACGACTACTGGTGCAGATTTTAGGGGTGACGAGCACTGGTGTCTTTACCTTATGTATATAGATATTGATATAAATGTATACATACATGTACATGGAGTGGCTAAATTATTATGATCACCTGGGATTTTTATGCATAGGAGTTATTGCGTTACAGTGTTTCCGCTTTAAAGCTAAGATTGTGCGAAAAAAAAAAAAAAAAAGAAATTTCATGTGGTTTGCATAGATTATTGACACTTTCTAACTGTGCATAAATGGTTTATTGTTTAAGCTTCAATGCACTTTGCCTACATAATCACACAACCGACAGAACGACAGAAATAGTCCGTGGGGCGATAGACCAAGTATGTAAAGGTAGATGCACATAGAGTAGAAAAATACAATGTTCCCCAAAAAATAATTGCACATAATTTTTTGACAAGTGAAAAAAAGACATAGTGCAATACTTTCATAAAAACTGTTTAAATGTTTTCAAATTTCATATTTATATTTTACAGAATATTTAATTTTATTTTTTTCTATTGAAGAAAAATAATAATATTTAAAAACTGACTGTGAAGAGAAAAAAATGAAATATATATATAATATTTATTTATTTATTTTTTATGTAAGTATACTATGCATTTTAAGTAGAATACTAAATAATTAAGAAACGGAATAACTTTTACTTTTAAAGTATATTTATTTTAAAACTAAATACGTACTGAACTCCGCATATTTCCTGTTTACTGCAGAATACAATTATTCATGCAAGATATTTATTTTTTTATTTGTAGAAGTATAATGTTTAATGTTAATGATGCGCACTTTTATAATCGACGATCATTTTTTCGACGATAATAATTTTGATAGTTCTAGTATAAACTCACCTTTTTAATACAAATAATGCAACCAATAAAATTATACTCCAGATACGTAAATTTAATTAATATTTAAAACTAATAATTTAATACTTTTTGCACTGCACGCATTTATAACAACATTAAGATCTTAAATAACAAACTAATAATAAAAGGGAACTTAAGAAATATATATTCTGCACCAATTCTGCCGTGAGAATAGATGAACGCTATATACTCAAGTCAAAAGAAAATGAAATGAAACTATAATGAGATGAGCTAATTTATCATATATATGTATATATATATATATATATATATATATATATATATATATAGAGAGAGAGAGAGAGAGAGCATTTTCTCTAAACAATGTTTTCTGCTTCAAAATTTAGAGCACTTTTTTCTTCAGTATAATTGTAAAAAAATAAATGTAATAAAAGAAATCAAACGATATTTGAGCGCATTAATTTAAATCGTTCATCCAAGATGAATGGTGCATTTATGGTAAAGAAACGAGTTAAAGTTAATTCACATTAAGTTGCTTTCATACTTTCATTTTAAAATAGTAGTTGGACTTTATTATTTCTGAAAGCGAAATACTTAGTTTCACGGGATATCACAAAAATAACGAAAAGAAACAAAATCTCTAATATTTATTTTTATGCTCTTCAAAATCACATGAGCGATTATAATAGAAGAATTAATACTTATTTCATTGCTTACTGTTGTTTAATTTACACTCAGTCATGCAGAATTAATAAATTATTTTAGTGAGTAAGTGAAGTGTGTGATTAAATTATTTAAATAGATATTTTTAGATTATCATGTAAAGTTTTGTAAAGAAAAAATATTTAGATATATTTCAATGTATTTTTAAATTATAAATGTATATGTGACCTAAAAATGCTTAGTTGTTCGTTTTAACGTCAATATATAATGTGTTTTAATGAACTAAAGGCAAAAACACAACGAAAGCAAGATATTACATTTAATTACAATAGATAAATAGGTATTAATTTGGTAAATATAGGTATTGATTTTTTAGTTAATCTTACCCATAAAAGACGAAAAAAGCATCATTTTACACTCAAACTCTTGAAAACTGAGCTTTTGTTAGTTACTGTTTGTGAGGTCCGCTGAGAAAAAAATTTGTAACTGACATCTAGAATCTAGATTGTGGTTCTAGTAAAAATAGTTCCATGCCATCCTTATAAATTCTAGTCCCCTTGGAAAGCAGATCTAGAAACCCCTAATAGAATTCTAGAGCGTTTGCCTATATTATCGATGTCAAACTTATTTAAAAATCTCTGCAAATAAATATGAACACAAGAGGCGAGTTTTAGCAACTATAATCTTTGTTTATGACCTAATTCTAGAAAATCAAGCTAGAATTTTTGGCAATACAAACGATTCAGAATATTCAGAATACTCAGAATATTGTTTCACCGTCTAGAAATGTATAGACTAGAAATTCTCGATCACTTCATCTATTCAGCTTATTGGCGTGCCTTATACATATAGCTGAGCAATCTATATTTATAGTTTACGGATTTAGAGAATACCACTTATTCGTTCTAGATGAAAACGGTATATTTTTTTTTCTCAGTGTTTCATTAGTCTGAACCAGATTTTTAGGGAGTAGTTTGTATCTGTCTGTATGTGTCTATGAGTTTGTCATAAGCGTGACTCAAAAATGTATACCAGCAGGAAGTCTAAATTAAATATTTTAAATTTAAAATATTAAGATACTACCAGTAAATTTTTATTCAGATCGCATAAGTCATTCACGCACAAAGACATACACAATAATTCAAATACATTTCAACTACCAGTGGGATTTCTCATTGACACAATTTAAGATCTTTAACCTGCATTAAAGTAATGACATTTTTTTAAATGCGCAGAAACATCTTTTCATAGTGTGTGGTGGTATGAAAAGAGTTCGTCATTTATTAACATGGCCTTCGAAAAGAATTCTGATCTATAAGGGGCTATGACAAAAAATTGCTCGAAATATTTTTTAAAATTGTCTTATGATTTCTTTCTTTTTTTCCCTATTGTACTAAATTTAAGCATGCTACTTGGTATATGTATGCAATTTTTACACAGCAAACAAGTCTACACAAAGCATAATAAGGATGTTTCAAAGAGTAATGCAATTATAAATTCTCTTAATAATTTGAAATATTTATTTTTATTTTATAACGTCTTTAACCCTTTAACGTTATATACATTTTTTTTTTCCGAAAATTGCTAAACTAATTTCAAAAATGACTGTAAGACACGCATAGCTGATCATAAATATGTAAAAAGAAAAGAAATGATACATTTATTTTAGAAAAAATCTTGGTTTTACAGTGAAAGCAATAAACGGTAAAGGTCTATTTTTTCTTCTCAAACAAACCAATTCACAAAACACTAATCAGGATAAAAAAAATTCATTTTCGATTGTTTCTTTATTTTTATAATGAAAGATGTGACTAAATGTGATACAACTGAACAAAAATATGTATATTTAAAAAATATGGAGTTACACCACTTTTATAATGAACCGTCCAAATTATACTATTTAAATATTGACATGTATGAAAGCTTCACTTTTAAAGATTTTTCTATTGTTACTGTTTTAAATCAAATCTATACGTAAAAATTAATTCATATTTCTTTCTTTCTTCCTTAAATTTAATAGTAATTAGGAGGCATGAATATAACAATAAAAGCTAACCCCCCCCCTCCCAAAAAAAAAAAAAAAAAAAAAAAAAAAATCCTTAACTTGTATATACTTAATTCTTAGATATAATATTGATATGAAATGAAATTACCATACATTTGCAACCTTTAAATCAGATATTAATAATAACTTTGCAAATATTGTATGCACTACTCTGTAAGAAATATGTCATAAAATTTTCAGGAAAATTTCTTCGGTGAATGGTATTTGTTAAACTATTAAATGACGTAGAGGTTCAAATGTGATTCAAGATTGTTTATTTCTATTACAAATGAGTTTTTTTTTTTTTTCTTTAAACCTCTGTCAGTCATTATTTCGTATAATATATTGTCCGAAAATTGTGTAAGTTCTTGTTTGTTTTTTAATATAGTCTTCCTATACAATATCCATAAAACATTAAAAATGTTATCAGGTAAACTGCTGACTGTAAATTGAAACAATTTTATTTTTTTAATTAAAACACAAAAATAAGTAAAGTTATAATAAGTAATGGTTTTTACTTTGTAAAACTAATTACATAATCAGTTTCAAAACCTAAAAGTCGTGTGGTCAAACCAATAATAATAAACCAATAATAATCAAACCAATAACAAATACTTACACTAAATTAAATGACTTGTCCTCGGCTTAATAATTATTGATAACACAAACATTTGTTACAGGAACTTGTGTTTGCATTAGTTTATAGAAATCGTAAAGACAAATTTCTTTAAAAAAAAAAAACTTTAAATTAAATTGATTTGAACACATTTTGTATTATATAAAAAACTAATCAAGTTGTTCTGTAGGATTTTTTGTAAGTTTAATTTAATCGATTTCAGAAAAGCGTGTTTCCAAAGTTCATACGAAATCTCGCAAAACAGTATCGAATACGAATTATTCAATTAGTTTTTCTGTATATAGTAATTTTTGGAATTTCTAAAGACTTTCAAACACGTCTTCAACAATTTTTACGGGATTTTATTTAGTTAACCCGTTAGTAGTCGCTAGTTGGTCGATTTGCCGCCTCTCCTTCAGTGTTGCCAGATTTTTTTATTCAATAGCCACCAAAAATTTTTTAAAGTGGCATTTGATATACATAAAACGCGAATAAAATCGAAGAAACGTCGATCACATCACTTCTTAAAATTATTGGTGAGAGTTAAATAAAAAGTGCGCAATCTGTAATAGGTGGCGCTGTCTATAGCGACTACTAACGGGTTAAGAAGAAAACAAATGTGTATGGTGGGGGAAGGGAGAGGGGCACAAGGACTCGGTGATGGGCAAAATTTAATTTTTAAAATGTGAAAATTTGGCAGGTGGGGATGAGGAAACTTCTGTTAGTTTGATGGAAAGAACTTTTCAAAACAACATTTTGAGACAAAATGTTTTTCTCTATAATTATTTACTAGGAAAATATGAATGAAAATTTTTCTTCTTCCCACTGTGCCTCGAGTACAAACTGAAAATTGTAAAAACTGAAAAAAAAAAAAAAAAAAAAGCTTAATTAATTCGAAGGATTTTTGTTTTGTTCGGAAATTGAAACTGTAAAAACAGAGGACAGCGAAATGCCCAACTTTGAAATTTTAAAGAAATGAAGTTGCTTGTTAGCTCGTCTGAAATGTCTTCTACAAACAACATTTTTCAAAACTATGTTTTGCTTGCCGCTTCCGATAGATTTGGGGAGGAATAAGGGACTTTTAGAAAGAAAAAATATTATTTATAAGCTCCTTAAAAAGTGCCCCACCAGCGTTTCTGCGTTCAAAGCTGGTGGATGCGATGTGCCGGCTTCGATCCCAGGTCGCACTCTTCGACCTCGCCATTCCTTCCATGGTTTCTCCGAAACTCGCGTAAACACGGGCTAGAACTCCTTAAAAAGACCCCCACAGATGGCATTCCACCTATAGTCTTAGGACCCTCAATTGGTCTTAAACCCTACAACCATCCAACCTTAAAAAAGCCCCATAAGAAAATCTTTAAGTGATTGTATCTAGAAGATTTCTCAAAGTTTTAAAAAGTCATTATCATTTAAAATTTTAAAATTAGATCTCTTACGTATACTTTTTACTACCGTACCCCAATTTTAGAAAATGAGACAAAGTCCACTCTTAAATCCCTTCATTACGTTTTAGAAAATTTTCAGGAATTCGAGATACGTGATTCCGAAATACTCGGAAGAATGTGGGGACTATGTACAGTATAATTAATCAGATAGAATAAAATTAGATGCAATAAGGCATTTTCTAAAAAAGTTTGTTTTGAGAAAACCTTTGTTACAGGCTAACAAAGAACTTTTTCCCAATTAAAATTTCAAAGTGGTCTAACTGGGTGCCCCCCTCCCATTTTCCCCAACTAAATTAATATTAAACCAAACAAAATTTTTCTCAAATTGATTAAGTATCTTTTTCAGAATTATCAGAGTTTCCAAGGGAGGATCTGAACCCCACCTCCGCTAGGTATTTACTGTCAGATCCTTACAACATTTTACTTTCTGCATCTCCAATTTAAAAATAACAAAGTATTAATTTTTTTTTTTAATTGATTGACCATTTAAAATTTTATGTTTAATTTTGCTTATCTAACTAAAACCTATGTGGTAAACCGAGCTCTTTAAAAACTTATTCATAACACTTTTTTACAAAAATTTTCGCAGACAAATTAGTATTTAAAATATTTATTTGGAATGTACTGTCCAACCATTGAAATATATAATAAATTAAATATTGAATAAAGAATTATTATTATTATTATTTTTTTTTTGTATTTGCAGAACTTTTTGTCATTTTTAAAATATACTATATTATGCCTTTGTAATGTTGCGTTTTTCAATCCCTCAAAAAAAAAAGTATTTTTTTTTAATTTTTAGTTTTTTCACTTTTTATAAAATTTTGAAAATTCATTTAGTTTTTTATTTTGTTCGCGGTAAAATTTAATGTAGTATGACCTATGAAACTACACTTTTTATACAGTAATATAAACTCATTACTATGGTCCTTTAATTTTAACATTTTGATCCGTAACCCCAAAATATTAAGGATATTAATACAAAACCCCTTAACGGGTTAAAAGTTTGTGACGTAGCACTGTACTTTATGGCTATAAGAATTTGAAATAAAGGTCTTGAAAATAGTTATACCAAATTTTCAGTGACGTTTTACTAATTATTAAAATATACATAGATTTTCTTATTTGAATTTGCTTTTTTCTTCTATTTATATTTACAGTGTAAACGTTATTTCCAGCATAAAATAATATATAACGTTTACTACTGATACTTTTTCATTCACGTCTCTTATAATATCAAAATGTGTGTTTTAATAGAAATTACATCGAAATTCCAGTAACGAAATGGTGTTACATTAAATGATTTGTTTTTAAATTCCATTGCAATTATTTTGTTTTGCATATTTAAGTATATTTGCACTTTGAAATATTGCTTTTAATTTTCAAATATGCTGTCAAATATATCACTTTCATTAAGCTTATATTATGTACTGAAATGTATTTATTTCAGTGAATTATTTTATCTTTTGCGTTACTCTATCCAAAACTGTAAGTAAAATTTATGTAAATGTTTATTTTGTGTTATATTATCCAAATTAATTGAAAATGTATGCAAATAGATGGTGTGCTGCAAAGAAAAGCTTTTCTTAGTATTCATCTTATACGTTGAAAATGGTGCATTAGTACACTATAGAAGATGAGGTATTAACATAAAGGGAATTAACAACATAGCATTTCAAATCAGCGGGATGATATATGCTAAAATCTAATCAACAACATCCAAGTATAAAGCTTCGTGTATGTTGATGTTTGGGATTAAGTCTAGGACCCTACGTCAGAGCTGGTGTGCCCTGTGTGTGGGTCTTTCTAAGACTCACATTTACACGAGTTTTGAAGAAAGTGACGAAAGCTCCGAACGGCTAGGTTGACAAACGTAACGTGGGATCGAACCTGGCACTTCCCGTCTACCAGAGCTCGGCCACTGGTGGGACCAGACGTTTTGTGATATGTAGTATCCTAAAAATATCGTTAAAGTACAAACATACAGATATTTTCTACAAATGGTCAGAGCGTGATTAGGGCATCGTAAAATTTGTAAATACGTCAAAAATCAGAATCAGAATATTTCATGAGTAATATGTATAAATAATGTATACTAAGAATTAAATCTAAGATTTTTAAAGCAAATAAAAAACATGGCATAAATGTATTTTTCCTACTTTAAAAGTATTCGTTCACATTAAATATATATTTTTATGATAAAGATTTCAGCAAATATTTTTACTGAATAATGTAGAAAAAATGGAAAATCAACGTTCTCGCAATTAAAGGAATTTACAGCATAGCAACACTGCAAAAAAAATAACGGTTGTTTTTACAGCAGAATGTGCTGGCAATATGGGTGCCAGCACATTATGCTGTTAGAAAGAAGCAATTTACAGCAAAAACAACCGTAAAAGTCTCCTTTTACAGATATTTCCACTGTAAATTTCCTTATTTAACAGCATAATGTGCTGGCAATATGGGTGCCAGCATATTTTGCTGTAAAAATCACTGTTATTTTTTACAGCGAATGCCACTAGCAGGATGAGATATGTTAAAATCTAATTAGCACAAATTTACATTTATGGTTTAACTAAATATAAAGTTACATGACTAATAGCATCGACTAAATTTCGTTAACGTACAAACATAAAGATATTTTCTAAAAATGTTCACATCGTGTTTAGGACATCTTAAAATGGGCAAATCCATCAAAAACCAGGCGTCAGAAATTGCATGACTAATGTATATGTAATGAAAATCTCAGATTTAAAAAACAAATAAAATACACAGCATAAATGCATTTTTCCCTACTTTAGAAGTATTTGTACACGCTAAATATATATTTTTCAACAAGGCTTTCATTAAATATTTTTACTAGATAATGGAGAAAAAATGTAAAATTAGTAGGTTTCACGATCTTCCGTGACAAGACTATAAACAGTTTCAGCATTTAAATTATGTTATTTTTGAATAACGTTTGTTTCTTTCTCTGCATTCAAATGGGAAAAAGTTTTTGTTAATTAGAATTTACACAGAAGATTATTTTTATTATTTTTATAAAAATTATTCTACACAAAGAAATCTTATTTTTCTATAGCATTTATTAGAAGGTTAAGAGGAATTCAATAATAGAAAAGAAGGTATGTAAATTAAGACGATGAGAAAGTTATTTTGAAATTAGTGCCTCTTTTACTTTATACCGGCCCCATGTGTGACAGTACATTTCTTTTGTTAAAATAGAAGTAGTGCATATAACAATGCTTGTGAAATGTTGAAAAATGTAACATCCGTATATTAAGTCTTATATATATTATACTTATTTTATGCTAAATAGATAGTTTGCTATTGTCAAATTTTATATCAACTATCAAACTCAAAGTAAATTTGTAAAATAAGTAATTCCTATAAGTAATTCCGGTTTAACAACATTTGTAATATAAATAATTCACTTTATTAATACAATTCCATGTTCCATTTCATTTTAATTAAATCCGGTTTTATATGCTGCTAGAATTGCCGGAAGTGGTCAGAAAATTTATAGCTCTACGACAACTATAATATGGTCGGAAGATATTTGATTTAAAATTAGCTTAGAGCAACTCGTCATTTACCTGGGCATTCATCAACACATTTTTTGTACAAGCTACAAAATAAATAGATTTTAAAAAGAAAATTAAGAATGGTAGAATGTGGTTACGCATGCATTAAAATGTACTTTTAAACTGAAATTGTTAAAAACGCTAAACACAAACGAAAATGCAATTCCAACAATTACCAATGATAGCCTTTAATGTGATTAAATATTTTTGTGTGGGGCTCTGTAAATCTAATGCTAATCATACTACATTTTACAGAAAGCTTTTTTTGTGGGTTTAAATGTACCGCACTTTAGAATGTAAAAAACGAACGGGAAAAAAAGTCTAAAAATCCATAGCAAAAGCATGGGATAAAAAGGAAAAAAAAACTCACAATGTTAAGTGTGTGGAAAAAAAAAAAAAAAAAACGGCTAACACCGGAAAGGATAATGACAAAATTGACTAGAAAAAGACATCGAAGAGCGGGAACGGGTGCGCGTCAACTTCGTTACGATTTTCGCAAAATAAAAGATATAGTAATATGGTTTATAGAAATAAATCTCATAGAGCGTAATGCTTTGAATTTTTTTTACGAGTATCTTTGTGCATAAACGAGTGGTGGTATTAACCTCATTTTCAGTAGGGAATATTCCATACTAAACTTAAATGACATATATCAGTTTTGAAAAAATCGATGAATATTTTGGGAGTTAGAACATATATAAACAAATAAATCAAAGTCATAAACGCTTTCCAACCATACTGGAACGTGTTAATCATAAAACGTTATGTTACTTTGTGGTGAGTTAATCACATATTTCAGAAATCAGCTTTGAAATCATAAAGTATTTTGTTCCTTAGATGTGAAATAGTTGCTTCTCTTGTCTACTATCTACGATTAATATTCTTTTTAATAAATGGCTCATTAAAACTTAAATAGTTCCATATTTTGAGAATCGGCTACAAAAGAAAAAAAAAAAATCGTGTTTCATTTGTCACGTGTCCACCATGACAAAAATGTTATTTTCACGGTGGTCACTCTAGGAACCAAATCAAAAATTGAGAATTTCAGAATTTGCTTTTCACAAATGTTAAGTGAAATAAATCAAAAAATACCTTCACAAATATCAGACAACTTGGAAAAGTTCCTTCAAAAATTCGCATGGAAAAATCATTTGTTTTTTTTGTCAGCCAAAATGCTTGTTAAAACAAAACTAGTATGTTGTGGCCACCACAAGACTTTCTTCTATATTTTCCTATACATATTCAATCAGTAACAATATCAAAAAAAAAAAAAACAAATCCATAACTTTGTTTTAAATTATCACAGATTTATAGTTCAACCATTCGTTTTAAAGGTATTGACGAGATCTTTCGAAAGATACCCATTTTCAAAACTTACCCCTGCCGGGAGGGTATTTCCCCCCCAGGGGGGGAAGCCAAGCCCCCACATGCACAGAAATTTTTTCCTAGTTAACTATTACTATTATCAATAACTCATAATAATTTTACAATCAGAAGTTACAAATAACTCTCATTATGTATATTTATACGAAATTTTGTCCTATACTGCCATGTTAAAAATTTAGAAAACATGAGATCATAGCGCAACCTGTTGAGCGATTGATCCCCAAATGTAATCAGCACCAGTTTAGGTCAGTGGCCAACTAAATACCAAGTTTAGTTAAATTTCGTTAAAAAAAAAAAAAAAAAAAAAAAAAAAAAACGATTTTTTTTCTAAGTTTTTTTTCGTTAAAAGTAAAAAAAATCGATAACTTTGTTTTAAATTATCACAGATTTATGGTTCAACCATTCGTTTTAAAGGTATTGACGAGACCTTTCGAAAAATACCCATCTTGAAACTTTGCCCCCCCCAGTGTGGGGGGGGGGAACCGATGCCCCCACATGCACAAAATTTTTTTCCCAGTTACCTATTGCTATTATCAACGAGACTTTTCGAAAGATACCCATCTTGAAATTTACCCCCCTGGGGTTAAGAAGTTACCCCCTGGGAAAAGTTACCCCCTGTGGGGTACTTCTCCCAGGGGGGGAAACCTAGTAACCCCTACTTCCCAGGGGGGAAGCTACCCCCCGGGAAAGTTACCCCCTGGGGGGTACTTTCCCCCCCAGGGGGGAACCGATGCCCCCACATGCAAAAATTTTTTTTCCCAGTTACCTATTGCTATTATCAACGAGACTTTTCGAAAGATACCCATCTTGAAATTTACCCCCCTGGGGTTAAGAAGTTACCCCCTGGGAAAAGTTACCCCCTGTGGGGTACTTCTCCCAGGGGGGGAAACCTAGTAACCCCTACTTCCCAGGGGGGAAGCTACCCCCCGGGAAAGTTACCCCCTGGGGGGTACTTACCCCCCCAGGGGGGGAACCGATGCCCCCACATGCAAAAAAAATTTTTCCCAGTTACCTATTGCTATTATCAACGAGACCTTTCGAAAGATACCCATCTTGAAATTTACCCCCCTGGGGAAATATACCCCCTGTGGGGTACTTCTCCCAGGGGGGGAAACCAAGTAACCCCTACTTCCCAGGGGGGAACCGATGCCCCCACATGCATAAATTTTTTTTCCTAGTTACCTACTACTATTATCAATAATTCATATTAAATTTACAATCACAAGTTTAAAATAACTCTCATTATGCCCATTTATACGAAATTTTGTCCTATTCTGCCATGTTAAAAGTTTACATAAAATGCGATCATAGCGCCATCTGCTGGGCGATTGATCCCAAAATCTAATCAGCACCATTCCATGTCAGAGTCCAACTATATACCAAGTTTAGTTCAATTTTATTCATTGGTTCGTGAGATACGGTGAAAAATACGAAATGTTGCGATCACAGAGCCACCTGCTGGGCGATTGATCCCCAAATCTAATCAGCACCATGCCCTGTCAGGTTCCAACTATATACCAAGTTTGGTTGAATTTCATTCATTGGTTCGTGAGATACGGTGAAAAATACGAAATTTTGTCCTATACTGCCATGTTAAAAGTTTACATAAAATGCGATCACAGCGCCACCTGCTGGGCGATTGATCCCCAAATCTAATCAGCACAATGCTCCGCCAGGGTCCAACTATATACCAAGTTTGTTTGAATTTCATTCATTGGTTCGTGAGATTCGGTGAAAACAAGAAACCGCAGACAGACAGACATTTTTTAAAAACTATCAATTCGTGTTCAGGACATCCCAAAACGTGTAGATCCGTCAGAAAACGGAGGTCGAAAATTTTCGCGAATCCAATACTTTCTCTATATTACATACTAGCAGGCTACGCCCGCTTCGCTTGTCACTATTTTTAAATGAATCACAATAATTAGTGAATTCTCAAAATTGCATTAATTTTTATCGTGTGATAAAAAAAGAGAAAAAAAAATTCTGATCGGGAAAAATGTCGCACCGGGTCCCCACTGCCTTCGGCAGCGTAGACCCGTGCGCTGCGCGCACGTATTCCTTCACCATACTTATGACTTCTCAAAATTCCATGTTATTACTCATAAACTTTCATTCTCAAGAAAAGGAATTAAAAAATATATCATTTAGCATCGGGTAAAAACTCACACAGAGACGCCACTGCCTTCGGCAGCGCAGACCCATGCATGCTGCGCGCGCACGTTTGAGGATATACGTGCGCTGTAAACGCATATTCCTTCTCAACTCAAACTTTTATTATTAAGAAAATAAAATTAAAAAAAAAATCTTTTATCATCGGGTAAAAACTCGCACCGGGTCCCAAACCCATGCGTGCTGCGCGCCTATTCCTTCCCCACCGTTCCAGCCCCTCCTAATAACTTGCATATACCAATTTTGAACGGTCTTACTCAATTAGCTGAGATGCAAAAGAAAACCTGATCAGGACACTTTAAATTGTAAATCAGGTGAAATCTCGAATTCCACTTTCGATAATGTAAAAGAACTTTAAAATATCTTTCGAATGATGTATTAGAAATAATTTAATCATAATTAGAATATGAAATATTGAAATTTAAAAATATTACAGCGCCATCTGGCGGTAGAAATTTCTGTAATCAATTGTTCCATTCCAGATCAACAAAGCTTTCAAATGATGTATTACTCATGAAATTATTTTAATTAGTAGATGAGATACAAAAGAAAACCTAATCAGGACACCTCAAAACGTGTAAATCGTGTGCAAACTCGAATTCCATTTTCGATAATGTAAAAGTACTTTAAAATGTGTATCAACTAAAATAAGGTTTCAAATGATGTATTACTTATGAACCTTTTTTAAATTAATAACTGAGATAAAAAAAAACTGATTCAGGACGCCTCAAAACGTGTAAATCTGGTGAAAACTTTCGATAATTTAAAGAACTTTAAAATATCTTTCGAGTGATTATTACAAATAATTTAATCATAATTAGAAATTGAAATATTGAAATTTTAAAATATTACAGCGCCATCTGGCGGTACAAATTTCTGTATTCCACTGTTCGATTCCAAATCAAAAAAGCTTTCTAATGATGTATTACTTATGAAATTATTTTAATTAGTAGCTGAGATACAAAAGAAAACTGATTCAGGACACCCCAAAACGTGTAAATCTGGTGAAAACTTTCGATAATTTAAAAGAACTTTATAATATCTTTCGAATGATGTATTAAAAATAATTTAATCATAATTAGAAATTGAAATTTTGAAATTTTAAAATATTACAGCGCCATCTGGCGGTACAAACTCCTGTATTCCACTGTTCGATTCCAAATCAAAAAAGCTTTCTAATGATGTATTACTTATGAAATTATTTTAATTAGTAGCTGAGATACAAAAGAAAACTAATTCAGGAGACCTCAAAACGTGTAAATCTGGTGAAAACTTTCGATAATTTAAAAGAACTTTAAAATATCTTTCGAATGATGTATTAAAAATAATTTAATTGGAATTTGAAATATTGAAATTTTAAAATATCTGGCGGTAGAAGTTTCTGTAATCTACTGTTCAATTCCAAATTAACAAAGCTTTCAAATAATGTGTAACTTATGAAATTATTTTAATTAGTAGCTGAGATACAAAAGAAAAACCTAATCAGGACATTCTAAAACATGTAAATCACGTGAAATCTCTAATTCCATTATCTACGGTAGTTTTATTAATGGAAGTAAAAAGAAAAATAAATATTTTTTATTTCCCCAAAACCTATATATACCACGGTAGTCGGGTAATGGAAGTAAAAAGAAAAAGAAAAAGTATTTTTTAGTTTCTTCAAATGTATTTTGTTGCTATGGAAACTTCTATCGTCTATTGAAAGATAGATTATGTGTTAGAATAAAATTTAATTTGCAATTAAAATGTAACTGCTTTGTTCATAAATGAAAATTGATGAAATTTTAACTGCAGGTTAGTTTTGTGCTGAATAGGTTGTATATTAAGTGTTGTGTACGAAAAAAGAAATTTGAAGCACTTTGAAATTTGCAGTTTTTAACCCCAGTTAAAGATCATGTGATATTAATGACTTGCACATGTTTTGTTTCCGTTAGAGACAGCCGTTAAAATCGTCTGCTGAATGCTGATAGAATGCCTCTTTTTAAGCAATAAGGATTTTTGGTCATTTTTCGATCGACATGGGTCAACATTTTAATTAATATCTCCGAAACTAATTAAGATTTTTAAATTCTGTTTCGTGGAAAACATCGGAAAGGCTCCAGAGCATCCGTATGTCAATTCTTGTACTTCTGCGTTCAATAGGGGCTGAACGTATAAAAGAACAAACAGACAGACAGACAGACAAACCTTTCCATTTATTATTATAGATAGAAGAAAGTAAAAACGAGTAAACTGGAATTATGTACAGATGACTTTCGCGTAAATAAAAATATCAATTTTCAGGTAAATGCTAAAACATTTTTAAGGAAATCAAAGCATGGTCTGGAGGGAGTAGGTTAGTTGCACCCGGAGAATACCTAAACGGGCTAGTTGCACCGCTTACTCTCTGAACCAAGGGGTGAGTTGCACCGCTTAGCCATTTCTACAAAGGGGCGAGTTGTACCCTCCAAGATATTATTACATAATTTTTTTATACATAATCGCATATCTTTCCCTTCACACTTTTCACAGGCTTAGGACTGTCATGGGCTAAAAACCCATGGCGTGTATAAAAAATTTGCTAATAATTTTTCTTTGTCTCATAGTGGTAATAAGTTTACCTTATCTAATAGCCGAGCATATGCCCATTGTCTTTGAAAAAGATGATCATCTGTCGTCTTATTTTATGCATAAGTTTTAATTTGTTTCCTTTTTATCTTTCTTTGAACTGTAGTAGGAAATAACCTTTAAAAATTCAAATCTTGTAAGTTCTTTACTCGTATATTTCTGCTTCATTTTTTCCATGTTTTCCATTCTCTTTTTCAAAAATTTATTTGGTTGTTTTGTGATATTTACGCTATTTTCAAAGCATTACATCAACCTGTGTTTCAACCCTTAAATACTTCAATAAAAGCATAAATATTTGGACTAGGTGCACTGAAATTGGTATTCACAAACGTTAGTTGTTCTCTCTCCGTCAATTGTATCCGAAGCCCACAATATTTGGTTGAAATTTCGCATCTTCTGAAATATATGTATCAACCAAATAATCCATGTATTTTTCCAATTTTTCATTCTGAGGAATTTCCGACATGAAATCCTCTACAAAATAATCAGCAACTTCCTCATGATTGAAATAAAGCAGTCCGAATGACCAACGTAGCCACTTTCTAATATCAGAATTCTTGTCTTTATATTCTTTTGATAAACCAAGTTCTTGAATTTTTCTCCACCATGATTGAGATGCGTGGAAACGGCATCCTCTGATATTGCTTGTAGGCCATATTCTTTTAATTGCCGAATGAATTCCGATTTCAAAATCAGCGATAATATTCTTGGGCTCGAATTTTAATTCTAATTTTTCACAACACTCTGTCAGCAATACAAACATATCTTCATAAGTATTTGTACTTTTCTTAGGCAAGAGAAAGTGAGCGAAGTGAGAGAAGTGGAATGTAGTGGCCATTTTCATTGATGTGCAACGAAAACATCTGATAAAAAAACTTTGGACAATGTTTGAATGTTCCATCGATGAATATCGTATCACATTTACACAAAAATTGCAGCATTTCTTCCCCCTGATATGTTTTAATATCCAATGAAGCTAGAGCAGAATGCACTTCTTTTGCGTTTTTGGAAGGGGTGGTAATACTGCACGCCGTGCTCTACTCAAATCTTTTCTTATATATTCCATATCTTTTACATTGAATTCTTCTGTAAATCTTGAAGGTACGCCACTTATTTCTCTTCTAATTAATTTTTGTGAGCGTTCGTTTACTTCGTCTAAAGCTTTCCTTTTGACACTATTCGAGATGGCTTGTCTTTTCAAGTTTTTATCAAGGTCATGATTGTGGTTCACATCAGATTTTATAATAACTGTAGCATTTCCATCCGTATAAATCTTTGCTAAACAGTTTCTTTTGACGCATCTCCATTTAAGTCCTTCTCCGGTTTCATGCTGCTTGTCAAATTTGTAGTTACCGTAAACCATAAGCCTATGTATTTTTTCGCTCAACATGAATTCCATTATTACTAACGAACTTAAACGCTCCTTACGACTTAACGACAGCACACTACGTGAACTAATGACTATGCGGACGCGCGCAGCACATGCAAAACCCTGTCAGGCAACCCTCGGACCTTTATTGGCTGATGGAAAGGGCAGGAAGGAACATCTCCCCTAATGACTAGAAACCTTTTCCCCTAATGGCTTATCAGTAAATCGTTACAATTCTTCCGTCATTTGATTTACAGGTAAAGAGAGGGGTGCAATTGACCCTCGTCCGAAAAATCCCAAGCGGTGCAACTCGCCCGAGATTTGATTGACAGGTTAAGAGAGGGGTGCGATTGACCCTCGTCCGGTCTGGAGTCTGGTAGACAAACCGAAATCAGACACGTTTCTTTTTTCTTTTTCTTTTCTTTTTTCTTTCCTTTTTATTTTTATTTATTTTTATTTATTTATTTATTTTTTTTTTTTTTTTGAAATGCTATAAATTAGTTGTCTCAGATATTCTAGGAAATATAAGAAATATTAACTATTTTACACTTGTAAGTTATTTATATACGACATGTATTGTTCAATAATAAAATTACATTATTGGGCTGGAAAAGAAAAGTAATAGGAGAAAAACTTTGAAATAACACCATAAAATGCAAAAAACTCGCATTTCCGCTTTGATTGCAGCATTCGTGACTACTTTGACGAAGGGTCATGCTTTTTTTTTTTTTTACCCGAAACAAGTTTTTTCCGTTTTTTGCATTTTATGATGTTATTTCAAAGATTTTACTTATTACACGTATTGTTACGTTAATTTTTAAAATTAATTAATTAATTTGTTTTGTTGCTGAATTGTTTAATTTTACTTCTGACAATTAGCACTATATCAAAATACAAAACTTCAAAAGTATATTTTTTAAAGAAACTAGCATTTTAAAAGATTTATTATAGCGTAAATTACTGAACAAAATAATAAAACACTCATAAATATACCAAAGTGCATTTTTCTCCATCAAGTACTTTGTGAGAATAATTTTAACATGCACCACATTAAAGGAGTACGTTTAGTGTCAAGAGTAGCTTTTATTCTTTTGTGATAAGTTAATCATCCAGAAAGAGTACATTATTAACATACTCATTAATTATTCGGAGACATAATTATGTACTTATTGGAAATAATTTGTTTTAGTTTTTAATAAATTTTATCATCTTAAATTTAGGAATAAGCTTAAGATAATAAAAATTCATCTTAATACACGTTTTGACGTTAGCACTAAAAGGCCGAGTAATTAATATTGATCAATTTCATAATTTACGTAAAAGGTATTATATTTTTAAAGAAATTATGAGTAAGTTTCTTAAATTTTAGTTTATCTGAGGAAGAGAAATGCCTAAGTGCCAGAAAGAAAAATCCGGTGTGAAACAACCAAACGATTTCTATTACCTACTATTAACACGTATTATATGCACTTTTTGGAGATAATGTTATCAGAAGGCATAGAATTGACCTAATGAATTAGACAATTAAAAATTTTCCGGTAAGAGAAAGTTAATACACGTGTAAAAACTTAAAACAGAGTTTACACAGCGATATATATATATATTATATATATATATATATATATATAATAGCAGACCTGGCCACGCGTTGCTGTGGCTAAGTTATACGTTAATAATTTGATAAGGTATATAGTATTTCCCCACAACTGGATTTGGCGATTTTTTTTTTTTTTTTTTGAGCTGTTTTCAACGATAACGATGTCGTTCTGGATTCTTTGCAATAAAATGTGGCAACCTGCATGCTTTTATTTTAGATTTATGATTTAGCTTATGATTTTATCAGTTATGATTTTTAGATTTAGGATTTAGCCATAATCGCCAAATCCAGTTGTGGGGAAATACTATAGTTCTTCCTTTGATAAATATTTTAAAACTTTAAAATAGGATATCTCATGAAATATTGGGCATTTAAAGTAAATACAGGTATCATTTTAAATAGAAAAAGATTTTGGAAAAAATTAATATATATTTTAACGTAGTGATGAGAAGGTTTTGAGTATGTTAAAATTTTAATAGTAAATCCAAGTTAATCAAGAGGGAAAGCATTGAGGATTAAGATAAGAAAATTGCAAGATTTTAAGATCGTTTTTTTTTATCAATAAATATGAGTCAAAATTTAATGTAAAATACATGTATAAATCACAAATTTAATCAGGAACGGTAAATTGATAAATTATTAAAGAAAAATAAAAGAAAAATAAGAGGAATAATTGATTAAAGTTTCGAACATCGATCATATAGATTAGCGTTACAAAACAAATAAACAGACTTAAAATCTTCCAGACTTTCTAATAAGTTTTAAACTTCGTTTTAAAATTTAATGTTAAATAAAACAGTCTTTTAAATAAGTTTTAAAATATTGAAATGGTTACTTTTTATTTAGAACATTATATGTATCGATCACGAATTTCTTAAAGAAAACGAAGTGATACAGATTACAATAATGCAACAAAAAATGAAAAAGCAAAGTTATGTCGAATGTAAATTTTTAACATACGTGTTACGTGAAATAAATTGTAGCATATACATAATGTATCTGATATAAGATATTAACATGTTGCAGCGGAATAAATTTCATATCTGTCATCCTTGACGAAAAAAATATATCGACAAATTATCTGGCGAGCATATTTAATTCCTTTCAAAATTCATGGTTATTTTAACAACTTATATTGAGAGAGTAATGAATAATATGAAACAATATTTCGCACAATACATATTACGAAAATATACATCTGGTTTGTATATTTTCGTGTTACCATTTCGATCGCCAAATACAAAAAAAAAAAAAAAAAAAAAAAAAAAAAACCTCCAAGGACGACAGAGTTTTGAAATTAAAAAATTTTTTTTGTCAATTTGACAGCAAAATAACCCAATCTAACGTATGAACATGGTAACTAATACATATCTATACAAAAATATGGGTATTAAAATCGGAAAATAATTTTCCTCGATTTTTAATAAATGTTTACAAAAAATCCAATGGACGATTAACATAAGAAATCTTTTTCTTGACTTCACAGACGGTCAGTGACGTCACACTTCGCTTGTGTATGACTACATTAGCACTTTATCAAAGTGTATAAAATCTTTAAAGTGAATATGACGTCAATTTTCGTGAGATGCATAATTTAACTTTTTATAATTTTTTAACGTTCACGTTTGATTAAATGTATTTATTTTATTTCGAAAGAAAATGAACTCTTTTTTTTTTTTTTTTTTGGTAACAATTAAATTTATAGAACTCGCTGATATTTTGGAGCAACTGTAACAAAGGGCTATAATTAACAAATAATTTGGAACAAAAAATATTGTGACTATAAATTGAGATAAAAACTATCCAATCTCTCAAGTTCGACCAAACTGCACACAGTGTGCAAAATTTTGTTAAAATCGAATCATAAGTTTAGGACTTTATCGCGGACAAACATCGTGACACGTAATTTATGTATAAGGTAATTCCGGGACAGATGCCCCACTTAAGGAAAGGGAGCTATAAAATAAATTGGGTAGTAACGATGACAACAAAAATTTGTGGTAAATACATAATAGATATTGTTTATTACTACTAAGTAGTTTTTTGTACCATATTGTAAATTTTCAAAAGAAAAAAATAAAATTGCGGCAGTACTACATTTGGCCATCTCTCCCGAAGTTGCGGGTGAGATGCCCCATTCACATGGGAGAGATGCCCTGCCCGTAAAAAAACATAATAAAGGGTTTTAACATTGGTCAATAGTTTATAACAATTTTTAAGTAGTTTATAACATATAAAAAGTAAGCTTTTATAAAAATAATAATAAAAAAATAAAAAATAAGACCTTGCATTAATTTATAAAATATTAAAATATTTAGCTGCCATAGACAAGATGTAAAATTTATAATAAACACATAAACTACTGAAAAGTATTTCAAATATATATATATATATATATATTTAATATATGTGAAAATTTCAAATTTACAGTTTAGAAAGTATAATGAAAAAATATTATGAAATGTGTCGAATTTATTCAGATAATATTTTTCTTCTTCTCTTCTCTAATTTTCGCTTTTCCGCAATCATTGTACAGATCCCGTACATTGTGCATGATCCATGTAACCATTTATGGCACTTTATACAATTGATCCAATCTACTGATTCTTTCATAAAATAATAGTTCTCCTCACATTCGAGTCGATTCTTTGTAGGATCATTTTCGTCCTTTTCAATGGGCATGTCCATCACCAGCTGTTTTAGAGTTTTGCTTTTTTTCTTGGATGTGCTCTTGGCATGCAATAACCTTAGCCGACGGTATCTTTCTTTTTCGGCACCTTTCCTCTAACATAGGTACAGAGGAAATCTGGTGCAATATTTTTATCGGGGAGGATGTTTAAACAGTTTATTCAGAAATTTGGGACTGTTCACCCGTCTATTTCAATGCTTCCCTTATGGAAAAGAAGTGGTTTGGAATCGCTGCTTGGTTTAGAGGAAAAATTCCCGTCTCCCGAAAATCATTAATAGCAGTGTCAACAGAAGCTGCCCTTTTCTACCAATCAGTTCTGAAGCTTGTATTCTCCGAATGGTACTTCCTGGATGATTAGCAATCCTTTTGATTGCTTCATCTTTAAAGTAGTGTTTTAGTGGCAAAAAAAGACCAGTCAAGAGGCTGAAGAGCTTGTGTCGTATGGCTAGACAGTCATACAATTATAATAATATTCTTGTCCGCAAATTCTACCTAGTCATAACAGTTTAAGTGCGATGCGTGACCGTCCAAAATTAATGTCTTTCCTTGGGGGTCTTCCTGAACAAAAGAAATCTTTAAGTCATCTGAAAAAAAATATATCTGTACTGATGTACGATGATTTTTCCTTCATGAACACCATAGATCCAGGTGGAAGACCATCACAAAGTTATTTTTTTCCCCAAACGCCTTTAAAAATAACTGAAGGGGTGAGATATTGTCCTTCTGCATTGCAACAGGCAATGGCTCTAACATTTTCTCCTCTCTCTGTAGACGTCAAAACATGAACATCTTCTGCCCCTTTGGTAGTCACGACCTTTCCTGGAACGTTATTTAGCTGACAGCCGGTTTCGTCCCTGTTATAATTACTCCCCGGTCTAGTAAAGAATTCATTTTCTTCAAACACACTTGAGAGAAGTTTAAAAAAATTATCAACACTTTTTTTTCATGCCTTCCCTCCTAGCTAAAGAGAGCCCCTGGGCTTGTCTAATACTTAGTTCTGGGTTTCTCCTAACAAATGACGACAGCCAGGCGTACCCAGCCATTCTTTCTTCGCAATTAAATCGATGCTTTAGACCTAGTTTTACATCAAACTGAAATGGAAGTGTCCTAATTATCTTTATGTCAGGAGCAAATCCACATTTTTCTAAACGTTGCATGTGCTTGACGAGATTTTTATCGTTTTTAACTCCAAACACTCCTTGTAGCCCCAAAGAGCTTGTTTTGGTGTTATTATCTGTTTTTATTCGACGACGAAATGTCCGAGAAGGAATTCCATAGCACCTAGCGCCTTCATTGACACCAATTTCCCCTGCTTTTAGTCTCCTAAGAACCTCTTTTAAATGGTCTTCTGTCCAGGTCCCACGAGCTGCTCCAGTATTTTTTCTTTTGTACACTGTAGGCATCTTTCCTGAAACAAACAAGAAGCATTGAACAACTGCATGAACAAATACAATAATATACACTTACCGGCACAATTAACCGCCCACCTACAGTTTCGTTAGGGCCCAAGATTGTTTACATTATAGTTTAAAGGTCAAAGGTCAGTCTGACATACCTGAGCGTTTTTTGCTTTCTTTTCTGGATTTAATCTGCAATTTTTGTGATTTCGTTTTGAGTTGCCACTTCTAGCGATCATGCGATTTTGAATTTTATTTGATGAATTTTAATCTAAATTTATTGTTTCAAAAAATAATTTTAAGTTGAAAAATTTAACGATTTACAAATATTACGCATTTTATAGAAACAATATAATTTTAAAAATATTAGTTTGAAATTTAAACAATTAAAAGACTTTTCTCCCTGAAAAAGTATGTGGGGCATCTCACCCGAATACAATCTGGGACGTCTATCCTTTTGGTATGGGAGAGATGCCCCGGCAACTGTCCAAAGTAAAAGACAGCAAATACGGCTGCACAACGGCCGAAGTCGATTGATCAAATTCTTACTACAGGTTTTTAAGCTTATATTTAAAAAAATCCATTTTTATTAACTAGTGCCAGCCATAAAGTGCAACATCATTCTTATAACAGAATAGAAAAAACATGGTACTTACTTGAAATATTGTTGTGACAGCAGAACACAAAGAAATAAGTTCACGTAACTTCCACAGCACACCTTTTAACATCTATCTGAAATGATAATTGGACTTGCAGAGCCATCTAGCGTTGCGTTTCAAAATTACATTAAGTGGGGCATCTCTACCGGTGGGGCAACTAACCCGGAATTACCTTATGTTACCGATAAAGTATATAATTCAGTTATTTCATAGAATAACTAGGTATTTCATGAAATAACTAGACAAGTCAGTTAAAATATATAACACTGGAGAACAGTCATTTTGCGACATGGTAGCTTAAAGTCAATTCTGTATAAGACTAGTGTGCTGAATACTAGAAAATTATTAGGTTTGCCAAATTGGCTCTAGTTTTTGAGATAAAGACTATCAGCTATTTCACTGAAAAAACCTAAATAAAAATACCAATATGTATTGAAAAAATATTTTTATTAAGATCCTATATAAGAACGATATAAAAACAAAAAAGTATACATGCTGTTCATCAAATAATTAAAACAAAAATTACAAAACAACTTTTTCTGTAAGCTTTTTTGTCATGGTTTTGCTCAGAACAATCCCTTATTAAAGTCCAGCAGTAGTCTGCCAGCATGTGGCGATCCCATCGACCTTGGTATATTTCTTCCATCATCCTGGTGTCTTAGTGTAACCGTTCTCCTTGTTCCTCACTGTAATCGCCCAGATTATCCTTGAATTTGTCCAAATGGCTATGCAAAAAATGCAATTTAATGTTCATAGTAACTACTAATGTGTGAAAATTTTGAAGCATTTTAGCAACCAATTCTGCATAGTCTGGTGCTTTATGATTCCCCAAAAAACGTTTGACTACTAAAACAAAGCTTAGCCATGCTTCAGATTCAATTTGTGTCATATGGTTTACAAATACAGTGTCTTTTATAAGAGTACGGATTTGCGCTCGCAATACTGGCTGCTACAGTGCAAAATTGTGCATATGTTTCAGATTCATGCATTTTGAGATAGGGGTATCCAGTGATGTTTTTTTTTTTTTTTTCATGTACGCAAAACGTACAGAAGTGCGCAATACTGGCTGCTGCAGTACAAAATTGTGCATGCGTTTCAGATTCATGCATTTTTAGACAAGGGTATCCAGTGATGTTTTTTTGGTTTTCATGTACGCAAAGCACACAGACGTGCGTGATACACTGCTGGCTGCTGCAGTAAACAAATTTACTTAAATTACAAATTATGCTTAAATTATGCAAAATTTTGTAATGCAGCAGCCAGTATCAGGCACGTCTCTACGCTTTCAATACATGAAAAAAAAAAAAAAAAAACATCACTGGATACCCCTATCTCAAAATGCATGAATCGGAAAAGTATGCACTGTAGCAGGCAGTATTGCGAATGTCTGTACGCTTTGCGTACATGAAAACAAACAAAAAAAATCACTGGATACCTCTATCTCAAAATGCATGAATCTGAAACATATGCACAATTTTGTACTGCAGCAGGCAGTATTGCGAATGTCTGTACGCTTTGCGTACATGAAAAAAAATCACTGGGTACTTCTATCTCAAAATGCATGTGTCTGAAAAATATGCGCAATTTTGTACTGCAGCACTACTAAAATAACCGGTAAATGTGGTAAATAGTGAATAATTAATCACATTTCCCCAAATTTAGCGGGGGTAATGCATAATAATTTCATACTTTAACGATTAAGGGCAAGGTAAGGGTTTCAGCGTAAAAAAAACAACACTTTTTTGCGATTTGTTTTCTCAAATATGGATTGAGCAATTTCATTCGAACCTTTTGTACATTATTGAGCATACTTTTGACAATGCTGTGTAATTTTTTCATGCAGAATTATTGAATCATAAGCCGGTAACAGAGCTTCCCCCAGAACGTCTTGGGAAAAAAACAATTTGCGTTGTTCACCATAACTCGGCCGGAAATTATCTGAAAATAAAAAACCATGAAAATTAGTTAAATTATAATCAGATCTTCCCCCCAACGTTCTCTGATAATTTTTTTTTTCATTTAAAAATTTTTGGCGGCCATCAAAAGTGTGAACTGTAATTTTCTACGAAAAATTCCGCAATTTTGTGGGTGGGAAACACCCTTAATGTAAAAAAAAAAAAAAAAAAAAAAAAAAAATAAGTAAACGTTGGGGGGGGGGGGGCGGTATTTTATATGTCAAAAATGTGTACAAAGTTTGAAATGAATCGGTCAAGTAGTTTTTAAATGGCAGTGAACACGGACTTTGAAAAAGTAGTTTTGAGAAAAACGCGTCTAAAGTTTATGAGCTAAAAAAGTGAAGAATTTTTTTTTTTCCAACTTACACAGAATCATCGATTCCAGCTCCATACAACAGACTTCCTGCGGCATTGTCGATGTCTTCAGCCTCTTTTCTCTCAAGTCTTTGTTTTATTCTGGCTTCTTTGCTCTGCTGCTCAGCTTGAATCTCAGCCCTGGCAATGCGATTGCTGTCCGCGAATGTCGCATAATCATGAGCGCTTGGGCCGACGCTGACGTTCATGTCAGACAGAAAAGTTAGGAAAGCACCAGCACCTTCATTGAAAGTGCATGCAGCTACATAAGATGCAAATTCAACAATTTGTCTGCTGCCAGATAATTTTTTCGGTGCAATTCTCCAAATCAGCTGGTTCAAACTTTCGTTGGCATTTTGAGTAAAGCCTCCAAGACACCTTTCTAGAAGTTCGTCTTTACAATAGCAATGACTAAACTGTATACCTGTTCGACAGCTGCACTGCTATCCCGACCGCCCGCAGCTGTTACAGATATAGCGTTAAAGGCCAGGAGATTAATAAGACAATAACTTTAAGAATATTGCTTATATCGGCTTAAAATTTTAAGGACATATTCTTGAAATGTTAAACAATAAGATAAGACAAAAAAAAAAAAAAAAAATTCGATTTTTCGAAAGTGAAAACCCTTACCCCGCCCTTAAGTAATCGTTATTCTAAAGAATACCTAGTTAAATCGTAGAATTCAATAATATTATATACTTTAGCTGACTCTTCTAGTTATTTTATGAAATACCTAGTTATTCTATGAAATAACGGATTTCATACTTTAACGGTAACATATATATACAGATATATATATTAAAAAAAAAAAAAAAAAAGAAAGAAAATGAAAATTAGTAGAGTTTTTATTTATTTATTTGAAACACCAATTTCTGAGATCTAAAACTGATCTATCTGATCAGGATGACTATTAATTTTCCTGTGATAACCAAGTAAAGCATGAGAAAGGATATCTAAAATGGGTCTATGGAACAATTTTCAAGAAAATCATTAGAGTCGTTTTTGAGATACCAATTTTTACCAAAGCTTGGCATAATTAATCATTGACCAGAAAACAATAATGACATGCAAAATAATATTTAAAAGAGGGTTAATATGGCGAGTTTGAAAAAAAATCATGCAGCTGCTTTGGTAGGAACGCACCTTCAGTACCTGAAATTCAGCTATTTATATAGGACGCCTATCAAGCTTCCTGAACTAACCAACTATATCATTCGAAAGGATATCTAATAGAGTGTTTATACAGCAATTTTGAAGAAAATCGTTAGAACCGTTTTTGGGATATGGACACTTCCGATTTCGGATGTCCAACTTCCGGTTTTCCAATTTTCACCAGAATTTAGGAAATTTATCTTTATACCAGTCCTGTTTCAGTTCTTCTGTTTCGTAGTTCTACCTTTATTAGTTTCCGAGATCTAAGAGCGAGAAAATTCCCCACATACAAACACACACACACACATACACACTGACCAATTGCCAAAAACTACTTTTCTGGACTCAGGAGAACTTAAAACATGTAAATCATGTGAAATCTCGATATCGAATTTTTGGACCGAATACAATACTTCCATTACCTACGGTAGTCGGGTAATGGAAGTAAAAAAGAAGTACATTGACGAAAATTATGTACGTTATATAAAACTGCCTCTTAAACCTGAAAATATCTATTCACCACATAGCATATGGCGACAAAACAAAGTAAAGGAACGATTAAAAAAATGAAATGACTCGCTTCCTTTTTAAGCTGAAATTACAAAAAGCAATTAACCCATTACCCGCTGGTGTTGCGTAAACGCAACACCAGAAATAATCGCGTTTAACAGTTAACTAAAAAAGGTTTTTTATATTAAATATTATTTTTAAGTAAAAAAATGATAGATGTTTATTTTATTTAAAAAAAATTGATCTGAAATAAAGTTTTAAGTTTAAAAATGGATTTCAAACTTGAAACACATTTCAAGTGAAAAGTTTTGAAAATCTTCATATTTGAAAGAAATTACATAACTTGTAAAAATACGTTTTCGTAATAAAATAATTACTTTTGTAGTTCTCTGTAGTTTATTCTGTTTTATGCTCTCTCAAGAAAATTTCCGTAAACATTTATTTGTATTAATTCTATACTCTTATTCCACTGAAGTTGTACAGTCACCCCAAAAAAAACGCCACCCCCCTACCTAATTTCGCCGTAAATTATCGTAGAAACATTTGACTGGTACCGATCGATTTGTAATAACGTCTAGTTTATAACGGTATAGTTAAATTTTGCCTAAGGGGTCGTCTACATATTAAAACTGGCATTAACTTCATTTTTTTTCAATGGCAACCCCTATTTTTGACTTCATATTCAGATTTCTGAGATCAAGGCGGTTCGAAAAATACCCCTATTCATATACCTCAAGTCAATTTTAAATAGAGTTACACGTGAAAATGTATTAGGGGTCCGTCTATACATTTAGAAAATGTAAATCACGATCTACCCACCTAGTACACATTATTTATTAAGTTTCACACCGGAAAAAAATTTCAGAAATGTTAATTATAAAATTAAAAAAATGACTAATTCACAGAACTTTCTTAGTTAGTTTTTGAATTAAAAGATTTTTATTGGTTTCTATTGATTAAACATCGGATAGTTCACTTCATACGAAGAAAATTAAATAGCTTGAATAGATATTAAAATATCTATCAAAAAAAAAAAAAAAGATGAATGGTTTTAAATTTGTTTGAAAATTCAAAATTATTTTAACTCAAGCTGCCGTATAATTGTCTGAAACGGCGGCACTCAACCTGGTTCCCACGGCCGTTTCACAGTGACAATGGGAGTTTGTTCTGATACTGCAGTACTTTCATTTTCTTTAATTGACTTTTTTAAAATATTAAAACAGATTTTTTTATTTTTATTTATTTTTTTTTTTAAATTAATTATTATTATTATTTTTTTCATGACATTATTAAAAACTTTTACATAAATCTCCACGATATTCTTTTGCTTTTATATTTTATAATGTGTAACAAATTAATATGCAAAATAATAAATCCTACTACTTATGGGATGTTCTAAAATTCTACACTTTAACACAGATACCGAAGTGGACGGTGGGTGTAGAAAGGCTGACTACCCTTAATCTAAATCTTCACTTGAAAAGGTCAAAATGTTACATAACTCTTTTTTTTTTTTTTTTTTTTTTTTTTAAGGAAAAAAGAAGAAGATAAGGAGGAGAAGGAAAGATCAAAACGAATATAAAGCATATTATACGTTCATACCCTTTAAACACTGGAAAAGGCGGGGTTTCGTATTGTGTGTCATTTGGGAGCTGTAGAGTGCCAGAAAATTACTTTATGTAATAAAACTTTTCATTTAAAGGGTATTTAAAGCAGCATTATATTTAATACATAGACTATTCAGAAAAAAAGTACCATTCATCTGGTTCATGAAAAATAAAGAACATTTTCTGGCATTGCTCTATGTATATACATTCTTGTCAACCTATCCCGGAAGATTACTGGTCCCGCCCCTTTCCGTACATTTTTTTCACATCAGTCTTTTTAGAGCCGTGTCAGCCATCGGTGGCTGACACTGATCTTTCCATTTAGGCTAAGTCAGCCGGCAGTGTAAAATATGATATAAAACTACAGAACTTACATAGTTTTAAGTAATTACTGACAATTTATTTAAAATTTACTTCATGTTTTTTTTTTTTTTTCAATAGGATTTTTATAGGATTATATCGTTAAGGCCTAATGGGGTTTATTGAAACTCGATAAACATAACATGCTTCTAAGCAGCACGTGTGGCCTGAATGGGATTTCCATAAGAATTCGCGTGGCGCTCAATGAGTTAATCGTAAATGTATTTGAAGTTAATTACTCTAAAAATTAAATTGTGTACACACAGGGGCGGGAACTAACAATGTTACGGGTTAGGTTGGCAAGTATGCATATATATTTTGCTTGAATTATAAAAAATTATAACAAATTTTCTTCTTTTTTTTAGTATTTTGTGTTTATATGTCTCATTAAAAATAAATACAATATTCATATATAAACATTTCCATACAGTAATGGATATAAACATATTGATTAAAGAAGTTTTGTTGATATTATATAATTATTTTTCTATCTGTATAGTATATTAACACAAATATATTTTGTAAATTTCGCAGCATCGAAAAACAGCAACATAGCTTCCATATCAAAGCTTAATGTAAGTAGGACGTAAGCGTACTGTAGCTAGTGTTGAAGTTTGAAAAAAAAAAAAGAATAACAGTGTGCTAAAAATACCCCGGAATAAATTAAAATGTTGTTTATTTTGGTTTTAGTCAGGTGATATCACTCGTGCTAAATAGCTGGATCCGCCCTCTCTTAAGCTCAGGTTCAGCTCATCATTAAAATATTGTTTTTAATATCTGCTGCACCAAAATGTTCAAAACACAAATGTCAATTTTCATATATTTTGAAATCTTCCCGTTTCAACTTTAAAACCTTTTAGATTAATTTATTTTATTTTGAATTTTTAAATTTAGACGTTTAAAGTCTTTTAAATGAAATTTCAGGATTCTGTAAGATCAATATCTATATATTTGAAAGTAATAAGGCAATTCCTTTGTTTTAAATTTTTATTCCATAATAACTGTGACTTCGATTTCGTGATTAGGAAATTGAAAATAAATACTGTTGAGCTATGTTCCAATAATAGATCTTATAAACTTAAAAAAAATATATAAATAATAAACCAATTTTTCACTATTTGATTCTGTATTAAAAATCTTTTAATAGAAATTTGATATTTTATTATGTTACATTATGGGATAAATTTTAAATAACACAAAGCTTACAAACGGTACAGTAACCAAATGCAAATATGTCACAACAAAATTTAAACAGAAAATTCATGGTAAAAAATCTTTTTAAAATTATTAAATATTCATAATAATAATAATAAAACGGTTGTCGAATGCATAATTGCTGTTTCATGCAATCAGTTTCGCTGTACCGTGTTTTCTAAAACATGATATTTAACTAGAGGTGTACGTACTCTTGAATATTGAAATGCGAAAAAAAGTGTAACAGGGTTTAAATAGAATTTTAGCAGCGAAAAACTAGAAAAAGATATTTAATACTTATGATGAAAGACTTAACATATTAGGATCAGATATATTCCTCTCTTGTACCGTAAGCCACGCCTTTTCACAATTTTTCTAAAACTTTATAATATAAAACAAAATAATTTTGCATATTTGTAATTAAATCATTTAAGTTTTGTCTTCAATAATCCATGTAGTAAATACCATTGTGATTTATGCATACCAGCGTCACACATAGAGTCAAATAGGAATATGCAAATTAGTCTTTTTTTTTAAATAGTGTTTCAGCGAATCAGAGGCGGGGCTTCTTTTCTTTTGAAATTCTTTCACAATCCCTCACCTACATTGTGATAACTTTACAAAAATATGCCAATTTGTATAATAAACATCGAAATATTGCTTAGGAAACAAAAAAAATAACATAAAGGTAAATTAAAATAGTTTTCCGTCAAATTATGTACAAACTTATAGAGGATACAGATTATAACAAGTGACGGCTCCCTAACAGGAATAAAAAGTGAAATATCACTCTAACTCAAAAAATAATGTTAGGAACGAGCTGTAAATTTGGAAACCCATGTTGATGATGCCCGTTCTATTCGTGCAAAAATTAACATAGGTCATAATTCATAATTTTTTCAAATATGAATTTATTAATAATTTTCATAATTCAAAAAATGTTTTTTTAGCAAAAATTTGCATGGAATTTGTTTGGGTCACTTCATTCTAACGAATAAAAAAAACAGAATTTAAATATCATAATTATTTCGGAAGATATGATTTAATGTTTGTCACATTCATTTAACATTAGCATCCCCAAACTTTGACAGCTTATAACTCTATGAAAAATTGAGCGAAATATATAAACTATACCATTTTCCGTGATGATTTGATCCAAAAAATTCAAATAAATTATAAAAAATGGGGGTTACCATTGAAAAAAAATGAAGTTGATGTCAGTTTTAATATGTAGACGACCCCCTAAGTAAAATCTAACTATAACATTATAAACTAGACGTTATTACAAACTGATTGGTACCAGTCGCATGTTTCTACGATAATTTACGGCAAAATTAGGTGGGGGGTGGCGTTTTTTTTTGGGGGTGACTGTACAAATATAACACCCTATATTTAGTAAGATAAGACTAATTTTAATAATTTTATTTTAACTTATTGTTATATATGATCAAAATAATGAGTATTACTGTTTGTATTTAAAAAAAATTATTATTTCGAGTTTTGGCGGTTAATGGGTTAAGTGAAAATTTCATATTTCGCTCATTAAACGCAAATGAAGTCACACAATGCATGCATTTCATAAATTGAACGCGAATTTCGGAAAGTGCACACAGGAAAGTACATATATTGTTGATTTTCAGCAAATGATTCACGTACTTCGGAAACAAGCTTCTAAAAAATTACGAATTTATTAGTTATCGGTAAAAAAAAAATGTTCATTTCAGCAACAGTAAAAAAAAAAAAAAAAAACAAAGAAAGAATGAAAAAGAGTTTTTAAACAATTCACAGCAAATTAAACATTTTATTTATTTAATTTAATGAGCAGAAAAATATTTTCGTATTGCAGCTACTGTTATAAAAGAAAAATAATATAAAATAAAAAGCAAAAATGCGTTGAGTTAATTTTAGAAAAAATGCCATTTTCAGAACTCTGTCTAGAAAAAAGTTTGCTTTCGATTCTTAATCTTCCGAAAAACCAATGATCTTTTAACTGACTCTATACAAAAATCGATGATCTTAAAAAGGACCCTTTGCAAAAATCCACAAATTTAGAACAAACCTTCTCGAAAAATCGGTAAACATAAAACGCACCCTTTAAAGAAACCTGGTGTATAACAGCCACACGACTTCCATTACCAACTACTACAAATATTTTCTTCTTGGAAAGAGTGTAGGCAGATGACATAAAATTGATTACCTAACAATTATTCGTAAGAAAAAACTGATACATGCGTCGTGAAGATATATAAAAGAGAATTTACACAGCCATTAAAAAAAAAAAGAAAATCAATAGAGCCATTTTCTTTTTTTTTTTAACACCCATTTCCGAGATATATAAATGACTTACCTAATCAGGATCACTATTAATTTTCCTGTAGTAACCAAACAATACATGCTAAACAACATCTAAAACGGGCTTTATGCAGTAAAATTGAAGAAGATCGTTCGATCCATTTTTGAGATACCGACTTTCGATTCCACTGCTGATTTTCTAAGGGGATTTTCTAAGGTCTTTTTTTTTTTTTTTTTTTTTTTGCTAAGGGTGTTCTAGCTCGCATTCATGCGAGTCTCAGAAAAAGCCAAGAAAATCTTCCGATGACTAGAATGACAAGTGCGATCGGGGATCGAACCCAGCACTTCTCAACAAAATTTACACTATAAAATTTTAATGTAATTGTAAAATTTTATTTTCTGTCAATATATATACGATATTCCCACAGAACTCTACGATGGATTTTGTGGAATTATATTATTGAGGAGATTATCCCTTAAATATTTTTTTGATCTTATTACATAAGCTCCATCTGTAATAATTTTATAAATAACTTAAATTTTTCTTATTACTTTTTTAGTAAAAAGACATTAATGAGCTATTTATTATCATTGTCATTAGAAGTAAAATAAAAAGGTAAATAAAGAATTAATTATTACTTAACATAAAAGCTTTTTAAGGGAAAAAACAAAAAACAAAAAACTGAAAATCATATTTAATTTCCACTATATTCCTATTTATAATTAAGGAAGAATCGTTGTAAAATTATAGGAAAAGGAATCGATTTTAAGTGAAAAATATATTGCTTAATTGCTTCAATAATAAATTTATAATAAAATATTTTTTAAACGAATGTTAGCAATAATTTTTATCAATAAAAATTGCAGTGGAAATATAAATATATCCACATAAGACTTAATTAATTCCTTATTGACTACGGCAAATAAGACCATATATATATATATATATATATATATATATATATATATATACTAATTGCATTAGAAATGATCAAATAGAGTCTCTGAAAAATGTACTTAAAGTAAGATGAGAACTTCAGAAAATATCCGTTTTATTTGTGGATAATGCTAAACAACAATTTTACTTGTTAATTAGCAAATGTCAATACGGGCATTACGTTTAATGAAACAAAAGAAAGACCGAGTAATGAATATTAATCCAAGTGACGTCATAGAAATAACTATGCAAGCATAATTAAATAAAAGAGATTTCAAGTTATGTAATCACGTACTGCTATTCTTAAACAAAGATAAAAAGGATTAAACTAACGAATCCTTTTATTTAGATTTGGTGGAAAATGTAAATATTGATATTATATTAAGTAAATGTTTGTTCATCCATGTTAAACTACTTTTATTCTATCTGTTAAACTATAGAGCATTTCCTCGTGACGTCTGGTGGTTGGCAAAAAAGCGCGCTCGACTTTCCCGCGCCCCACCCACCATTGATTTTCCGTTGGTAGTAATCAAGTAATCGCCATCGCTATGCTTTTCCCAAGCCTTTTTGCCAAACACTCATAAAAGTTGAGATGTTTGTTTACAAACAAGGAACTGCCCTATATGAATTGAATTATCCTGATATATGTAGATGCCAAAATAAAATAAAATAAATAAAAAAATAAATTTTATAATTTTTGGAAAATTTGAAGTTTAATGAAATTATAAAAATATAGGCCTGAAAATTATAATTTTATTAATTGCTATTGATATATTATTTAAATCAGCGCAAAATCGGATTCAATGACATGAGTGCAGCATGAAAGTATTGAGTCACACTTTTCAAATCGCACTTGCGCATGCATATTTTTTAATCTGATGAAGGGAAATATACTTTAATATAAATATATTAAGCCCTTATATATTATATAAATATATTAAGGGCTTATATATTTCGAATAATAATAATAATAATAATAAAACTTGATTAATATTATTATTTCGACACAAAAAGTAATTGTTATTGGTTTTTACAAATGATGGTGCTTGCTAATACAGTTCTTAGCTTTTATATTTAAAGAGTATTGTATTTTATTATTATTATTTATTTAATTATTATTAATATTATTATATTATTAAAAAAAAAAAATGTTGTTGGCAGAACATACTCTACAACCCAAATTTCCTGTAAACAGGAAATTTGTCAAATAAAACACTTCCGTTACTGTCAGCAATGATATGATTATATTGTAATAGTATTTGCCTGTTATTACATGTAAAACAGACATTTTATGAAATGGAATATGTTCCAATATCTTCATCATATACTACTGCATTTATCCTAATTATTTTTAAAGCGAAATCAAAAGACATAAACCTGACTTAACTAATTAGGACGCCTAAAATTTTTCTGTAGAAATGAAATAATACATACCTCGTAAGCACATTGTAAATAGAGTATACAACGGAAGTTTAAAGAAAATCGATAGATCATTATTATTATTATTATTATTATTTTACAAATTTCCGAGGTCTAAAATTGATCTACCTAATAAGGACACTTATTTTTGTAAATAACTAATATGTACGAAATGACATATAAAGGGGAGGGGAGCTTAAAGCAAACTTGACGAAAATTTTTTGAGATATCGACTTTCAGTTCCACATCCGAGTATCGCAAAAACATGGCAGTCTCATCTGCAACACCAGAAACTACTATGCATGTTATAAGTAAATTGGAAAGGGAGTTAATATAGCAAGATAAAAAAAAAAAAAAAAAAAAAAAAAAAAAAGATGAAAACTTTTTAAGACAACCATTTCTGGCACCTAAAGTTGAACTACCTAATCTAGGTGTCTATAATTTTTCCTGTAGTGACTAACTAATACATTACAAAAGGACATCTAAAAAGGGATCTTATAGAAGAAATTTTGAAAATTTGAAGAAAATCATTAAAATCGTTTTTGAGATACCGATTATTAATCCTAATAACAACTTTTCCTGTCTCACATCCGGTTTTCCAAATTTCAGAAAAAGTTGGCAAACCCATCTGTACGCTGGAACTGCCTTAATTATAAAATTTGATTCATCTATATGTTTTGATTTTGGAGATATGATAGTCAGAAGATTCCTGGCCCTTCTACACACGCACGGGCACACACATTCACATATGTACTAATAAAAAAAAAAAAAAAAAAAAAAAAAAAAGAATTCGGAGTAAACTTTAAAGCATAGGAATCGAGTGAAAACTTGACCTAAAAAATTTTGATGCAATCCAATATTTCCATTACCTACGATAATCAGGTAATGGAAGTAAAAATATGATACTAGAGTTTGGTGTACACTGACTTTATGTATGAAATACTTAAAAAAAAAAAAAAAAAAAAAAAAAAATGTGCAAGTTGAGATCAAACATTCATAAAAAATAATCTAATTATTCGATGTAATCACGAGGTTTCGGATAATGATGCAAGTTTAATCAGTGAGATTAGTTTCTCATTTCTAATTTTCACTGCTAAATCCAAGTTGAAACCAATTATACGCTTATGCAATAATCTTGTTTTACACGGACGCGATCCTGTTGAAATTGGATTTCAAAACTTGCCAAATGAGCAAACGTAATCAAATAGTTGTTGTAAACACCAAAGTCAATTTAAAATAAAATATTTTAATCAATAATGTCTTTACAAGATGATTATATCTGATGCAATGGTAAATTATTTTTTAATTTGAGAAATATTATAGTGTACAAAAGAAAAATTATTATTATTATTATTTTAATGTAGAGTAATAATTAGAGTAATTTCTGTATTTAATTTTAACGAAATTTTCTCAATGCACAAAACCAACGAATTAAACACTTCGACCAATAAAATTCTTATTTTTGTAGAACGTATATATCTCTGTACAGTGACCAGAAAGAAAATTTTACTAATCATAAAAAACAAACAAAGAATTAATAAATAAAATACATTCTCCATGCTAATAAAAGAAGCATTTTTTAAATACCTTTTTCACAGTTTAAGTTATTTTTATCATTGGTGTAATAATTCAAGAGCAAGAAAAGGATGGATGGATGGTTGGGTTTTACGTCGCACTAGTGCTGCGCAGATGGACAATTGGCGACGGTCTGGGGCACACCCATAGAGGGGGTCCCGAGACATGCCATCCCAATTTTGATCCTCCACGGAAGGGATGGCTCTCCAGCTTCGGTGACCCCAGAGGTATAATTTTTGATGGGAACATGGAGGACATTGCGGCCACGACAGATTTTATGTGCACCAGCCACCATTAGTGTACACGTCGGTCTATGGTCAGCTCGAGTACCGAATCCGAGATATTTCAATTACAAGACCGGCGCTCTACCGACTGGGCTACCGCGGCCAAGAACAAGAAAAGATAAAATGATATTAATAGCTTTTAATATTTTAAAGGATAACTTTTAAAATTCAAAAATCTGATAAAAATAAACTAACAGAGGAGTTTTTTTAAAGGAAAAGGTGTACATTACATGAATTGCATTAATAAAAATATTTTTTTTTTTTTTTTTGAAAATATTGTTACAAAAATAATAATAATACAGAAATTTTATAAGCCTATTTAAAATAAATTGACAAACAAAATTTTCACCATATATTTATAAATTTATAAACATATAATTTTATTACTGAAATGCTAATAGTTTTAACTCTAGAAAATAGTATTTCTAATAACTGAATTAGTTACAATGCAATTAAATTAATTTAAAAATCTTATTTAAATGGCAAGTTATTTAATATTATATTCATATAAATCTAAATCAAGCTGTATCAGCCAGGCTATTGAAATTTTATTTTCCGATTGAGTGAAAATAATGCCTGGACCGGGAGACGAACCCCGGATCTTTGACTTACAAGGTCAAGGCTCTACCAATTGAACTATCCTGGCCGACAACCAGTCAGCATTACTCACTCAGACAACCTTTTAGGCAGAAATATCTGGTCTATCATATAGATAGCTCAACAGAAATAAGCCGCAGGTAATGGAAAAAACCATTAAACAATGGGAAAGAAATACAATTTTAATTGAAATCACACAATCAACTGATTGGAAGAAAACTATATTTATTGAAATTTTATTTTTCGACTGAGTGAAAATAATGCCTGGACCGGAAGACGAACCACGGATCTTTGACTTACAAGGTCAAGGCTCTACCAATTGAGCTATCCAGGCCGACAACCGGTCAGCATTACTCACTCAGACAACCTTTTAGGCAGAAGTATCTGGTCTATCATATAGATAGCTCAACAGAAATAAGCCGCAGATAATGGAAAACACCATTAAACAATGGGAAAGAAATACAATTTTAATTGAAATCACACAATCAACTGATTGGAAGAAAACTATATTTATTGAAATTTTATCTTTCCGACTGAGTGAAAATAATGCCTGGACCGGGAGTCGAACCCCGGAGCTTTGACTTACAAGGTCAAGGCTCTACCAATTGAGCTATCCAGGCCGACAACCGGTCAGCATTACTCACCCAGACAACCTTTTAGGCAGAAATATCTGGTCTATCATATAGATAGCTCAACAGAAATAAGCCGCAGGTAATGGAAAACACCATTAAACAATGGGAAAGAAATACAATTTTAATTGAAATCACACAATCAATTGATTGGAAGAAAACTATATTTATTGAAATTTTATTTTTCCGACTGAGTGAAAATAATGCATGGACCGGGAGTCAAACCCCGGATCTTTGACTTACAAGGTCAAAGCTCTACCAATTGAGCTATCCAGGCCGACAACTGGTCATATAGAGAGCTCAACAGAAATAAGCCGCAGGTAATGGAAAACACCATTAAACGATGGGAAAGAAATACAATTTTAATTGAAATCACACAATCAACTGATTGGAAGAACACTATACTTATTGATAGACCAGATATTTCTGCCTAAAAGATTGTCTGAGTGAGTAATGCTGACCGGTTGTCGGCCTGGATAGCTCAATTGGTAGAGTCGTCAAAATCGTGAAATAGCAAGTTATCTGGTAAATTTTGGCAAAGGCAGATGCACACATGCGATCTTTTTTCGGATAAGCAATTGTTGATTGCAAGTCGGGAGATAACGCACTGCTTCTTTATCAAAAATCGCATCTTTTCAAATACAACGTGGGTAAACTTGGTTATCTATTATATGTAAATAAACCAGTCACTTAAGAGACATGAAGTTTCCACTTTTTAACCCAAAGGGGTTTGTGTCTGAAATACTATCGTAGGAAAGTGATCGTGATCACAATCACGGATCTGCTTCACCAAACGATCGATCACAATGGTAGACTTCTGGAACTCTCTTCCCAACCTAAACGTTTTCGAGGATGGGGTTGAAGACATTATAATATCTTTAAAAATCATTTTGAATACTTAAAAAGGCTTATCCGTTTGTCGTGGTGTTTGTCTCCTTTAAAATATTGTCCCATACCACAGTATAGCTGAGAGGTTATGCTTATACAAATCTGCTGTCTTTTATATATATATATATAAGACAATAAATGCTTTGAATAATATCCAATTATAAAGTATATTTTATTTAAATAATTTTGTGTGACCCATCAATTATTGATTTTAACCATATATCATATTTTATAGCAAACAACATTTTGTACACGTTACACAGGTCGACATGTAAAATTTTGATTTTATAATTTTGACTGATCTTTATGTTTTTTGGTGTGTTGAATCCAAAAATAAAATCAGTTTTTCTCTACCACGTATAAATTTTTGTCAATACAGGATGCCTACGTATATAATTTCTTCCATTACTCTTCCACCAATATAATTATACGGTAAGTTTTATAGTATGTTTTCATGATTAATTAATCATGGATACCTATTGTTGTAATAGCACTGCACTAGTGAGACGTAAAACCATCAACCAACTAATCTATTGTTATGATGGTATATGTAAGAAATTGTGTCGAAAATCACTCTGTATTGACAAAAGTGTGTACGTGATAGAGAAAAATGGGCTGCATTTTCATTTTCAGCACATTAAAAAACATAAAGATCAGGTAAAATCCTCAAATCAAATTTTGTCAACATCCTTTTTGTAGGCTTGTGTTATTAATGTACGTTAAATTCGTTATTTTTGTGTAGTGTAACATTTTGTGTAGTATAATAGCTTTTAAGAAATACTTACCAAAGTCCACACTTCATCCGAATAATTTTGTAAATCCCTGTATACAAAATAGTTCTGGTATTTATAGAATATTTAATAGAAAAAATGAATATGAATGCATGAATATGAATAACAAATATGGATTTCAAGTCATTCTTAATTTTTTTACTTGAATGAGAGTGCACATAGACAGATGGACGTAACTACAGACACTTAGACATATCTACAAACAAATAGACAAACCAAAATCATAATCACATTTTGATTTTATAGGAAATGTTAAAAATAAAAATCAAGAGTAACAAAGAAGAAAAAAAGAGAGAATTAATAAGTATCTTTCATATAATTTTTTATTAGATTTATTTTTAAAGTGTGATATTTTATGAAAACTAAAAATTAGGAAAGTGATTTCGAATAATTCCCATATTTACACCTACAAACTTATATATACACGATTCAGTAACATAATTGGCAGCATTTATTACACGATAGTAGCACAAAACTATGTACGTATACCATCAAGTCATTACTCAAATTAAATTATTCTAAATATTTATTGACTGTATATTCTCTGAAAGGAAATGGATTTATCGAATAAGTTTATTTCTATTCACTGAATATTTGCTTACGACAGCTGACAGAAAAATAGAATAAAAACCACTGATATGGATTTAATTACTGAAGATAAATCTATCCAAAGTGCATTGTTAGTTAGTAAACAACTGTTGTCTAAGAAACAGATTATTCTTCTAAAACCGAATGAGAATTTAATTCTTTGATGATGCATAATTTTTGTCAGATGTTTTAAACAATTTTTAAAATTAAAGTGAAAATAGCTAATTGGAAAACTCAATAATTACAAAAAATTAGAAATATTAACTTTATTGCATTAAGAAAATCAGTTTATTCCCGCCATCACAAAACCTTCTTGTATATTGAAAATGCTGCTTAACATTATCGGGTAGACTGTTGCAAATGTTCATGTTTAAAATTTTTTTTTTCACTTCTGTAGCCCCTCAAAAAATATTTAACAGTTAAAATAACCGTTTCCTCCCTTACAAATCAAATTTATAGCCATACAATTATCGAAAAGTGATAAAAATAGGGGGTGGGGATCCCTAAAAAACGGTGGGTGATAGAACAAAATGGGCGTCATATTCGGATTTAGGAGGTCATTTTATAGAAGAATTTGTAAAAATGGTGTTGGGACCGATTTTCATACAGAGCAGTATTATTTATTGAAGTTATCACTTAATAAAATTATTTTTCATGTTGAATACAGATGATTTAAATATCAGAGAAGTATAAATAAATGCACAAACAAAGCCAGTTTCAGAGGAAATGTTTGTTCTTTTTGTTAGATATGGAAAAAAAATTAATTTATAAAAAAATTAATTTTAATTTATCATAGATTATGGCACAGCCCTATGTTTTAAAGGTATTGCTGAGCTCCTTTTTATTGATACCAATACTGAAAGTTTTTACCCTCGGGAGATCTAATATCTCTCAAAGGGGAAACACTGCCCCTGTATTGAAATTTCTTTTTTCCTGGTTAAATATTACTATCATAAACACACATATATTGATTTTACATTATAATGTTACAAATATTTCTCATCTCATGTAAACATTTATAAGAAATTTTGCCCTATACTGTCATATTAAAAACTAGAATGTTGTGGTCACTACATGACTTTCTTCTATATTTTCCTACGCAAATTCACCCAGTAAAAATAATTTATTCAAATCATTATTTAATAAAATTATCTTCCATGATAATGCAGTACGATTTCCCTACTAGATAAGTAGTATAACACTAAATATCCATTTTACTCTCAATAATACATTGAAAAAAAAAATTCTTAAAAAAGAAAAAAAATCAATAACTTTATTTTAAATTATCGAAGATCCATTGTTCAACCATTCATTTTAAAGGTATTGACGATACCTTTTGAAAGATACCCATCATGAAAATTTATTTTCCTCGAGGGGAGATTTACCCCCAAGGGGGCGAGTTGATGCTCCTACATATACAATTTTTTTCCCAGTTGACTATCTCTATTATAAATAATTCTTGTAAATTTCATTATGATTATTAAAAAAATAATTCTCTTTATGCACGTTTATACAAAATTTTGTCCTATACCCCCATGTTAAAAATTTAGAAAAAGCGGGATGGCAACGCAACCTGTAAGACAACTTTTACCAAAAGTTGATAAGCACTAATTTAGTTCAAGGCGTAACTACATACCAGTTTGTATGAAATCCTATGCAATAGTTCCTGAGATACAGTTGCCACAATATTTTGCCACACGCACACACACACACACACACACACACACTGACGGACAGACAGACAGATATTTTCTAAAAATGATCTAATAATCGTGTTTTACAGCTCTCAAAACGTGTAAATCCTTCAAAAACCCGAGGTCGAAACTTTTTACGAATCCAATACTTTCTTCTATTTAATATAGAAGAAAGTAATAATAATAATAATGAAAAAAAAAAAAAGCAAGAAAGAAATGGTATGGCAGTGCGACCTGTTGAGCAATTTATGCCCAAATGATCAAAAGTAAATACCAGGATGAATGCAAATGATTTTTATTTCAGAGATGTATAACACTAAATGTATAAAGAAAATTAAAATTATACTATGCAAAAATATCTTAGGAAATGCATTTATTATTATAATTATTATTATTAAAAATAAATAAAATTCGGTAATTTTTTAAAAAAGTCACCACACATCAATTATTCAATCATTCGTTTAAAAATATTAGTAAGTATTTTTTTTTTTTTTTTTTTTTTTTTTGAAAGCTCTCCCTATTGAAAATTTTCGCTCACTGGAAGGAAAGCGATGTTTCTGCATATACAAAGAAGTTTTACTGGTTAATTATTATTATTATAAATATATTTTTGAACTTCACATTGAAAAGTTAATAATAATTTTCATTATGTGCATTTATACGATATTTTGTGCTATTCTGCCATATTAAGAAATGTGAAAAAATTGATGTACAAAGACGATTCTACTCCGAAAAGGAATGACCGCTATCCCTGAAAAGATCTTTTCCGAAACTTTATTTCTGGCGCTCATTTGTTCATTGTTTTAGTATCTACTATTTAAATCTTTCGTGATGGCTTTAATTTGAATATAAATAACAGTATTTCTTATTAGTTTAGCTACACTGTTAGAACTACAGGTGACACATGGCACCCTCTGGGAGTGAAAAACTTATCTCACTAGAGACACCCCTAGGAATTTTTTTTTTAAATTAAGAATCAATCTTCAATACAGCATGCTCCATGACTATACCCCTAGGAGTGCTAAAGGGCATCCTTAACACGGGTGAAAAAATGGCAACCCTAATTAAGGGTGCCCCAAAAGGTGAAAGATGGGCACACCAAGGAAGAATAATGGCACACTTACTCCTATTCCAAGGTGCTCTGGGATTGAAATAAAGGCACGCTAGGGGAGAATAATGTCACAAAGCATTCTTATTCCATAGTGTACAGTAAAATTCCCCCTCACCATTCCGTTGCAGTTGTATTATTTGGTTTGAATTGTGAAATACAAGGTGTTTATCAATTTTCACATTTAGTTCACTAGGGGAAATAATCAAACTTTGCGATCTCCCCTATTGTAATTTTGTATTGGCATTTGACTATGATTGAGCTTGTTTAATACTTTTCAAAATAGACAACAGTGTTTAGGACTTTGGCTTATCTGGCCGTCAGACCGTGCTCTAACGATCATAAATACGTTCGATTTAATAATAAAAAAGCCCCACACAACAGGCGTTTTAAAGTAATAAGCACAAAACTTTGAATAAACACCATAAAATGCAATAAATTTGCAACAATTGTTCCGGATCGAAAGAAAACACGACCCTTCGTCAGGCGAACAAAATAATCATGAGTGCTGCAGTCAAAGCGGCAACGCACAGCTTTGCGTTGCCGCTTCGGTTGCAGCACTCGTGCCTACTTTGTTCGCCTGACGAAGGGTCGTGTTTTCTTTCGACAGGAAACAATTGTTGCAAATTTATTGCATTTTATGGTGTTCAATCAAAATTTTGTACTTATTACATTCGGTTTGCTTTAATTTTGGTATGTCATTGACATTTTCTACAGAGTGAACCCTATTTAAGATGTAACATGTAGTATTTATAGTTTATTAACAAAGACAGTCAAAAGTATTGCGATGATTCATCAAAATCTTAATATCCATTTTCAAGTAAACTCAATTTCTGCCATATTTTGTAATCATAAAGGGTTAACAGCAAACCACAATTTTAATAAAGATGTGGATATGTCTAATCGTCTTTTTTCTCCAAAAAACACTTAACCTCAAACCTTCATCAAGATCGTTAAATGCATTTTCGAGAAAAACTCATTTTCTGCCCTATTTTGCAAACAGCAGTTAAAGGGTTAACAGTAAACACGAATTGTCCTGAAGATGATAATATGTCTAACTGATTTTATATCCCCAAAAATGCTAATCCAAAACTTTTTTCAAGACCATTACATCAATTTCCGAGTAAATCCTATTTCTGCCATAATTTGGAATTGGTTGATAAAGGATTAACACCAAGCAGGGATTTTCCTAAAGATAAAAAATAAATAAATAAATAATAATAATCGATTTTGCACCTAAAAAGACATTTAATTCCAAACATTCATCAAAATCATTATATCTATTTTCAAGTAAACCGAATTTCTGTCATATGCTGCAACTGGCCGATAAAGGTTTAACAGCGAACAGGAATTTTCCTGAAAATGTCCAATCGATTTAGCTCCTAAAACAACATTTAACCATCAAACTTTTATCAAAATCGTTAAATTCATTTCCGAGTAAACCCAATTTCTGCCGAATAATGCAACTGGTCGATCAAGCGTGAACAATGAACACCACAAGTTCTCCTGAAGATGAGGATATATCAAATCGATTTAGCTCCCTAAAAAACACTTAACCACAATCTTTCATGAAAATCGTTACATACATTTCCGAATAAACCCGATTTCTGCCATATGTTGCAACAGGCCGATAAAGGGTTAACACAAGCGGCGAATGTTCCTGAAGATGAGGATATGTCCAACCGATTTAGCTTCTTAAAAAACATATAACACCAGATTTTCATTAAAATCGTTTTATCCATTTCCAGGTAAACCGAATGTCTGTCATATATATCATGATAAACGGCAGTTTTTTGAGTGACGCAAGTGGAAGGACAAATTGAACGCTGCGAACCCATATATACGGCTAGTTTGACATCAAAGACATTTGTAAAAGCCTACACTTAATATCTGATCAAATATGCCCTATTTTGTTCTGATCTTTTCAAAATAGTCTTTTATCTTCGGTCTTAACCTATCCTGAAAATTTTATATTTCTACATGCAGTATGTTTTGAGAATTGAATCTCAATTTAAAGCCAAAAAGGGAAAAATGGATGGTGTAAGTTTGTAATGGTCTAAAATCATGAAAAATATCTCTAAAACGGCACGAACGATTTTCTTGTAATTAACATATATTGTTAAGGGGATCTTTCTGAATCTAGTAGCGTTTTCGTTTTTTTTTCAGGGAAACTCTTGTTTTTTATAAAAGTTGTTTTAAAAATGGAACTATATTACTCCGCCAATTGCATGCTTTCCTTCAACGAAAACGTCGTGATGCGGTTCTTACTTGCAAGGCTTAAGTTGGTCCCGTTGGTTGGTTGACCAACGTGAATGCAGTCAATGAATAATTTAAATTATTATTTTTTTAACGCAAAAATACTTTATTACATTTTTAATATATTTATTGTATATATACTAAATCAAATTCACTTAAATATATTTTCTCTTCTGCTATGAAAAAGATATTTCTGATTTCAAAATTTCACATTTAGTCAAAAAAGCATTTAGATAACATTTTAAATAAGGAAGTAGTTTGTAATTTTAGATATTCCATTTTATCATAATAATGAGGAATTTCAATTTTTTAAAGCGAAAAATTTTTAATCATTCACAAACATCGATTTTATAGTAGCTCAATGATTTGCGATTCCTATTTATGTATCTTTAAGCACCGGGAATGGGAAAAAACAGCAAATGGAGTTTTGGCGCCTTCTTTTGTTTTTAACTTAAAACATACACTTTCGCAAATATATATACATATCTTTTTAAAAATTAAAAATCTCTTTTTAAAATACAGTTAGAGTTTATTCATATATTTACTTTTCAGACTTTAGAATGATACATATTTTAAATATTAACATAATCAAACTAATTTTTTTTATTATTATTTAAAGCAATAATGGCTAGGGGATGAAAGAGGGGATAAATACACTGTATATATATATATATATATATATATATATATATATATATATATATAAACAAAAAACAACATGAAAATAGAATTAAAATTCATGAAAAATGTATCAAATAGCAATTATTGAAAAACACGTCAAAATAAATAAATAACATCTTTACTTTGAAACCCATAATAGTTTATTTAAAAAAATATTATTCTCTCTTTCTTTCTTTTCTTTTAATTAATGAATTTCTGCATGGAAAATTCCATTTCATAATTATATTTACAACTACAATAGACAAAAAACTCTCCTTTAATTTTAAATAATTATTTCTACATGTTTCTAAGCAATTAAGTGTTTTTTTTTTTTTTTTTTTTTTTTTTTTTTAAGAAAAATAAATTAAATATAGAAATGCATATGGTTTAAATCATGAAGGTAATAATTTCATGGTTTTAATATACTAGATGGCGCTATCTAGTAGCTTATATTAAAACCATATACATTCCTATAATTAATTTATTTTTCTTAAAAAAAAAAAAAAAAAAAAGACACTTTTAATTGCTTAGAAACATGTAGAAATAATTATTTAAAATTAAAGGAGGCTTTTTTTGTTTATTGTAGTTGTAAATATATTTCATATTTGGGGAATAGACTGGAAATATATTAATATATTGAGAATTTCGGCAATCGGCTATATATATAGCCAGAAATGTTGATTTGCGACGGAGTAATCATGTATGATACATATCAGCTTAAAAAAAAAAAGGGGGAGCGGGGAGAGATGGAGGGGATTTTGTCAGTTAGTGTTAAAATATATGCGAACTCAACAATAGTTGATGGAAAATAATCATATATTTTCCTGTCAGTTGCAATTTTTTTTTTCTTTTTGCCCTTTCTTTCTTTTTTTTTTTAAATCACTGGAGAAATAATTCAGTTTTTCGTCAATCGACTGTTTAAACACTGTGTTTCATTTGTGAATCGATTGGAAGATCAAGCACATTGCCATCTTGTGATTAAGGAAAAATGATGTATTTAGGGGTCTCTTTAAAAAAAAAAAATCGGGTTCATAAAGAAATTCATCATAGAAATTGGACAATCTTGAAAATATCCCTTCTCAAAAATAGGCGAACATAAAACGGACTCCGTCGATTTAAAAAAGTTTCGTAAGAACATTAGGACAAAATATTGTTTATTTTGGTAATCAGTTGAAAAATTTACGAACAAGTAGCGTGTAAGCGAAGAATATCTATCAGATACTGGAGAATAACTCATAGTTTCAAAATTGAAATCTACAAAAAAAAAAAAAAAAAAAAAAAAAATCCGTACAGAAACCCTGAATGGGAATTAAAATTAGACTGCGAGATTTTTGGAATAATGTTATATTATAAATAAATAGAATGAGTTGGAGAGATCAGTGTTAGTTGAAATTGATTTTGATTTTCGATTTTTTTTTTTTTTTTTTTTTTTTTTTTTGTAGTAAAAAGACACCCTAGGAGGGTATCCTCCCGCCTTAGGCTCAGATCCCTAGTCACGGCATTTGGTTTTAACCCGAACGAGAACACCATCTATTTTTGTGCAATATAGGAAAATTCGGATGAGTGCGTCGGAATGCGTGACTATTTTAGCTACAAAATCATGTAAGGATTATTAATTAAATACGTGTTTAAGCGATCTCAAAAAAATTTCCCCTAAAAGCTTGTATTTATGCCATTTAACCTCGTGTGCGTGGTTATATGGTATACCCGTATTGGTGTGTTGGAATAACATGGTGCGGATAGGGGTACTCAGGCACAAAAAAGCAAATCTCATGAAAAAAACGTTTTATTTCTCCAAAACATTTGATATTTATATTATTTGAACGAACATTTCTGCTAATATGTATGAATTCATCAAGGAAATTTCATTCTGCTTCGTATTATAGCTTCTATATGCTATCTATATACTATCTATATTTCGTATTATGTGTTATCTATTGTTATTAAAATCGAATTAACTCAATGTTTGAAATCAACCACAAATGTTTACGTTGTGTTTTTTTTTTCAACAGGTGGGCACAATTTTTGCCCAATTTTACTTTGGTCGTAAGCAAATTGTACCCTTCCCGTTTGTTCATCTCCTAATAGCAGGAATACGAATCTCATTGCCGTTAGTGTATCCAACTTTCAGGGACTTTTTATTTAGTCTAATTGTGCGTTTTTCTAATTGACTGAAATATATATGCCAAAAATCATTCTTAAAATTTAGTATTAATCTTTGAATAAAAAGTATCTGCAAGTTGAAGAAACCAATGACAACAGTGATTGCCATTGGTTTCTTCAGTTTTAAAAGGCACTGGCACGGTTGATATTTCATCCAACCAAAGCTTTTTTTTTTTTTTTTTTTGTTTTTTTTTTACGTGATCAGGAGACCCTTGATTTTATGGAGGATTTGTTTTGGTCTTGTCTTAAGTGTCTTTTTGATATATTTGTTTGAGGTTCCCCGGGATTTATTGTCCACTTGTCACCACAGGGACGCAGAAACTATCGAAATAAAACCCTTACGTCATAGCAAGTGTTTTTTCAGCCTTTGAACTAATATTAAGAAAATCCAAACTATACCACAGCTGTTATAGCTGTGTCAATTGACCCAAAGTCTCACTATTCCAACTAGCTGTATACGTATACCCAACAGAAGACGGATACCACAGAATCCCAAACATCTGATTTTTTAAATGGTTTATTGGATTTGTAGTGATGCGTTTTATTTTGATCTTCGTTTTTTCTTGTTTTATTTACAATGGGTGTTTCGGGCCTGAGAACAGAGAAATTCTTAGCTTTTGCTTTTTTTGTGACAGAAAAACATCCATTTCTTAGCTTATTTGCATTCTACCAGGCCCTTGATAACGTTAGTATGCAAATAATGCTTTTTTCGCATTCCAATTTGCTATAATTCCTTTAGATTTTACTTTATTTCCATTTTGGTTTGATTTGGGTGGTTTTCGTTTTTGATTAGAATAATTATTTGAATACTGAAATCAAATCATCTTTAAATTTCAAATGTTTGCACTCATAATATTATATTACAACTGAACGTCATGTTTCTCTCTCTCTCTCTCTCTCTCTATATATATATATATATATATATATATATATATGATACATACATGCAATCACAGTTAATCATTCTTTCGGAAACCGGCATAAGCAGAAACTCAGTTTGATCTCCAGATTCCCCAGTCCAAAAAATTTTATACTGAAAAAAATTATTCGACAGGATGGTTCACCTATACATACATTTCTCTGTCGTAAAAAGACAGCGTTCAACCTCCACTGTAACAGGAAATAGAAGCTGAGTGCCAAATAGCCCCTTATGCCAATTAACCCCGATCTCCCCCCCCCCCAAAAAAAAAATCGTATTGAATAAAAAATATATGTATATAGCAGAAAATCCATGCTTTTTTTTTTTTTTTTTTTTTTTTTTTAATTTTTCTCTCTTACCAATATAATGGTAGAGAAAATATTCTTATTAAGTCAAATAATAAAAATTGAGATTTTTTATAGTTACACGTTTTTAGGTCCCTGAATCCTAAAACATGTTTTTCCGACGTTCGTCCGAGTGTACTCTGATACACTTTTATTCGCATAACTTTAGAATAAATATAAGTAGGACGTTTTAATTAAGTATTCTAAATACATGTCATATAAATTTTGCTAACTGATTTTTTTTTTTTTCTTTTTTTAATTGGCCAAATGGTTCGTGTGTAAAGATATCCAAAAGTATTCTAATGCATTACGTATATGAGCAATATTTATGGTAGGTACTCTGTTTAGCACCTTTAGACAACAGTAAAAAAAAAAAAGTCATACATTTTTTTATATGCACAAAGGCATGTATGTTTCACAAAAAATATGGTATGAAAAACTTTTAATCTGTGTTTATAGGGCAACACAAAAGAAATTTTAGGGTTATATTTGGTAATAGTTGCTTCAGAAAAAGAAATTTTGGCTTAAAGAAAGCTTTCGAATATTTAACTAATTTTTACAGATATAAATGGTTAAAAATAGAGATTATGAGTTTACATTACAGAAATTACCAAATTTAATGTAAAATTACAGAATTTAAAGAAAAGTGATATTTAATTAAATCCAAGGCAAGTCATTTGTTCACATTTCTTAATTTGTTTGAGATTTCCCATTTGAAAGTTATGGATTTTTAAAAACGTGTTCAGATAAAATGTATGTATGTTCGGTTTATGGAATCGGGTGTTGCCTTCCGACAGAATCCACAAGTCTGTGCCAGGTCTTCCGGTCATGGGTCCACTCTTCTTCCAGACCCCTATCCCTCATCGCTTTTTTTACATTATCCATCCAAGTCTTTCTTGGTCTTCCTTGTTTTCTTTTTTGATTTGGTATATAGTTAAAAGCGATTTTAGGTAATCTTTCATCGTTCATTCTTTTAATATGACCAAACCAGATTAATTGCTTTTTTTGAACCTCATCTAATATGGTTTTCTTTATTTTCATCATTTCCCTGATTCTCTCATTTCTCACTCTCTCCATTCTTGATACCCTGCATGATCTTCTCAGGGCATCCATTTCAACAGCAGCCAATTTCTTTTTTTCCGTCTCCATAATTGCCCATCCCTCTGCTCCATACAACAATATGCTTTTTACAATGGAGTTGTATATATTGTACTTTCACGTCCTAGATAACTCCTCACTCCACCAAATCGAATTTAATAGTTTTACTGCTTTTCTTCCTTTGACAGATTCTATTCTTAATTTCCTGTGAGTCTCTTCCTTCTCTATTAATGTCTACACCAAGGTATCTATAATGATCACAACTTTTAATTTTGATGTTATTATTCAGACTTAGGTCTTTCTCGTCTCCTCCTATACATACGTATTTGGTCTTATTGACGTTCATGTATAGTCCCCATTTTTCATATTCTTCCTTAATTTTTATTGTCATTTTCTCTAAATCACTTTTACTTTTTGCAATTATGACTTGGTCATCTGCGAATTGTAGAGTAAAGATTGACCTTCCATTTACATTAAATCCCATTGCTCTGCAATTTTCTTTCCAAATTTTTAATGCTTTATCAACATAAATTTTGAAAAGTGTTGGGGAGATACAACATCCCTGTCTAAGTCCTTTATCTGTTATAAAACCCTTTGACAATCTTTTGCCTATTTTTAGCTTCGTTTTTGATTGTCTATAAAGTTCTTGGATCGCTCTAATGATAGTTGGATTTACGTTTATTTCATTTAATACACTCCATAATTTTGAGATTGGGACATTATCGTATGCCTTCGTAAGATCAATAAACAAAAGGTGAATTTGATTTCCCATGGCCATTTCCTTTTCAACAACTTGTTTAAGACAAAATATATTATCCATACATGATCTTCCTGCTCTAAATCCACTTTGCTCTTCACTTTCTTTCATTTTAATTTCTTCTTCAATAAACTCTTTTAAAATTCGTCCATAAAGTCTACTAAATGTTGCTGTTACAGTAATGCCGCGGTAATTTTCACATTTTTGTCGGTCTCCTTTCTTATAAATTGATGTTAAATATCCAACCCTCCATTCTTCTGGTGTTTCATCTCCATTTAAATATTTTTTGAATAATTATGTAATTAATCTGAACAATTTTTCTGTTCCATTTTTTATCAGTTCTGCTGTTATTCCACCAGGGCCATTTGCTATTTGATTTTTTAATTTTTTAATTGCCTTTTTAACTCTCTCAAGTTCCAACTGTATAGGTTGTCCCAAGGAATCAATATCTGTATTTTTTATTTGAAATTCCGTTCTAGTTTCTGTTAGCAAAGTCTTATAATATACTTCCCACTGTTTAACAGATATTCCCTGCCATGCATTACTACCTTCCTTTCTAATATTCCTTAAAAACTTCCATGATTCTGTACATCGTCTTCCTCCTATATATGTCTCAATTTCTCTGCATTTTTTATCCCACGATGATCTCTTTTTCTCTATTACTAATTTTTTTGTGTTTTTTCTAAAAGTTCTGTAATTCTGTTTATCTTCTTCCCTTTTTGAACTCATCCATCTAATATAGGCCTCTTTTTTCTGTTGCACAGTCTTTTCAATTTCCTAATCCCACCAAAAGTTTGAGGAAATTCGTCCTTTTCTTTTTTGTCCTAGTGCTTCACATGCAGCTTGGTGTAAAGATGCATTAATATATTGATACAACTCAGTTGCATCAGTATAATTCTTTTCTTCCAATTTTTCATCCAATCTTACCTGAAAGAGTCTTTTGGTACTCTCTTCTATTAAACCTTCCAAGAAATTATGGTCGGATATTTTTTTCCCCATAAAACTCCCTTTACACTTGTTACAAGGTTTATTATTTTTTTAACTAATTAACTCTTGTTAAAAAAAAAAAAAAAAAAAAAAAAAAAAGGTTTGTTATGAAAACTTTGTAACTATCCCTTCATTTTACATTAAAAAAAAGCTTTAGTTTACTAATTTAATCTATCGAGTGCAATTTACTTGGTAAAAGAAAAGAAAAAAAAAGTAAAAAAAAAAAAATACTTTGTTTTACCTTTTTACTTAAAGTTTAATAACGGTTATAAGGTATATTAATAATAATGATAATGAACAGCCATAAAGAAATAATTTTCCTCTAATTTGAGAGACTGTATTTCAAATAAGGAATTTCTTTTTAGATTCTCAAGCTAAATTGCTAGAAACAGATAACGATATTACTTTGCTACTATATCGTCAGAAACTCTTTAAAACAGGAGTAAATAAATATATATATATATATAAAGAAGACATACAAGAGAAAAAAAACAGCAATAACAAATGAAATTGTCATTGAAAATATTTTTTCAGTAAATCTTTATTTCAAATGAACGATAATGAAAGACATGCAAAGCTCAGAGTAAACCAATCACGAAGTACACACACACACACACACACACACATATATATATAAATCTTTTTGTAATACATTTTGTACATCGGATGGAAATGAATGTTCATTTTCTTTTCGTTATTAACCAAGTTACATTAAATTGCATTTGTATTTTCTGAGAAATTCCTCTTCCAAAAATCTTATGTTATAATTCGAATATAAATTGCCAAGCTAAAACAAAATTGTATTTATATTTTCTGAGAAATTCTTCTCAGACAAATTTCCTGTTATTATTCAAATATGAATTGTTCAATACTTATTTATTTTTTAGCTTTATTTCCAGAATATAGCATCTTTATATAAGAAAATAATTTTTATTTGTGCAGTTTTTATTATACTTTTTACCATTATCAGCCCTTTGGTAAAAGATTTTAACAACGTAAGTTTTGTCAATGACACACTTTGCAATATTTAATTATTTATATAAGTAAATATTTTAAAAGGTATTAATGAACTGGAACTGTGTTTCGCAGAAACCTCCTAAAAAAAAAAAAAAAAAAAAAAAAACTTAAGATGTATAAGTTAATTTTTTTTTTCTTTTAAGAAAATTTTAATCAATAAATAAATAATAACAATGATAATAATAAACTGTAAACCGTAAACTTTCAAAAATATTATTGCAAGAAATTGGTATTTTACGCTAACCAAATAAATTTAATTGCTGTAATTATATAATTTTGAACATTATCTCAGCTTTGGAATAAATTTGGTATGTAGAAAACAGTTGTTTGGGTATTAATCTGTTTTAACGTGACTTATGAAAAGGGCAAACCCAATAATTATTTTAATTGTATCGTGAAGAAAATGAAATGTGTAAAATAATAATAATGATGATAATAAAAATGGTTGAATGTTGTAAAAACATGAAAAATTGTATATATTTTATTTAGACAGGTGTCATCATATTAATAAAAAATGAGTTTGTATGTAGCATAGAAAAAGTCATGATATGTTTTATGCTCTATATGCTTACTCTTTTATTTTTTACTCTTTATGTTGTGTTGTGGGGTTTAAGAAAATCGCTTGTTATTAAAAACATACGTCTGACTAAAATGTCCTCATTAAGATTTTTCGAAGGGGTCCAAGAAAACAATCAAGCTAGTCCGGTACTTCGTCCAGTGGCTGACTGACTCTGGTCTCAAACATGGAAGACTGGAAATGCGGAGTTCGATTCCCCGTCGCACTTATTAACTTAGCCGTTCAATTATCTTTTCTGTGGTTTTCTCTGAAACTTCCGTAAATATGAGCTAGGTCCACTAAAGACTCCCCATGGACGGTATTCTATCCAGGCCAGTGACGCTCGGGTTGTCAATCGGCTTCAAGCCCTAATCATGCTAATTTAGGGAAAAAAAAAAAAAAAAAAAACAGGAAAATTCTGAACGCTTAGGCTGATGAGAGCAATCCAGGTGAACGAAGACGATATACCCCGTCTTGTAGTTTAGAAAGAAGAATGTCTTAGCCGCTGTTTGGGTTTATTCTTTGTAAAAGGACGTTCTTAGTTACTCCGCCATGAAATAATTGTTGCGTGTTTTTTTTTTTTTTTTTTTTTTTTTTAATTTATGGTGTCTTTCTCGCAAAACATTTTATGCTACCTTATTCAACACTAAGTTTTTGTTGCGTTTTAGTGTAATATACTTTAGCTATTCTAAAATTTTCAGTAGTATAATAACGTATTTTAATTTTTCTGCTATATTTACAGTCGATCAATAGTCGATATTCAGTATTTTATCACATTGCATCATTTGCTCATTTTATTACGTTATATGAACTTTTGATTGCATTAGACGCATTCGACAATTTAAACCTCACAGCTTCGTGCCAGTTGTTTTGTGAATTTAGTTGTAGAAAGTGCTGTTAATTACTATAACGGGTAAAAAACCTTCACTTACATTTGCAAAAAGGCGAGAAAGAAAAACCCTGCATAAAGTTGTTTTATCTGAACACGAAAAAGGTAAGAGACTGCATGTGAACAAGTTAGCCATTCATCAAGTTGTCAGTAAACTGAACATTTCTTGAAAATATACGAACCTGAAGAAAAGTGGTCTCTCAAGAAAAATTAGTGCACGTGATAATCATGATATCCGGTATATGGTTGTACGATTTCTATTAACTTCTGCATGAAGATTAAACATAAAGAACCTACGTCGGTAGAAGTACTATTTCATGACTTTTGAAAAAATAATCTGCTTAATTTTCTTAGAAACCGATAAGAAAATATCGACTTACTCTGAAAGTGAAAAAGACGCGACTGTCTTTCGCTCCAAAACGTATAAATTGTATAGTACAACAGAGAAGTATGGTGCTATTTTTCACTGAATCAAGTGTCCAGTAATTTTCTTCATACGCTAGAAATGCTCACCGTCCAGTGCGTAAAAGATGTGCGGTAGGATGTACGACCCCAATCGTTAAATATGCTCCCAACTAGATGATATGGTGTGAAATGTCTGTGTCCTGTACCTCTGCTCTGTTTTTTCCGCAGCCACACCACTTTGAATAGAAGTTGTTACCTTAATTTGTTACGTAATAAGTTGAAATTTCACACGGATGTCCACCGTTGTTCCATTTTCATGCATGACTGGGTTCCGTGTCACATGTCAAGGACTATCAGGAACTATCTGATGGCGGAGTAAATCTAAGTACTTGAATAGTCAGGTGACAGCCCAGATTTGAACCCCACTTGTGGTGTATTGGGAAAAATAAAGTCCTGTAAAAGCAATCAACAAGCGCTACAGTAACTGTTGAAGCAATAAGGAACGTCTAGTGTACAGACATTTCTCAAGCTTGCTGCAAATGTATTTGTATGTCAGATATGTTCTTTTCTAAAACGACCCCCCCCCCCCCCCAGATTTTCAATAAATGTCATTTTCTTTTATGAGTGAACTTAAACTTCTTCACGCGACTGTAAGTACAATTAACCCCTTGAGCTGCAACTTATTTTCAGTCAGCACTGCTCACGCAGATAATTTAATTTTCTTAGTTTTAAGAGGAAGGATTGGTATAGAAACTTACAGTTTTGTTGCTAAAATAATTTGTTATTATTAAAAATAATATTTGTTTTACACATTTATATGAATGTTTATTGTTATATAAACATATAAGAACATAATTAGTGTCGGGAAATTCATGATGAACTGGACTCGTCATTTCAGTTCAAGGGGTAAATATATTTATAATTAAAGTTGTTATATTTTCTAAAAATTTAAACGAAAATTTAAGGAATTATATTCACTATTAATTGAACATTTTATTTAATTATAAAACATAATAACTTGAACTTTAATTTGAAAAGCTTTTAACGTCACTTTGATAGGAATATAACATAAATAATTAAATATAAGTATTTACGTTTATCTTTTCATAAACACATTTTAAAATTTGCGTGGATAAATGGAAATTTAAAATCATAACGTTGTAGTTTCTATCTTAAAATTCTTTCAGCCTTATTATGGCTTCTTCATAATAAATACCTCGCTAAAGCCATAAAATTTTAAACGCGAAACATCTTTAAAAGCAATGTATCAATTTATGTAAATATAATTAAAATAATTTCTAATTACTTATGACGTTTTTAAAGTAAAATGTTAATATTCGCTCTAGTATTATAAATGATATTTTAAAGGTTGTGTGACACCTAAAAAATAAATATATGTCTTTAACTGCCCATTTTAACGAATTTTTGTCCTATACATTCATGTGAAGAAAATCATTTTTGAATAACTGACGAAGCTTTCAGATTAAAACGTTGCAAATCCGAACGTTGCAAAAACGAATATACGTTGTCCTAAAACATTTTTAAATTATAAGACCCCTTAGAAAATTAACCTTCTGTCATCAAGAAGTTTTTTTTTTTCCCTCAGTCAAAAATGTCTTGTTTGTTTAAGAAATTTATTATTGACAGTTGCGTTACCTAAAAATGCATTATAATAATAATAATTATTATTATTTTATAAAAGCATTTCTCATGAAAATATATTTCTATAAATAACATTCAATTTTGAAATAAGAAATTAAACGATAATTATTTAAATACATATTTAGCCTAATTTTTCTATTTTTTGCTAGACAAAGTATCAGTTATGAAAAGTAATTAAACATAAAACAAATTTATTTGCAAAATGTTCAAAGTAATAATAATAATATATATCAGTTAAAAAACTGACTTATAATAAAATAGATTAATTTAACCCTCGCTTTCCCAAGGATCATTTTGACACCATTTTGTAGTTGAAATTTAATTAAGCCCGCCTTATTCAAAAAGTGCTCTAATTCGCTAGAGATAGCAAACTTAACCAGTGGAATGTTGCAAATTATAAACGATACAGAAACGCGCGGTGCTGGTGATTTTCGCCAAACGTGCCAAGCGGCACATTAAAAACTCATTGATCTCGGGAAAGCGAGGGTTAAACAAAAAAGTCATTGTTGTTATCAAATAATGCTTAAACAAATATTTCAGTCATCTAATGCACTAAAAAATACATTAAGTTATGTCCTAGTATTTAAAAACTGTAAATGAATAGTTGAATAAAAAATAAAATAAAATAAATGTTTAAATCTTCCATTATTATAATTGTAATGTTTTTAAATACTTATTTTGGTATTTGTGTTTGTGTAGGAATTAAGTTTAGTTGTCTGTACAGAGCACCTAGGCCTGAAAGAATTTTCTGATAAAAAATTTATACGATTTTTACTTTCTTCTGTAACCATAAAAATAAAGTAAGGGATCCATAAATATTTTTAACTTCACATTAACGCAATTTGAGACTTAAGAAAAAAAAAAAAAAAAAAAAAAAAAAGCCTATTTATTTTACTGTCCATATGCCCGTGTGTGTGTGTTACAAAAAGTATTATACCTTTAAGACCTTATCTACACAATTCTGCTGGTGAAACTTAAATAAGAAACAGTAACAATTTTCATTTTTCAGGTCATTTAAAGTCGAATCTGACAACTGTGCAAATTAATTTATTTCAGATGTTTCGATGAAACACAACTAAATTGCACCATTAGCAAGACAAGACTTTTTTTTATTTGAAGCGAATTTGACAACAAAAGACAAATTTTAAATACTGTCGTAATTCTTTAAAATATCATTTTTAATGTTTGCTTAGATTCAATTTCTATCTTAATATACTGTATTCATAATTTCAAAGGATTTTAGCCTTGAAAATATTATTTAGGCTTTAAAAAGATTGGAAAAATTAGCAACCTACACAATTGTGTAAATCCGGCATTTACTGTTTGAAGAATAATATGCACACGTTACTATTCTTGGGATTTTATGTAGCCCGAAGACTGTATTTGACGCAAGAGAAAATCTTGGAGCTACTCGAAAAGGATTTTTTCGATATAAGTGATCTCAGTGATGAAGACGTGTAGAGAATAAGAGGATGCCATATTCTCAATTTTAGATCTTAAATCTTAGATCTTAGATCTTACTAGATCTTAAATATGCACTTAATTACTTAATTACTTAGTAATGTGATAGAATTAAGAAGAGCTCGAGACAAAGTTTTAAATACAAAATAACACAGTTTATTAATTCTTAATTTCAAGGAGGGCGTTGAGCTAACTGAATTTAAATAAATGACTTCAGGGAATAATTTTAACAAGACATAAATTGAAATATAACTGGTCTCACCAATGCTGATCTTTTTGGCGACTGCTCACTGCTACTCGCAAACTATTCTCACCTCGGAGTGTCCAGCGGATTCCCGATACACGACTGACTCTTTTCTTAATTTACTCCACAATACTACATCTCTCCACCATCACTTCACACACCCCCTAATCCGGTGCAACTCGCTATCATCACCAACTCCAATTCACACTACTCCTTACTCCACGCTTGTCAGCTACCAATTCATCACCATTCCATTCCATTACCTCTAGCAATTCACTATCCTTCATTTTATACTACATCCTAGCAAACATCCTTTCCCTTCATTTGAGTTAAAACTTACAATTACTTCCCATTCATCAAACACTCAGATCCTAATTATTTCACTGCAGCCTCATGCCGACATAAAACTAACTCGACCAAGACTTTCGCCGAGTTACTGGCGACGAAGTGATTTGACCGTCCCAACTTTAGATTGCTGGATTCAGCTGAAATTAAACGGACTGTGGAGACGTTCTAACGCCTCAACCTCACAGTCCCCCTCCAAGAAAAAAAAAATTAGTCGGGAAAATCCCCAACGGGTTTTATCGAATAATTTGAAACACTAATAAATCTCATAGGAGTGAGTGCAGCCACAACTTAGTTTCTGACATTTTAAAATAAGTTAGAAAAAAATTAAAGTTTAATTTTCTGAGCAATGAACTGCTTACAGCTTCAAATACAATGGCGAATAAAAAAACCCTAAGCTTAAAACCGGACAAACCTCGAAAAAAGAAATTTAAGTTTTAAATTAAAACGAGGGCCCTTTACAGCTGGAAACTACGGGAGGAAAAAACGCCTCAAATAAGTTAGCTCAACTATACAACGGGGCTTACAGTCATCTTTCTGTAATTCCAGAAAGGAAAAACTTAATTTTAAACTTTAGTTGAAGGAGGATTAAGTACAGGGGGGTTGCTTTAACATAACTAGCAACATGAAGAAAATAATTTTTATTGAGATAAAAAAAAACTTGAAATTCTGTCCGAAGTAAGCCATCCTTCGAAACTTAGAAGAGGAATTTCTTCATCCATTAAAGAGCCACTGAAGACCAGTCTAGGCCCAGATACATCAGCTCGTAAAAGTAACTTTAGAGTGCAGATTGAAGAACAATTTGGTCAGAAAACGTCAGGCATCAGAATAATAGTTGGGACATCAGATTAGATCGTCAGAGATAATTCTAAAACGGAAACTTTTTAAAGTATCAAAAATATAAAAACTACATTTTGTAGATAGATAAACGAGACAAATTGTCTCTGAATACATAGAATAGTTTATATACAATAATTTTCCCTCCTGGGCTATAGCATGCGAAACGAGAAATATTAATTTGTTAGTGATTTTAGTTTAAAGTTACGCGTGATTTACGCATATAGCCAAAAAAAATATTTCCCCACTCAAACACACACACACACACACACACACACACATATATATATAGATAGATAACTTTTAGTTGAATACAAAAGTTTTAACAATAAAAAATAGTCATTTTATACACTTATCAAATTTCATTTAATATATACAAATACAACATTTACAGAAATACGAAAAAAAGGGGGGGAATATTTACAAAGGCTAAAAACAATTTTATATTACCCGCTCTGCAGGTGATGGCTGCAAAATAAAAGAACTTAGTATACATACATAAAATATACATTAAGAGAGAACAAAAATGTTGACATTGAAGCAGAAACATGAATTTTGACGTGAAAGTTCATGCACAAATTTTGAATTTTACAGTTTTTAGTTTCAGAAAGTTCATTTCTTTCAGAAGAGGTTCACAGGTCCAAATGGCTTCAATACATGTCGCACATTTTGGTACAACTCTGATAAACAAATACTTGAGAAAAAATAAAATAAGAAACGATACAACCTGACCAAAAGTTTCCGCTGTAACAGCATTAGTATGAAACATGTGAGTCCTGCTGGCCATTGCACTAGTTGCAGAAATCACAGGGCTGGAAGCTTGCAGCAGGAGGTCAGGCGTTGCAAGGGCACATTCCTGGGCTGGGATCGAACCCGGCACGCTGTCGCCGTCCATAGCGTCAGAGGATGATTCATCTCTCTCTCTACTCATGAATGTTGAGGTCTTGGAGGGCTTACAAGCTTGAAAATAGTTGACATTTGTAGTTGAAATCACAACATTTGCTTTTAAATTATCTAGCAGTTTACAAGAAGCAGTGGTAGGGGAATGTAAATTAGGTTGAAGACAGTTTAATTGGTCATATTGATTGAGAGCCTTTTCGTTTAAACTAGAGGATTCAGTCGGCTTGACATGTAGAAAACTTAAATGCCCTTTTTCATTACTTTCATTTAAATTAGTTACTAGATTTTCGTTTAAAGTAGATGCGAGATATTTAGAAGCACAGTGGCTTAACTTTTCGCTTTCTTTTAACACAGTTTCTGTGAAATTAGATAACTCCCCGGATTTGATCGGTCAAGCATTTGAATATGATTTATCATTACAAATAGCAGAATCTGCCGACTTGACAGTTTTAGAATTAAACTGTAATTTATCATGTGGTGAATTTAAACTACTAGAAAAGGCTGTTGACTGAACAGTTTCAAAACCTAAATTTCGTTTCTTGACGAAAGTTTTAGCCGCTACATTTAATGGACTTTCCTTCTTCTCTAGATTTGAAGGTAACGGAGAGTTTAAATTGGAAACGCTTTGAGAAGAATTTAAATGTGGCAAGTTGACTGAAGAAATAGAAAGAGAATTTAAACATATAGATTGAACTTCGGTATTATGAGAGTGTGTTTGACTTCCTGCAACAGTTTCTGGTTGATTTAAATGACTGTTTCTCCGCTGCGAAAAGTTGGCTTGTTGCGGTGGGTTGAAAGTATCAATTTGAGGGGAGGCGAAATTTTCTCGCTGTTCATTTTCAACACTGACGGTTTCTTGCCGGCGATTAGTGATATTCGCAGGTTTAGGAGTGTGACGTGCTTGATATTTATCCAAAATTTGAAAAAGAGTATCAATAGATGCGGCCGGTTTTAAATCTAGAAAATCTTGAATTTGGACTGTAAACAGCGGGTTTATAATGTCCAACACTTCAGAAAATGATAACTGTAAGTCAAGTTGCTTAATTAGATCCAGTTTACGCAGGAAGAAGGTTGTCGGTTTATCAAATACAGACATTTTCTGTGTATGAAGTTCCTGTTTTAATCTTGCTCTATCGGCACTTAAGGAAAAGGTGTTTATCATTTTGATTTTTAAATCTTCATAAGTGGGATTTTGACCCAAGGAATGAGAGGCAATCAGGTCAAGCCACATTTTAGGTTCTCCTTTTAAGGAGTATTTTAACCATTTAAATCTATCAGATAAATCAATTTTACATATTTCAAAATATTTCTCAAGTTCTTCAAAAAATTCAAGTACATTGTTTGAGCCAGTAAAATAAACCCGAGCGGGGGGGGGGGGGGAGTGTCGAAAGGATTTGGGCGCCACTGTACAGAATAAAAGTGGGCCATGATTCTCAAATGTAGATCTTAAATCTTAGATCTTAGATCTTACTAGATCTTAAATATGCACTTAATTACTTAATTACTTAGTAATGTGATAGAATTAAGAAGAGCTCGAGACAAAGTTTTAAATACAAAATAACACAGTTTATTAATTCTTAATTTCAAGGAGGGCGTTGAGCTAACTGAATTTAAATAAATGACTTCAGGGAATAATTTTAACAAGACATAAATTAAAATATAACTGGTCTCACCAATGCTGATCTTTTTGGCGACTGCTCACTGCTACTCGCAAACTATTCTCACCTCGGAGTGTCCAGCGGATTCCCGATACACGACTGACTCTTTTCTTAATTTACTCCACAATACTACATCTCTCCACCATCACTTCACACACCCCCTAATCCGGTGCAACTCGCTATCATCACCAACTCCAATTCACACTACTCCTTACTCCACGCTTGTCAGCTACCAATTCATCACCATTCCATTCCATTACCTCTAGCAATTCACTATCCTTCATTTTATACTACATCCTAGCAAACATCCTTTCCCTTCATTTGAGTTAAAACTTACAATTACTTCCCATTCATCAAACACTCAGATCCTAATTATTTCACTGCAGCCTCATGCCGACATAAAACTAACTCGACCAAGACTTTCGCCGAGTTACTGGCGACGAAGTGATTTGACCGTCCCAACTTTAGATTGCTGGATTCAGCTGAAATTAAACGGACTGTGGAGACGTTCTAACGCCTCAACCTCACAGTCCCCCTCCAAGAAAAAAAAAATTAGTCGGGAAAATCCCCAACGGGTTTTATCGAATAATTTGAAACACTAATAAATCTCATAGGAGTGAGTGCAGCCACAACTTAGTTTCTGACATTTTAAAATAAGTTAGAAAAAAATTAAAGTTTAATTTTCTGAGCAATGAACTGCTTACAGCTTCAAATACAATGGCGAATAAAAAAACCCTAAGCTTAAAACCGGACAAACCTCGAAAAAAGAAATTTAAGTTTTAAATTAAAACGAGGGCCCTTTACAGCTGGAAACTACGGGAGGAAAAAACGCCTCAAATAAGTTAGCTCAACTATACAACGGGGCTTACAGTCATCTTTCTGTAATTCCAGAAAGGAAAAACTTAATTTTAAACTTTAGTTGAAGGAGGATTAAGTACAGGGGGGTTGCTTTAACATAACTAGCAACATGAAGAAAATAATTTTTATTGAGATAAAAAAAAACTTGAAATTCTGTCCGAAGTAAGCCATCCTTCGAAACTTAGAAGAGGAATTTCTTCATCCATTAAAGAGCCACTGAAGACCAGTCTAGGCCCAGATACATCAGCTCGTAAAAGTAACTTTAGAGTGCAGATTGAAGAACAATTTGGTCAGAAAACGTCAGGCATCAGAATAATAGTTGGGACATCAGATTAGATCGTCAGAGATAATTCTAAAACGGAAACTTTTTAAAGTATCAAAAATATAAAAACTACATTTTGTAGATAGATAAACGAGACAAATTGTCTCTGAATACATAGAATAGTTTATATACAATAATTTTCCCTCCTGGGCTATAGCATGCGAAACGAGAAATATTAATTTGTTAGTGATTTTAGTTTAAAGTTACGCGTGATTTACGCATATAGCCAAAAAAAATATTTCCCCACTCAAACACACACACACACACACACACACACATATATATATATAGATAGATAACTTTTAGTTGAATACAAAAGTTTTAACAATAAAAAATAGTCATTTTATACACTTATCAAATTTCATTTAATATATACAAATACAACATTTACAGAAATACGAAAAAAAGGGGGGGAATATTTACAAAGGCTAAAAACAATTTTATATTACCCGCTCTGCAGGTGATGGCTGCAAAATAAAAGAACTTAGTATACATACATAAAATATATATTAAGAGAGAACAAAAATGTTGACATTGAAGCAGAAACATGAATTTTGACGTGAAAGTTCATGCACAAATTTTGAATTTTACAGTTTTTAGTTTCAGAAAGTTCATTTCTTTCAGAAGAGGTTCACAGGTCCAAATGGCTTCAATACATGTCGCACATTTTGGTACAACTCTGATAAACAAATACTTGAGAAAAAATAAAATAAGAAACGATACAACCTGACCAAAAGTTTCCGCTGTAACAGCATTAGTATGAAACATGTGAGTCCTGCTGGCCATTGCACTAGTTGCAGAAATCACAGGGCTGGAAGCTTGCAGCAGGAGGTCAGGCGTTGCAAGGGCACATTCCTGGGCTGGGATCGAACCCGGCACGCTGTCGCCGTCCATAGCGTCAGAGGATGATTCATCTCTCTCTCTACTCATGAATGTTGAGGTCTTGGAGGGCTTACAAGCTTGAAAATAGTTGACATTTGTAGTTGAAATCACAACATTTGCTTTTAAATTATCTAGCAGTTTACAAGAAGCAGTGGTAGGGGAATGTAAATTAGGTTGAAGACAGTTTAATTGGTCATATTGATTGAGAGCCTTTTCGTTTAAACTAGAGGATTCAGTCGGCTTGACATGTAGAAAACTTAAATGCCCTTTTTCATTACTTTCATTTAAATTAGTTACTAGATTTTCGTTTAAAGTAGATGCGAGATATTTAGAAGCACAGTGGCTTAACTTTTCGCTTTCTTTTAACACAGTTTCTGTGAAATTAGATAACTCCCCGGATTTGATCGGTCGAGCATTTGAATATGATTTATCATTACAAATAGCAGAATCTGCCGACTTGACAGTTTTAGAATTAAACTGTAATTTATCATGTGGTGAATTTAAACTACTAGAAAAGGCTGTTGACTGAACAGTTTCAAAACCTAAATTTCGTTTCTTGACGAAAGTTTTAGCCGCTACATTTAATGGACTTTCATTCTTCTCTAGATTTGAAGGTAACGGAGAGTTTAAATTGGAAACGCTTTGAGAAGAATTTAAATGTGGCAAGTTGACTGAAGAAATAGAAAGAGAATTTAAACATATAGATTGAACTTCGGTATTATGAGAGTGTGTTTGACTTCCTGCAACAGTTTCTGGTTGATTTAAATGACTGTTTCTCCGCTGCGAAAAGTTGGCTTGTTGCGGTGGGTTGAAAGTATCAATTTGAGGGGGGGCGAAATTTTCTCGCTGTTCATTTTCAACACTGACGGTTTCTTGCCGGCGATTAGTGATATTCGCAGGTTTAGGAGTGTGACGTGCTTGATATTTATCCAAAATTTGAAAAAGAGTATCAATAGATGCGGCCGGTTTTAAATCTAGAAAATCTTGAATTTGGACTGTAAACAGCGGGTTTATAATGTCCAACACTTCAGAAAATGATAACTGTAAGTCAAGTTGCTTAATTAGATCCAGTTTACGCAGGAAGAAGGTTGTCGGTTTATCAAATACAGACATTTTCTGTGTATGAAGTTCCTGTTTTAATCTTGCTCTATCGGCACTTAAGGAAAAGGTGTTTATCATTTTGATTTTTAAATCTTCATAAGTGGGATTTTGACCCAAGGAATGAGAGGCAATCAGGTCAAGCCACATTTTAGGTTCTCCTTTTAAGGAGTATTTTAACCATTTAAATCTATCAGATAAATCAATTTTACATATTTCAAAATATTTCTCAAGTTCTTCAAAAAATTCAAGTACATTGTTTGAGCCAGTAAAATAAACCCGAGCGGGGGGGGGGGGGAGTGTCGAAAGGATTTGGGCGCCACTGTACAGAATAAAAGTGGGCCATGATTCTCAAATGTAGATCTTAAATCTTAGATCTTAGATCTTACTAGATCTTAAATATGCACTTAATTACTTAATTACTTAGTAATGTGATAGAATTAAGAAGAGCTCGAGACAAAGTTTTAAATACAAAATAACACAGTTTATTAATTCTTAATTTCAAGGAGGGCTTTGAGCTAACTGAATTTAAATAAATGACTTCAGGGAATAATTTTAACAAAACATAAATTAAAATATAACTGGTCTCACCAATGCTGATCTTTTTGGCGACTGCTCACTGCTACTATACTCACGCAAACTATTCTCACCTCACGCAAACTATTAACTAACTATTTAGTTAACTAATAGTTTGCTCACGCAAACTATTCTCACTTCAGAGTGCCGAGCGGATTCCCGATACACGACTGACTCTTTTTTTAATTTACTCCACAATACTACATCTCTCCACCATCACTTCACACACACCCTAATCCGGTGCAACTCGCTATCACCACCAACTCCAATTCACACTACTCCTTACTCCACGCTTGTCAGCTACCAATTCATCACCATTCCATTCCATTACCTCTAGCAATTCATTATCCTTCATTTTATACTACATCCTAACAAACATCCTTTCCCTTCATTTCAGTTAAAACTTACAATCACTTCCCATTCATCAAACACTCAGATCCTAATTATTTCACTGCAGCCTCATGCCGACATAAAACTACCTCGACCAAGACTTTCGCCGAGTTACTGGTGACGAAGTGATTTGACCGTCCCAACTTTAGATTGCTGGATTCAGCTGAAATTAAACGGACTGTGGAGACGTTCTAACGTCTCAACCTCACAGACGATATTGCTGAAACTGAAGTAATTAACAACGCCATTGATGATGAGGGTGGACATGACGTAGAAGTTGATGAAAATAAAGAGGATGAAGAATTAGAGACAAATGTCGATGTCTCTTGTCCAGCCATCGTCATGAATAACAATACATCAATAAGGAGGAATATGGAGGAATATCGAATCTGGTTTGAAACAAAGAAGTGGACCTGAGAAACAACGGTTAACTTCCTTGACCTGGCTGTGGTAAATTCATGGTTTCTGTACGTACTAGATGTCAAGGCAAACAAGTTACGCCGTAAAAATACACTTATTATCGTTTCCTCTAAGTGTGAGTGAGAGACTGTTGGATGTACGACTACAAAACAAGATGAGATCGCGGGCTGTCCTCAGTGCCAGCAAAGAAGAGGAGACTGAAGATGATGTTGCTCAGTCATACTGATCAAAGTTTTACAATCCACCCAAAAAGCTGCTCTCTGAAGGGAAGATGTTAGATTCAACAAGGCACTGGCCTTGTTTCGATGATCTGAAAACTGCTAGGAAGTATAGGTTCTAAAACTGTACAAGCTGTACCAGAGTGAGATGCGAAAAATATGACTATATTTATGACTTTCCAAAAACAAAAATTGTTATAAACATTTTCTCTGTGACGGATGAAAATTATTCTAATAAATAACAATGGTTTTTGCTTAAACTGTTACTTTTAGATATTCCTTCATATAATCCAAACCTACGCAATTGTGTAGGTTTAGTTGAAAATGTCTTCAGTAAGGACGAACCTACACAATTATGTGGGTCCTCCTGAGGATTAATCTAACATCAGGTACTTTTGTAAATATTTTTCTTCAGACAAATATGATCCTGTCAACTAGGGAAAACTAACAAAACTTTTCTTTTCTACCAAAAAAGTTTCAGGTCGCAACCCATACAGCACAGAATGTTTCAGTTATGTTGCAAAAAGCTTACAAACTTTCAAAAACGTAATACGTTTTAGTATGCTCTCTGATACCTTTCTGAAACATTCGCCCTTTTTGATTTTCTATCTGTTAAGTGATTGTAACGTTTCTATTACGTATCTGATTTTTTGTTACGATCGCGGACATTTCTACGTTTTTGAAACTAATCGGAAAGCAATCTGGACGTTTTAAACGTTTCTGAAATGTTTATAATGTTTCAATGCTATATGATTGTTACGTTTTTGGAACATTTTGTGCTGTTAGGGAAAGAGTTAAGATAACTCTAAGTCAAAAACTAACAAAAAATACAATTTCACGAAAAAAAAAAAAAAAAAAAAAAGTTGTACCTAGTTGCACCTTGTCATACATTGATGTCTTTCAATTTTTGATGCATATCTCTTAACAAGTGACGCTGTCGTTACATTTTTTTTACTTTCCCTTTCACACACACACACACACATATATATATATACTATATGTGGTAGAAAAAGTATTGTTTTTGAGTCAAATTTTCAAAATTGAGTTTTTGTTATTTACATGTTTGGAGGTCCCCTGAAACCAAAAATCATGTGTTTAGTGGGTGTTCTCTCTCTCTCTCTCTCTCTCTCTCTCTCTCTCTCTCTCTGTCTGTCTGTCTATCTGTGTGTCTTTTAGAAGCATATCTCAAGAACAAATAGCAGCAGGAAGTCCAAACTCAGTATTTTACATCTGTTAGCATGTAGTGATGCCACACTAAATTTTTAGTTTAAATGAAGCAAAGGGTTCGTGCAAAAGGGTCATCCAAGGGAATTGAAATACGTTAGGTGTACGGATGAATATTTTGGTAAGTACAGCGTAACATCTATAAGAAATAAAAAATTAATCAAAAATTTTTAGGATAGTGTGTAGACAACGAAGGATCTTTATTTTATCATTTGACATCTATCCTATTAATTATATGCAATAAAATAACACATCACTCTTCGAACTTACAATCGTCGCGTTATCAACATGACGCTCTATCCAATTGAGCTAAAAAGTGACGAACAAAAGGTGGTGACATTTACGTTAAAGTAGAAGCGTTTTGTTTTTCAGTGTGACACGAAAATACGATGACAAAATCCAATTTAAAAAAAAAGCTTCTAAAAAATATTTATTTGTGTATTTTTTACTTAAAACTTTTCATTTTGCGCTTTTTTAATATCTAAATTATTTTATATTTTTTAATATCTGAAAAAAAAAATTCTTAAAAAAAAACTTATCAAAAATTCTTAGGATAATGTGTAGACAACGAAAAAATTTCATTTATCAATTGACACCTTTTATACTAATTATCGGCAAAAATTAACAAACCAGAACTTCGGAGATCGATCGAACTCTCGACCACCGCGTTATTAACGTGACGCTCTAACCAACTAAGCTAAGGAGCGACAAAAGGATTAGCTTACATTTACTTTAAAATGGAGAGGCCTTGTTTATTAGCGTGACACGAAGACGCGATGACGAAGCCAATTTCATATAAAAAGTCAATTTCATATATAGAGCCAATTTCATATAAATAGTAGTTTAAAATATATATATATATATAACAACATATATTAGCATCATAAACTATGACTAAATTAACACTTTATCATTGTGTATAAAATTTTTAAAGTGATAATGACATCAATTTTTTTGTGATGCATAATTTAATTTTGTATAAGTTTTACTTCCTCTACCCGACTGTGTACCGTTGGTAATGGAAGTATTGTATTCGGTCCAAAAATTCAATATCAAGTTTTCATCTGATTTACACCTTTTTAGGTATCCTGAGTCCAAAAAGGTAGCTTTTGGCAATTGGTCAGTGTGTCTGTGTATGTATGTGGAGAATCTTCTGGCTATTATATCTCCGAAACTAATAAAGATAGAACTACGAAACTTCATAATTGAGATAGATCTGGTGTACAGATGTATTTTAAAAATTTTGGTGAAAATTTAAAAACCGGAAGTGTGACATCGGAAACCAGATATGGGACCGTACGTGCTTATCTTAAAAACGGCTCTAACGATTTTCTTCATGTTGCTATATAAACACTCTATCAGATGTATTTTCGAATGATATAGTTAGTTCGGGAAAATTGGTAGGCGTCCTGTATAAATAGCTCAATTTCAGATCTCGCAAGTGCGTTCGTTTAAAAACGGCTGTACGGATTTTTTTCAAACTTGCCATATTATCTCCTTTTTAAATATCCTCTCGTATGTAATTATTGTTTTCTGGTCAATAACTGAGTATGTCAAGTTTTGAGTATGTCAAGTTGATATCTCAAAAACGGCTCTAACGATTTTTTTTTTTTTTTTTTTTTTTTTTGAAAATTGATACATAAATCCAGTTTAGGTATCCTTTCTCATTTATTACCTGGCTTTTACGGGGAAAATAAAAGTCATCCTGCTTAGGTAGGTCAGTTTTAGATCTCGGAAATTGGTGTGTTTCGAAAAATAACTCTACCATATTTTTTTCTTACCTTTTTTTTAACTTGCTATGTAAACTTTCTTTTATATATCCATACACGTGTATCAAGTTTCTCTTACCGGAAAAATTTTAGGTTTCGACTTCTTTATGTATTCTGATCACATTATCTTCAAAAAGTGCATATGATACATATAATAGAGGGTATTGGAAGTCGTGTGGTTGTTTCACACAAGATTTTTTATTGTTCCAGTAAATAAATATATTTATTTTCCTGTTGAAAAGAAATGAACTCCTAAATTTTTTTGGCAACAATTAAATTATGGATAAAATTTAAATGGCTAATTTTAAAGCTGTTATGAAGTTATTATTTTCACATTTTAATTAATTAAAAGAAAGCTAATAAAAAATTCGAAAATCGGGCTTCGAGGTGCACTAGGACCTCTCAGGTGGCACCTTCGTGTCGAATTTAGTGACAGTCCGAGTTGTCTTTGCGCTACGCTATCCACAGACACACACACACAGAGACATTGTCTTACATATATATAAATATATACTTTAAATACTGTATTGATTGTTTAAATTATATAGCTGCACCATAAGAATGATTTACAAACATCACTTCTCTATACGAATTTTCTGCACAATCTTGCTGAATTCATGATTTTAATTTTTTAAGCATGACAAAAGTCTTGAATTTAAACATTAGTCAAAATTGAGATTGGCCATACCAACGGTTGAAAACTTAGGTTGTGAAAGTTATTAGACGTGATGTTCTTGGATCGAAAACATGTCACGTTCAATGGATCGTCTTTCGAAGTTTCCCATGCTTTTCTCTTAAGTTTGTGTGAATACAGGCTAGGATCCCTCTCAAAAAGGCTTTCCCGCATGGAGGACATTCCATCCAGGCCTAGTTTCTACGAATACGATTAGATAATTCGTCCTAATCACTATAACAACATAACAAAATTTTTAAAATAAACTGTTTCCATTTAGTCTAAGGATTACAATATAATTAGACGTAAACAATTATTGAAAGAACAAAACCCCACAATTTTCATAATTACTCAATAATTTTTTATAATGAATTATTTACTTATTAAGTCATAACAATGTATATAATTTATAATATTCTTTTTCAATCTAGCCAAATCAAGCGGTTAAAAATATGAATAATCATTAATATGTATGTTACTAAAAAAATATGGAGTGGCTTTACCTGATTTTTTTTAACATTTAGTAGTTATCAGGTTTTCAAACTATTTTGAATCGTTTATATAGTAAATAACCAAAAATGAAAAGTATAATAAGATATTCGTATATGTATATACACAAACATACATATACACGCATCACTCCAAAAATAGCGAAAATGAATTGAAGAGACTTCTGAACGTATATATACAATAGTCAATTTTTTTCATGCTTAAAATACTTTACTTATACAGAAGTGATCGAATATAAGAAAGATAAAAATGTATACATTTGTTCATGAAAATGAAAATGAAAGGTATTTCAATCTGCGACATCAAATGAAGTCATTGTTGCAAATACCATTTCACTGTATAGTGATGACAAATATAGAAAATGTAAATCCCAATTTACAAAAGAATAGATAAACTTTGTCTTTTAATGCTACTTTTTATACAAAAAAATTTCATGGATTTAAGATTATTAGATGTACTTTGGATAAGTTAAGCCTAACTGTGCTGTTAGGGCACCCATTAAAACTGTATAATAGCCTTTAATGTAACTGAATATATTTGTGTGGCTTTGTAAATCTTAATGCTAATCATACTATATTATACAGAAAGCATTCTTTTACGCATATGAAAAACATATTTCAATTTCATATCAAGATTTGTGCAAAGTAAAGTTTTTAAAATTTGGTTTATAGAAATATCTCTCGTAGAACGCAATGCTTTGGAATATTTTCGGGTGTTCCTGTACATAAACCAGTGGTGGCATTTATTCCATTTCCAACAGAAAACATCCAATAGTAAACTTAAATAAAATATTTTAGTTTCATTAAGATTTGAATGAAGAAACGGTATTAAAATATGGTTCATAAAAATAACTCTCATAGAACACAATGCTTTGGAGTACTTTCGGGTTTCCCGGTACACAAACCGGTAAAGGTATTCACTCCCTTTTTAATAAGAAACATCCGATAGGAACCTTGAATAACATATATTAGTTTCAAGAAATTCCATTAATATTTAAGGGATTTAGAGCGCGGACAGACAGACAGACGGACAAACGCACATGCAAGCGGATATACAGACAGACAAACTGAAATCATTAACAATTTTTAACCTTGCGGAAAGTGTTGTGAAAAGACATTTGAAGTAATTCATTCTAAGATTCCTAAACAAAAATTAATGTGATAAATTAAATTAATCAATAATAATTAAATCAATCAATAACTATGAATAAATTTCTTAATCCAACCAGTTTTAAAACTTGAATCAACTTAAATGCACTGAATTTTATTAAAAAGGAACATTCATTTGATAGTCAGTAATGTGATATTTAACTTCATAAACATTTGTTCACATTCTATACAAATGCCTTTTTTCTTTTATCGCCAAACACGTGCCTACATTTAAACTAGGCTCAAATTAATGTTTTACAAAAGTATTTTAAACGAGTAGTGAAATCAGCTTGATTAACTCATAATAAAAATAATTTGAAACTACGATTTCAAAATAAAAATGTTTAACTGTCGTTACACGAAATGTTTTTTGAAGTGAAATATATTTTTTGTTCAGTTCATTTAATCAAAAATGAATGAAAATTTGAAGCTGCACAATGTTTGCTTTTACGGATTCTTACTTATCGTTAGCTGGATTGGATCTTTGAAAGTAAGTTATATTAATAAATTTTACTTTTTAGTATATGAACTTGTTCTTAATTTTTATAAAAAAAATATGTTTAAATACGTACTACCCATTTTCAAATTATATGTTTATTGGTATTTTTTCCAGTTTAATTAACATAAAGAAAGTGTTTTATTTTAAAATGTGTTCTATTTTGGTGCTATAAATTTTATCAACAATTGAAAGACAAAACTTAGCAAAACTATTTGTGTGATGTGTTTATATATATAAATATAAACGGAAATCGCATCAAAATCTTTTTCCTTGTTAATATATGGTGAATCTAATGACAGTTGCAAATAATGTTAAAGTATTCTGCAATATATATATATATATATATATATATATATTAATAAAATCAGATTTTTGTCTGTAAATTTGTCAGAATCGAAAAATTATTTTCGATATCTGCACGTTTCACACACCATGAAAGCCGAAAATGACTTCAGAAAATTTTGCCTGTGTGTGTGTGTGTGTCATCGTGTCGCTTTTTTTGTCCGAACATCACGCGAGAACGGCTGGACAGAATTCAACGGCGCTTGGCAGGAATTTAGGTCTTTACCCAACTTAAAATTATATCTATCAACTTTTCAAAAATTCCCCCACGTTCCCCACTGTGGGGTGCAAAAGACAAAAACACGTTTGTACGGGTGTCACTTGAGAACGGATGGACGGAATTCAACGGCGCTTGGCAGGAATTTAGGTCTTTGCCCAACTTTAGGTCTTTACCCAATTATATCTATCAACTTTTCCGAAATTCCCCCCTCCTCCCCCCGTTCTCCCTGTGGGAGCAAAAGACAAAAACACGTTTGTAAGCATAACTCAGCTCCTAATTACTTCACAATAAATAAATTCCACATGGTTAGACATGAGAACAAATAAAACATTATCTGCAACTTAGGATTTTCGATTTTTAAGAGAAGGAAGGGGGAAAATCGATTTTTGGCGGATAACTTCAAAAATTCCTGATTTGCGTCCAAAAATGGAACAAATATGTTGAAAAAAGGCTATGCGACTTTCTTACGATATTTCCTAAAACACATTTTTGATTTTTTGTGATCTGCCATTTTTTTTTTTTTTTTTTTTTTTTTTTTTGGGGGGGGGGGGGGTTGTTATGTGTTACAAAGAGCAAATTCGAGACACCCTTTTTAGCGCTAAATTTGTCCTGGGAAATTTATGAGAGCTGCGGTCACGAAATTTAGTTCTTGGATTGTTTATATGAATCCGGCACCTAAAGAAACGAGATTTATCGAAATACCCCCTTCCCCGCAGGGGGACAGGAATTAAAAAAAACGTTTGTAAGTATAACTCGGCCCCAAATTACTTCACGGTGAAGAAATTGCACATGATGAGACTATAGACTTGTGTATAAATAAAACATTATGTACGATTTTAGAATTCTTGATTCTTAAAGGAGAGAGGGGAAAAATCGTTTTTCGAGCGGGAAATTTCAGAAATTCCGGATTATTTTAGTACAGCTGTACTAAAGATGTTACAAAAGTATTGAAAACAGCCATGTGTCTTCTTTAGAATATTTTCAAAAACACACTTTCGTTTTTTTTGTTATTTTCGATTTTTTTTTGAGGGGGGGGGGGGGAGTTGCAAATTCAAGAAACCCCTTTTAGCGCTAAATTTGTTTTGTGAAATCTATGGGATTTGCGGTCAGGAAATTTTATGCGCAAATTGTTTATATGTATCCAACACTTATTGTAACGAGGTTTTACGAAATTCGACCACTTACAGCCTTGGGGTCGGGGGGGGGGGAAGCAATAAACTCGCGTAAAAACACGTTATTCTGTTTTAATTCGCTTTACATTATCATAGAATGATGAGTTTTGGTGTGTGGATGTTGAATAGGTGTACGCGTTTTGTACTTCAGTGAGATTTCGCAAAACTTCTAACTTAGCCGCTGGGGAAGGGGAAGTAAGAAGCGGATAAGTTGTTGCCGAAGGCAGTGGGGACCCGGAATCCTCACACGTTGCGTTCGGGGAAAACCTCTACGGAATACAGAGGAAACTTACTTAGGTTAACTTACTTTTTCACTTAGGTTATTAATAATGATATTGAATTTTGACAACTCATTTAAGTATAGTGCTCAGCGAAGCGGGCAAAGCCTGCCAGTATATATATATATATATATATGTATATATATATATATATGAGTCTCAGGTTTTTTCTTTATGTCTATGTTATAAGTTGAAGAAATGAATACTCATAAAATATTGCATCAGTATTATGTTGATGTTCATTTTCTTGTTTACAAGAAACTGTTTATAACAGCTTATTTATGTTTTTAATTTCATAAAAGCTTGTTTATGACTTTTCTATGGACTTTTTTAGCAACCGAAATTTGTTTACTTTCAATTCGATACATTAAAAAAAAAAAAAAAAAACTTTGAAAATCTTTTTTATTATATTAACAACAAAAGTGTTAAAAAAAAAAAAAAAATTATTTAATTGATAAAAACTATTCATAATCATTACATATTTAGTTCTGATTTTTTAATTAAATAATAATTAATTTACTTTCCTGGCTTTAATATACAAACAAGTAAAAGCAGTTTGAAATGTAAAGTTTTTTTTTTTAAGAAAAGGACGGTATAATCAAACAAAGCGTAATTAAAAAATGTAACCTGTGCGGTGTTATAAGTAGGTCTGCATCTGCACAAATGTTTAGTAGAACAAATCAAGAAAAATTCTTAATAATATTCTATTATATGGTTAATTTCACGCAAAAATGGACAAATGGGCCATTTTTTTACGTTTCATCTAACTTAATTATTTTTAATTTTTCTGGATAGAAAATATATGAAACATATCAAATAACATAACGCATTATATATACATATATATATGTATATATAATGCGCTATAATATTTGATGTGGTTTATATGTATATCTATACATAATTTGTATATCAGTAATTAAAAAAGAAAACTTAAATTTTAAAATATGTAACTGAAAAATAATTCTAAAATTTCAATTTTCATGTAATGTGACACAAGTGTTATGTCATGTCACACTGCCATCCCAATTCGCACTTGTCATAACTGTCATTCTATCAAATATATTTTTATATATTTATATATTTATTAATTTAAATTTCAGAACATTTTTTTTAAATTACATATCAAGTGAAAGTACTATGTGTCTAAATTAAAATTTCTGAACTTCACATGTGTCTCAATTTAGAATAACTGACAAGTAAACCTTCTCTCCTTTGATACCGGTTTTCCGGAAACCTATATATTTTCTGAAAGCTTATGCCACAAGTAGAAAAACTGTGAAATCTTAGGGGCAGAGGGATAAGCGTTTAGGAGTTGTAGGACATAAAATGTTGGAAAGATGACACCAAAAGTCGCTAAAATGTTCGTTTCACGTATTTATATGAACTAATAATATGGTAAGAAGGTGGCGGTATCATTATAAAGGAAGAAACAACTCGTTGAAAAGAAACAGTATACGTTGGGATACTTGCTACTGACTTCAAACGAAGTCCATTGCAAGAGACAATCAATGTACAATTCATCAAATAAACAGTGAGACGGGCAGAAAGGCAGTTCACAATGGGCACATTTTACAAAAGCGATAGCCGCACATTTGCAAACTCATCATTTGTCAATGAATCGAAGCAGTAATCCATTGGCGCAATCCACATTCCAGGTTTGTCGTCCAAGTATCCGCTTTTATAAAAAGCATACTTAATCAAGTTCTTGAAACGAGGAGCATTGAACTGATATAGGGAAAAAAGACTGCAGGGCCAGAAAACTATCGCGGTGCCAGATGTGCTCATGTGTCTCGATAATAATTGTTTCCATTATGTAAAGAACAAAAGATTCCTAGTGTCTGAAAAAATGAATATCCAGAGGCTAAATCTTTCCTGTACATCCTTCAGGTACCAATTCTTTTTGTAGGACTTTACCATCAAGTACTTCGGAAGCAGACAATGCATGTTAGAACACCATGAATCCACTAAAAGCAGAATTTTCTTCCTGTCATTAGCCATACTTGACCAAAATATGTCATGACAGAAGTGGAGACTGTGACTGCTGCGACGAGCATTGCTGTTCCTTATAGACACCATCATCTTCGAAGTCCATATCCTCGTCCGTTCTTCTCCATCGCCTCTAGCAAATCCTAATGTCCGGATCCCTTCCACAATCTCCATATCATTTTCCAGGAGAATAATTATGTGTTTTATCATCTCCGATTCCTGGATGTTCGGAGACCGATTACTTGTTCCGAATCGGGAGACCAAGGCCACCACAACGACTATAGTATCCATATAATAAGAAGCAATGTAAGAAGAAGACATACAATACGTTAGTACTTGACAGCAATATACGGGAACATACAAGGAATAGAGACGTTTTTATGGGAATATGTCCCTCTATACACACTTTACTGATATTTTGTGGGCCCTGTATCTCCTAAACGCTTGTCCCTCTGCCCCTAAGATTTCACAGTTTTTATACTTGTGACATAAGCTTTCAGAAAATATATGGGTTTCCGGAAAACCGGTATCAAAGGAGAGAAGGTTTACTTGTGAGTGATAAGAATGAGTCACTGAAACTACGTCTGTTTTTTTGTCATGTATGTCACGCTATATTTTTACCCTACTTATTAAGTGTAAATTATTTCTCTTAAATTCAAAGTTTTGCATTATTTGTAAGAAATACATGCATATAAAAAGGCATGTCAAAATTCATAAAAATAAATTAAAATTTAGTATTTAAAATTGGACAAGAAAGCTCTCTGATATCTAGCCTTCATTTATTAAATTGACTATGCATACTTATCTCAGTTATTAAGATGTAGTTTAAGATTGTTAAGATATTATTATTAACAATTATAATAATTAATATAATAATTAATATTAATAATTATATTAATAATTGTTGAGATATATTTAAGTTTTCTGTACAAATTATTAAATTGTTAAAAAGGTCTGTCTTAAAAGAAATATAATGATATTTAAATTTAAGAAAATTATTTTGAAATAACTGTTATGTATAAAAAATAACCTTATTATCGATATACTCGATTCTTTATTTCATGAAGTTTTCTTTATTAAAAAAAAAAAAAAAAAAAAAAAGAAAGAAAGAAAAAAGAAAACGTAAACTTCAGTTCAATAATAAAAAAATTAATGGGGAATAGAAAAACGTATTTATTTAAACGTATTTATTTTAAATATTACAAATTATTTAATAATAATAATTAAAGAAAACTGCTTTTTTTTTTTTTTTTTTTTTTTTTTTTTTTACATTATTTTGTGAGAAATTGTATTAATAATACTGTATAATATTAATTTTCAAGACTTATTTTTAGAACCTCTAAACTTTGACGGATTTTATTTTCAAATAGCATTTGTCAATTCAATCTATGTATTCTATTACTACATATTCTGTTGTAATATTAAATGTGGGAATGAAAAACATATTTTTATTTTTAATTTCAGACTCAAGACATTGAAGAAACGCCGATTGGTAAGAATAAAAAAAAAAAGTAATATTTAACTAGCTGGAATTATATTTAAAACTTTATTTAAGTAAAATTGATTATTATTTTATTTTTAAAACGTACTCTTAAGGAAAAATGAAATTTATTTTTTATAGTACACAGATTATTAAACTCAATATAGAATTACATTAATAGAAATCTTCCTTATTTAGTCTCTCTTGAAAAAAAATCACAAATAAACTTTTTCAATAAATGTTATTTCTTTGCAATTTTTTAAAGAAAATAAATTCATTGTTTTAAATTTGTATCTTACGATCACAAAAACAACAATTTTATACAAAGAAAAAAAGTTTCTAATTTGTTTTTTCAATTTTATGATAAAAGCAAAAACATTAACTATTAAAAAATTAAAACTATTAATTGAGTAACCTTTACAACAACATTAATTCACTAGCTACGAAATATTATAGATACATGTCTTCTGTTATTTCAGTATAGGTATTTGGTATGAATTTTGATACCAAACGCATTTCTAATGTCATAAATAACAGCTAAATAATATAATTATCACAGAAATGATACATTTGTCAACATTACATCTTTATCACAACAACATTAATTAACCAGTTACGAAATATTATAGATACATGTCTTCTTTTATTTCAATATAGGTATTTAGTATGAACTTTCTTACCAAATGTATTACTAATGTCATGAATAATAACTATATAACATAATTATCTCATAGATGATAAATTTGTCAACATTACACCTTTATCACAACAGCATTAATTCACTAGGTACGAAATATTATAGATACATATCTTCTTTTGTTTCAATATAAGTATTTAGCATGAATTTTGTTACCAAATGTATTGCTAATATCATACACAATAATTATATAACATAATCATCGCATAGATGATGTTTGTCAACATTACATCATTTTTTTTTTTTTTTTTACAAAATCATGTTGTATGGAATATTTTAGAAAAATATCAATTTCAATATTTTTGAGGCAGCAAACTTTTGTTGAAATATGCATGAAAGTGCTGAAAACTGTAGATTATAACCTGTTCCAGTCTCTTGTGCATATCTATAATAATAAACAACATTTCATAAAGCGCACATTCTGTGAAATACTTAAAAAAAACTGTACAAATTATGTGCGAAACTAAACTTATTCATATAAATAATATTGCAGACATATGCATGGTTGCAAAAGACGAGTTAATGTAACGTTTCATTTATGCTGTAAAAATTAAAAAAAAAAAAAAAAAAGTGCGTGGAAGTATTTTCTAATATTAATTAAAATTTTATCTATTAACTACTATTTAATAACTTTTTGTTATTCGGATACCTCATTAAATTTATATATATATATATATATACATTATAAATCAAAGGTTGTTGAATTTTCATAATTAAACAAATTTTAAGAAAATATTATCAGTATTTTCCTTTCATGTTTTTTTTCTATGCTTTAATATTGAATGTTTACGGATCCTTTTTTTTTTCATTCCTTTCCCTTTGAAAATTTTCGAATTTGAGTAAATCAGTTTTATTTGTTCAGACACCGTTTTAATCAAAGAAAAAGATCTTATGTAGCAATTTTCTAATTAATTTTAATTAAGAAGCAGATTATATATATATATATATATATATATATATATATATACATATATATATATATTCGAATATAAAATTTTAATATATAAAGAAATTAAAAGTAAGCAAACCTCAGAAATGTAATCTGATAAGCAAGAAGCTTGTTATAAATAAAGAAATTATTACACATTTTCCCTTAATAATAATAATAATAATAATAATAAAAACCTTGTATGACGCACATACGCATGCTGTATTTTATCATGATAAAACTATTCAATGACTATCCCTGTTCAGAATGAAATGGGTTTGTTAATTTTAAAATGTATTTAAAATATATATATTAAAAAAATTGTACTCTTTATTTTTTTGAAATAAAGAAATATAATGACTTTTTTAAAAACTGTTTTTTTTTTTTTTTAATTCAATTTAGCAGATAAAAATATACTAAGAACTTTTGCTTCAATAAAATTCGTTTTTATTTTATGCCACTAAAATCTTTTTCTCGAAAAATCAATATTATAATGTTATTTTTTTTCTTTCTTAATTTCTCATTTTTCTTTTCGTAATCTGAATGTGTGTTACTGCTCCCAATGTTCTTAGACGGGAAGAGTCGAATTTGAACACGATCAAGGTTGTCGGACTAGCTGTTCGGAGTTTTATTCGATTTTCTCCGAAACTCGCTTAAATACTGTCTAAGACCACTTACAAGGAAACATTCAAAAGGAGTCATCTTCAAAAAGTATTGAAAAAAAATATATGTGATTCTACTCTTCATAAAACACCAGAAAATGAAAAAAATATCGGCTGAAATTAATTACAGCGACCACAAAATATTATCGAAATTAAGCATATTTGGCGATTTCACACAGCTAGGCGATTAATTTTGAGTACTTGGCGGAAAAGAAAACTCGATTCTGATCGTACACGGCAATCTCGGTGCTAGCAAACGTATCGCCTAACAGCGCTAAATCGCCAAATATGCTTAATTTTGATAATTTTTTGTGGTCGCTGTAATTAATTTCAGCCGATAATTTTTTCATTTTCTGGTGTTTTATGGAGAGTAGAATCACATATATTTTTTTTCAATACTTTTAGAAGATGACACCTTTTGAATGTTTCCTTGTTAGAAAGATTTTGTACGAAAAGCAATACACACTGGTCTGTGAATCTCGAGTAGTTGATTTTTCTTGATCCATACACTATTACACCTCCATAATCTCAATGTCTATATCTCTATAATTGTATCTAAAATTATCTTAATAAAATTTTGAAAGTCACTGTAATAATTTAATACATTAATTAATTATTTTTCATAAAATATATCGATATTTAATTTTAATTTCGAAATAAATTGAGATAATGTAGGGAAATTTAATATTTTAACTGATTTTTTTTTATTATATAATATGTTATTTGGAATGTATCAGGTTATTAAAAAAAATTCAATTATAATTTTTTTCATGGATCGCTTTAATAATTTCGATTGTTTAATGAAATATATAATTTTTCTCCCGTGCTTTATAACTCGCTAAGATTTATTACGTTATAGCAAAAGGAAATATTACTGAAATAAAAGATGAAAAGCTGCATTCAGAAAAGTCATGGGACAACAGCAATGTAGAAATTAAGGATGTGTATGACGATTATATGCAAATAGTCATTTATGAAGATCTTCAGGTAAAATATTTTTTTTCTACTGATTTATCTAGTTTTAATTTGTTTAGTAAGGTATTGGCTGGGGGGAAAAGCTAGATTCATTTAAAAGTATAACAAGCTTTTCAAAAAAAAAAAAAAAAAAAAAAGTATAAAAACACCTTTTTTAAGCATTAAAAACTAGGTTAATAGTAAATAACAGCATACAGTTTATGTTTAATTTATTAATATTGAAAATTCCATATATTTAGTCTTGTCATAGTGAACATTTTATTCTTTTATAATGATATGTTATAATTTGCAAGGAATTTGCAGTTTACCAAAACAATTTAGAGAGAAAATTCCGTTTACATTTTTCTCCACGAAAGCATTATGTTCGCGATTTCACGCATGCGCATCCACTTAGCTGATTCATAGGAGATAAATTGAAGTCATTTGCAGATCTCTTAATGTTGCGTCGGCCGCATGTTCTGCGTTTAAAATGTTTTAAAGAATTTAACATCCGGCTGTGAGTGAGATTTGGTTTGACACATACTTTTTGAATTCTATCAACTAAACCAATTGAAAATTACAGATTTATTAATGTAGATTACTGACGGAATGCGATGAGTGATTCTATGATTAGGAGATGGGCGAGAAGTGAGAAGTATCAATGGAGGACGAAAAAATGTTCATCATGAAGAACAAAGTGGGCGAATGTCTTTCATTGATGAGGATTTGTTTACTGAAGCTCTAGAAGATTAGGGAAAATGAATACTCTTTATTATGACACTTTCTCCAAATTTCCTGTTTACTTCTTCATCAACTTGATCGTTTTACACTTCTTGATGAAATGTGTAGGATATCTTGCTACAGCATCTTTTTATAACGAGAGTATTTAAAATCTGGCGCACTGGTATTAGAAATGCTTCAACAAGGGTGGCATATATGTCGAAAAATATTCTAAGCATTACACCTAACTATGAAATAAAAGTGTTTTTCTAATAATCGTTTTCTCTTGTTTAATTGGTTAAAGGAATTTCCTTTCTGGTTTTGTACTTTTTAAAGAATTGTTTATGTCTAATTTAATAACAACCGAAAACACCACTTCTTCATTAACCTATTATTATTATTTTTTTTTTTCAAAGTTCTTTTTTTTTCAAAAGTTTTTTTTACAATGTTATTTAAGATTTTTCAGCATAAAATGTTATTTTAAAAATGGCGTTAAGTTTTTGAAATTACCTAAGAAACCTTTTTGACACTACTATAGGTTCTGTTAAGAAAATGGAATACAATTTACGGACATTTCATTCAAATAAAATAATTAATAAAATTAGGAACTGATACACTGAGTAGTACTTAATAAAAAGATCTGTGAATAAAGCGAATCACAATCACTTGGTGCGAATCAAGAGGACGAAGATATATGGTTATGTATATGCAAACCATCATAGCACGCCGAAACATGTATAAAACACACGCCGAAACATGTATAAAACACACGCCGAAACATGTATAAAATAACTTTGACGAGCACAGCAAGTTGAGACGGATTTCATATTAGCTGGGCTTAGAAAGCCATATTAGCAATAAAAAAGGTATTAAACATATCCCTAAGATATCTTAACGTGATTATTTTGTTTAAATAAATACAATTTAATATATAACTAATCATTAACAATGACGAATCTAGATGTAGTCTGCAATATGAATCATGATAAAAGGGGGATTGCGACATTATGTGGAATGTGTTTTTACCTAGAAAACATTAGTAAAAGACTTTATTATGCATTAGGAGGAATGATGAGTTTTTATGAGCTTGCTGATGAAGGGTTACACGGACCTGCCTTTAAGAAGAAGCCGCTTACCACTCTATGATATAGAACGAAGTCTTTGGACATATCAAAATCAAACTTGATTTACTGTTTATGGACGATAACGTCTCGCTGAGCAGCCCTATAGTTGCTGCTTTTTTCTAAGTGAAGATATTGAACACACGCTGCGGAACTTCATCTTTCCTGACTCCAATAAAATTAATCATGTTTGGGGTATGATTATAAAATATGTTGAAGGTCTATAGATCTGCACTATCAACATTTGTTCCGTGTTTTAAAAGCGCTCTCCGTAAGGCATGGGACTCATAGAACTGAAAATTTATCCAGAATGTCAGCGAATATATGTAAAATCTTTCTGCAGAATGCGTGATTATATAAGGTTTTTATGTCCGATATATTAAACTGTAACACACATTTTGACTAATCAGTCTTTTTCAGTTGTGTCGAAAATTGAATTGTGAGGCTTCCTTTTTATACTTTTCCTTTGGATATTAAATGTCATTGCGTTGTTGTAATGTTTCCCTTTTATAATTAATTCTGTACACCCACATTATGTATGTTGTTCTAGTCTGGAGTATATGTTATTAAAATTGAAAATATACAATATTTGACGTAGGTTTGGACTTCAATGTTAATATGTGTTAATTTTTATTTATTTATTTATTTTTTGGTTATTATCGGTTATCTGAACATGTGTCATATTTCATTAATTTGAAATATGTTTCATTCATAAATAATAATTGCCTTTAAAATTTCTATTTTATGTTCTTTAACTTTGTAATTCGGCAGGAAATAATTCATTGAATTTTTTTTGTTTTGTTTTGTTTTATTAGATACCATATTTTTTCTGTTTTTGAAAATACGTTCTTGACTCTGTTTTATTTATGAAACAAGCCGCTTGTGGCCTTCAACATTCTACGCAAATACTATCATATCGCAAAATTATACGAGGCAGCAAAGGTTTTCAAAAATTACAGTAAAATAACCTGTTTAAGATTTTTCTGTGGTGCATAGTTTATTTATGTAGTTACAATAGAATTACTGATTAGTTTAATTATAAAAATTACGTTATAAGTTTTAGCTCATTTAGCCGCTCAATAAAGAAGTGCTTGTAGTTAAAGACAACTGTTCAATTAACTTTAATAAAAATACTTATTTATTTTCTCCAAGCTTACACTATAAAAAATTGAAGACTCTTTGCGAAATTTTAGCTGTAACGTTTATGGCGAGATGTAAAATTTGCAATAAATAAACAGCAAGTAAAAAAATTAAACATTAAATGCATGGAATAAAATTTTGTAGGCAGGTTTTAAATTTTTTTAAATGCACATCTTGAATATATCAAATACCTGGTTTTCGTTTTAAATAACTGCAGACTTTTGTAAGTACATGATTTATTACTAAATTACACATTTGTAAGTTGAATCAGTTGTTCAAAGTTTAAATTAAATATAATGTAATAAATTACTGTGACGCTACACTTAAACATCGGAAACATTTAAGCATTTTATAATTTTGGAACAAGCTGCTATACAAATACATTTAAGGGACATTTTTAGTAAATATTGGACAACGGTTTAGTTCAAAGTTTTAAAAATCTTTTTTTTTTTTTTTAATAGTGTAATAATAATAATAATAATAATAATAGCAAAAGAAACGTTGTAAATTTACATACAAAATCATATTGGCATTTTTTAATAATGAAGCAGTTTATTATTTAAAAATATAATTAATAATGCTTTAAAGCTTTTCTTGATAGTTTCGGACTGCTATTCAACATGAAGATAAAGTATGGGAAAACGGAATTGTTCCTTATGAAATATCTGACGAATATAGTAAGTTTTATGTACTGAAATATTAAATAACATATTTATTGAAAAAGTATCTGCAAGGGAATACACAAGAAATATTGCGCTTGTTCTTCATTTATTTAGGTAAAGAAAACAAGGATTTCATTTTAGAATCAATGGAAGAATTTCACAATAAAACATGTGTCCGATTTCAACAAAAGAAAAATGAATCATCTTATATTATGCTGGTGCCAGGAACTGGGTATGTTCATTGATAATTATTTCGGAATAATAATTACTTGCATTTATTTTGGAGTGAGTGAGTGAATGAGTGAGTTTTACATCACACTTTTGCTACGCTATATTAATTTAGGAATAATTATTTTTTTTAAATCCTTTTTTTTTTTATTATTATTCATTTACATTGTAGAGAAATGTCATAGACATTAGACATTGAAAATTGCTTTTTAACGGCAGTCGTTTTTATTTAACGTAAAAATAAAGGTATCACAGCAATTTCCACTGTGTTTCCCCCGCTGCAACACGAACAGTTTACAGTAATTTAAGCTTTTCAACGTGATTCTAATACTAAGGTAGCTTTTGTACTTTTTTGCATATTTTTTTATGGTCAAGTACATACTTTTTTTTAAAGAACTTATATCTTAAGAATATGTAGGAAATATGTAGTAAAGAATCTCTATTTTTAGAATTACATGTTCCTGCCCTTGTGCTGGTGTATGATTATTTTTTTATTTTATTTTTATTTTTTTGACAGCACATTTAAAAGAGTAATTTTAAAGCATATTTTTAAAGATATATAGGACAAACCTTGGAATAATTAAAATAATTCTTGCCAATTTCCGTTTTTTTTTCTGTCAGATTCTAAAATAATAGTTAGTAATATGTAATGGAATAACATAAAAAATGTAAATTTTTATTATAAATAATAATAAAATTAATTCATTAAGCTAAATGTACACTGTGAAAAAAAAAATTGTAAAATCACTGTATTTGACCGTATAACTTTAACGGAAACGACCGTTTTGCTACCTAAACGATCATAACCAGTAAATTAATGCTTTGGAAGCATAATTTAGGAAATAACCGTATAATTTTACGGGAAATGACCGTTTTGCTAGTTAAATGATCGTAGCCCGTAAATTGATGTTTCGAAAGTATAATTTTTTGAATATTTACGAGAAAAAGCCATTAATCTACGCAAATTGCACTTATCCTTCACCAAACAATTTTCTTACGAGAAAATCTCTTCAAATGCTATCATTTCAGTGACATCAAGAAAGAATTCCATTTTCTTCCATTTTCAAACTGAAACTATGATTGTTATTTATACTAATTGAATGTGTTTAATTATGCACGCATGACGCATAGAAACATCCTTTGGTTTTAATAAGCTATTGTTTTCTTAATTTAATTTAAAAAATTTCCATCTGACTGAAACTGAGTAATTGATATTGATGAAATTGACTTTTTTTGTCTATTAACACGAAAACATTAATAAAGAAAGCTAAAATGGTTTCTTCTTGATTTAAAGCCGGATTTCTAAAACACAAACTGCAACCTAATAATTGTTTTATCCACTTAACGCATTTTGTAAATTTTAGTTTTTTTTTTTTTTTTTTTTTTTTAAGCATACTGCATTCTAATTGCTCTTAACCCTTTAGTTAAGCCTTAGAAAACGGAAAATTTTAATGTTGTTTCCCCAATGCATTTTGTACAGTATGCTAAAATAAAGTGTATTTCAATATAAAATGAATATGTAATTAACCATTTGAAGATAAGCCTTATGATTATTATGTATGATCTTCACTGTTAAAAAACAAAGCCGTTTTATCTGAATATGACCATCAGATACGTACAATATATCATATATAGCAGGTTCTGCTCTCGAAATACTTCCGTCCTTTCTTCATTCAATAGATTTGGATTTTGGGAATAAGACCGATTGACTGCTATAGGTCCCAGGCCAGAGGGGGGAATGCTCTCCGTGGGGATCTTTCTAAAGGGTCCTAGCCCGTATTTACTCAAGTTTCGAAAAAACCACGGAAAACTCCGAACGGCTAGGCCGACGAGTGCGACCTGGGATCGAACCCGGCACCTTATGTCTACCAGCTTTGAGCACAGAACCGCTCGGCCTCAGGTGGGCTCCCTTCAATAGAATAAAGCTTACAAAAAAAAAAAAAATACTCTTCTGCTATTCTAAATGTGCAAATACGCATAACACTTCATAAACACAGTTTGAAATCGGCCGTATAATGAAAACCTGTTTGTATGAGTAAGAATTAGGCTCTGGTTATATCTTCTTTGCACATACTATTGAAACCATAAAGATCGAAAACCATGAAAAAAATCGTATTAATTGGAGATACAAATTCTCTGTATTTATGTAAAAGATTTATTATTATTATTCAAAGTTTATTCTGCGTCTCGGTTAATTTTCTGAGATCCCACATAGTTTTCAAGCGTTTCATTTTGTTTTTGAAAAAGGTGAGAAATTCACACTCTCTAATGAGAACCTTCAAATAAGATTAACCGCTTTTTACTGCTAGTGTTTACGAATAAAAAAGGCCCACCAGCGGCCGAGCGGTTCTGCGCTCAAAGCTGGTAGACGTGAGGTGCCGGACTCAATCACAGGTCGCGCTCGTCGGCCTAGCCTTTCGGAGTTTTCCGTGGTTTCCCCCGAAACATGTGTAAATACGGGCTAGGACCCCTCAGAAAGACACCTCTGGCCTAGGACCTAGAGCAGTCAATCGGCCTTATTCCCAAATCCAATCCAGTCCGTTTACAAATAAAAAGGATTTCGAAAAATAGTTAAATTTTCTTTCATAAAATTCAGTATCGTAGTCTTTATAGAAGGGAAAAAAAAAAAAAAAAAAAAAAAAAAGCTTTTGTTTTTTCAATATGAGAATTGACTGACTTCTGAATTTCGTCGAAAATAGCAAATTTAGATTTTAAAATAGTCTTAAAATAAAATAATTTTTATGCATAGTTTAAACGTTAACAATTTAATCACTAAAAATTTTCTGTAAAAATCATTTTTTTTAACATAAATACAGCATAGGTTGCTGTAAATGTGTATAGCTAGTTCTGTAAAAATAATTGAATATTTGTTACTTCACATTGTGCTGTAAATTAGTTAAAAATTTTTTCCAGTTGTCTTTTTGTGCATATGACAAGATTTATCAACTAGTCAGTTCTGATGTTGAATTTATCTGATTTTGTAAAGAAATGTGCCTGTGATGCCAACGGCGCGGTTGGCAAAGCACTGGCCTCTGACACAGGCGATTGTGAGTTCGAATCACGGGTTACCCAAGACGGTTTGCTTCATATGAAAATTAATAAATTAGCTTTGAGTGCAAAAAAAAAAAAAAAAAAACTTTTTTAGTGTTGTGGATTTCTCCATGCACGCATGTGTAATAATTGCAAGAAACTTTTTTAAAGCATTCGAGGAACTCAAACTTTAACTTTTAATTTTACGGTTAATACTACTTTTTTGCAGGTTGGTTGTATGTTTCATCACAACGTAAAATTACTGGCGATACATCATTCACCGTCTAAATGTATTTTTACGGGCTTTTACTGGAATCTCTGCTGCCGGGCTTTGCTCGTAATTTTACTGCAGCATTTTCTACTGTGTATTCATTTACATTAAATTATTAATTTATATTAATATAATGACCTATCATAAAATTTGAATTTATAGAATATGACAATAAAGTATGCCATACTTGCCGGCATTTACGCATTTTGAATAGTACTACTTATCTAGAAAGTTTTTTGCTTTATATAAAGTCTAAATTTCTTCAATGAAATAAGACAAAGACAACTATTTTAAGAGAGTGCTATGTGTAAATGTTTGAAAATGCTTATTATCTACATTTATATTCTATAAATGTTTTACATTTTTGACTTTTTATAGCATTAAAATTCTTAAATTTTCTATTGTTTCAGATGTAGTGCAGTCATTGGTAAAATACCTAATAAAACTAACACAGTAAATTTGCATGAAAATTGTTTCGTGAAAGGAATCGTACTACATGAACTGATGCATGCATTGGGATTCATCCATGAACAGAATAGACCGGATCGAGATAATTTTGTCAAAATTAATTTCGATAATATTAAAAATGGTAATATTTGTAATATTAACATCGTATTTTGTAATAAATCTTTTAAAGTTTATACAATTCATTTTAAAAACTATTATTTAAAGATATTGAAATTATTTTAAATTCTGTGATATTATTGATAAAGAATCATGTTTGTTCCTCTTAAAACTCATAATACTTGACCTGCATTATTATAACAAAAAGATTTAATGGCTATTTTTACGAATTATGTCTTACACTAAAATTCAATTGAATTATATACCAGTCAAAGCTTGTAATTGAATTATATTGAATAAAATTATTATATATATTATATAAAATTGAATTATATACCTATATAAGCAAAACTTCCCTTTTGTGTCTAATGATGGGGGCATAGACTCGAGAATACACTGGAATCTATGAGAGGTAACAGGTATCAGCGACATCTATAGAACCTCTTATATATCACGAAAATTAGATGGAAGGTATTTTGAAGCTTGTACGTCTCTTTTAATTGTATGTAAGATTTGCGAAATTGGACTGAAGCCAGACCAATTTGATGACAAAAAAATCTTATGTAATTCTGTAGAATGTTCATGTAACAATTTAGATGTATCTAAATTGTTACATGAGTATCACTACTTTGTGAGCAATAATATGGTTCATACCCATACAGCACAGAATGTTTCAATTATGTTGCAAAAAGCTTACAATCTTTCAAAAACATAACACATTTAAGTATGCTCTCTCATACCTTTCTGAATCATTCACCCTTTTTTATTTTCTATCTGTTAAGTGATTGTAACGTTTTTGTTACGTATCTGATTTTTTGTTACGGTCGCGGACCCTAACAGCACAAAATGTTCCAGAAACGTAACAATCATATAACACTGAAACATTATAAACATTTCCGAAACGTTTAAAAACGTTCAGATTGCTTTCCGATTACTTTCAAAAACGTAGAAATGTCCGCGATCATAACAAACAATCAGATACGTAACAAGAACGTTACAATCACTTAACAGATAGAAAATCAAAAAGGTATTCAGAAAGGTATCAGAGAGCATACTAAAACGTTTTACGTTTTTGAAAGATTGTAAGCTTTTTGCAACATAACTGAAACATTCTGTGCTGTATGGGAACATTTCTACGCTTTTTAAACTAATCGGAAAGCAATCTGAAAGTCTTAAACGTTTCTGAAATATTTAAAATGTTGCAATGCTATACGAGTGTTACGTTTCTGGAACATTTTTTGCTGTTAGGGTAATTTGTTTTTAAAGGCAATCTCCATAGTAAGCTGCCGAAAACGAATATACCAGTAAAAGGTAGTTGTCAAGAATAATTAGGTAACGTTTATCTGTGACAGGTGATATAAGATATACAAAGAATCTTGTTTGATCATATTTGAACGGCGCATATACAAGAAACTGATCTTCACCAGTATGCAGCCCTGCCCAGGAAAAATCAATTGCTTTACTTGCGTTAAGCCGTAAACATACTCTGTCGTTGGTATATATCAACGTAAATCTTGGCATACTCCACTAGACAACGTTTTTTACCAACTCAACTATCGCTTGGCGATGCTCTAGTGGTACCAGCTAACTTCTTGTATTCTATATTCCAGTCTTGTATTCTATATTCAGCCTAGGGAGTCTTGTGGGACAGTGATTTTTATGTACCACAATGAAGAGATAATTTTGAATATTTTTAAAACTTGCATATCTTGTGCATCAGCTTCAAATTAGCTGGTTATCTGTTACACTGTGACTCTTATATTCACTATTACTGTCTGGGTGAGCTACAGACGAATTCACGCATTCGCAATTTATTGACTGTTTATGGTGACAATATGCTGTGCATATTGGCCCAGCGAGGTTGTTTTATCGTACTGAAGTACTTATACGGTACATGCTTCACAAAATCGTGCTGGAAAATCCTAATGTCTACACCACTTTTGTGATGGTATGATCAGTTTCGAGTACTGATTACTTACCCACGATAAAATTAATTTACCAATAAATCTTTTTACTATTCCTAAATTTAAAAAGCTCTTCTTTTTTGCTAATTAGTTGCATATGTTATTTTAGCCTCTTTCAGGCCTACGTAGAGCTACAAATACGCATAATGCCAACAACGACTTATTCATTTGCTCTTCAGTGTAAATTAAAATATAACAATATACACTAAGCGACAAAAAAAAAAAAAAAGCCGCACTGCAAAAAAATTGACTTATAACATTTGGTTTGTAATAATTTAAAAACTAATAATTGCAACAAGTAAAATTGTTATGTTTCTATAATACGGAAGTCATAACGTGATACCAATGTACATTTTATTACGATTTACGAAGTATTTAATAAAAATCTACATAAAATTTTCTTTTTAAACGTAATACAATAAACATATACTTTGTATTCTATCATGATTTATTATATGAAATAAACAAGTTCTATTTTAATATATGAAATAAAACTATTTATTTGTTAGATATAAACAACTATTTAATAAAAATATGTATTCGGGATTGGATAATTCCGCCTTTATATGAAATTCCGGCTTTAATGCGCAACGGCATAGTATTTTACAGTTTTTTAACATGAAACTCAGAAATTTCACTGTGCAAATATCAAATATTTTTTTCTAGTTCTTTCAAAGTTGTAGGCTAGAAATTTCTAATCCCCACCATCTTTTATTGACTAAACATTTTCTAGCGGATTGCGATTAGGACAATTTTCTGGTTTAATAAAGAATAAATCCTGCGATATTCTTTGTGGGATTTAATTTTAAGTAAAAAAAGTTATGATAACTTACAAAATTATAGCTGCTAATGAGAATGGATAAGTAATTTTAACAACTTGAATAAAATAAATGTATCAAAAGCGCCATATAAAAAGGTGCATTATCATCTTGAAATGCTTATTATGGAAGAGACTAAAATACCCCCAAAGTAGTCGGTCAGGTATTAATTTTTTAATGGCCAAGTTTTATTTCGGGTTGATTGATCCCTTGAACATAAAAATTTGCCAGACTCACTGAAAAATTATGCATTTTCCTATCGTAATGTACGGGGAATATGTCATTGTTTTAAAAGTGCGATTTTCATTAAGTCAGTCACATTTTCGTGATCAGATTTGCTTGTTTCAGTCAGTTCGAAATAAGTCAAACTTGACTCATCAGAGAGAACAACTTCAGCCCAATAATTAATTGATCATTTTTTAATTTTTTTAACCCTCTAATATCTTGTTTTCTAATTCTTTTCGTTAAGAATGGTTCTTTTTCAGATTTTCTGGCAATTAAACCTGCTTTGTTTAATTGTTATTTCACTGTATTGAGATAACTTATGTTACTAAACACTTTTTCAGAATCCTTGCTATTTTCTAAATGCAATGCAAACTGATTTTTTAAACGCTAACTTTTTAACTTGCGGTCATCTCGACTGGATGAGTAACGTTTCCGCATAAGGACAAATGAGCAGTTTAAACAGCTAAAAAATATTATGTCTTGCTAAACACCATATCACTAATATTTTGTTAACATTTAATCATTTTGACGTCCCACTTATTAAAATATATTTTTGATTTTCGCTCTAAAATTAATATTTTTTGTGGTATCGTTAATTGCCTTACTCTTGCCATTTTTGAAATACTTTCTAAAATTACAATTTTCTGAACAATTGCATCTTGTTTTTAACACTTGGCCCAGTCCTAAATTGCACGCGGAACACAATGTAATAAAATCTGTTAAAAAATTTACTTTTGAAACAATAAAATTAGCGATTACAGAAAGAAAAATAGATAAATCATTTATGTGACTACTATTTAAGTTATATATATATATTTTTTACCTATTTTTATTTCATATTATTTCACGCGCACTTTTTATTTCCTAATTCAAAATTATTAAAAAAAACTTTTTCGATATCGCTTGTAACGATACTGATTATTATTAATTTTCTTTTCTTTTTCTTTCAATAATAATAATAATAAAAAAAGATTTTGATGAAATTCTGGCAAAAGCAGAATTTAGTTTAGGACGGAGGACTATTAGTTTTTTTCTTCCCAATTATAACATCGCTTTCAAATTATTCAATTATATTTTCGATAAATTTTAGATTTCGATAAATGTCCAATTATCGAAAAATTATTTCGACAAATGTCCAACTATCGAAAACGACAACGCAAAAATCCCAGATTGAGACTAATAGGCCCTCAGTCCTAAAAATACCCAAGTTCTGCTTTTTTTTTTTTTTTTTTTTTTTTTTCCTTGCCGCTTAGTGTATTTAGCTGTAAATAAATGAAGAAAACAACTGAAATGATGTGGTTTTTCAATGATGAGCAAATATCTTAAAATTTTGGTTAATATTCATCAAACATAAAATATTTCTGCAAAGTTTCATTAAAAAATAGAATAGAGATTTTTATATTAGGCCTTTGAAACATTGTAATAATCGCCAGTATGTTAATGTTGCGAGCATAAATTATACGTCCATTTACATTGCACTGTTCTTTCCGATTATGCAGAGACCTGAATATGAAGCCACTGTATTTTTAATTTAGTTCCTTTACTTTTTGTTCCTTTTTTTTTTTTTTTTTTTTTTTTTCAAAGCTTCACTTAAAGAACAGTTTTTAACAATTTTTTACATTTTTTTCGTCCACATATTGGCAATGTATTTCTCTGTTTTAGCTCCAGTATGCTATTTACAGCGAAAGTTTAATTGCATGCACTTTTCTTTTTCGTGCTTCATGCTATAGCAAACAAACGAAAAAATAAAATATTAGAAAAAAAAATGTAAATTAAGTAATTTTACAGTGAATGTTTCCAATAATCAGATTGAAATTTTACTACGTGTAATGTTTAAAAAAAAAAAAATCCATTTTAATACATTGTATAAAAAACTATCTGAGATAAAATAAATTATCTATGTATGTAAATAAATTATCTCTGATATTTGGAAAGAAAATAAAATTTCTGGAGGCATATTTAAAGATATTTATTTCTATGTAATTTTTGAGATTTTACTATTCAATAAAAGCCATACAATGAAAATAAACCAAAATTACACTTGCTGAAAAGGTGACTGTAGGATATTTTTAAATGCCAGAGAATCCTCGTTATATGCATATCTGAAATTAATAAGCAAGTTTCTTTAATGTATAAGATTTTAATAATTTTATAAGTGTATTAATTCTATAATGAATGAATTTGCAGGAACAGAAAGAAATTTTGAAAAATATTCAGATGGTGATCTTCATTTATTTAATCAAACCTATGATTATGGATCTGTGATGCATTATGGTGCGAAAGATTTTGCAATGAACAGGAATAAATCAACAATTATACCTGTTAAGAAAGGTGTGGAGATAGGCCAAAGAAAAGGATTCAGCGAAAAGGATTTAATAAAAATTAATCTTCTTTATAACTGCACTGGAGTTGGTAAGTTGTTTTTACCTCATATATACCTTATTTCTGAATATTATATTTAAAGATGACGCTTGAAACTATAAATCTTAACTAATGGAAACTGTTATTTTTATCGTAAAATAAACTATATTCCAAGATATATTTGTTTTAAGATTATGTACATCTACATTATTAAAACTCCAAGTTTCTTAATGAATCTATTCGAATGTTTAGTTCTCTGTACAAAGCAACATAGTTCAAGCTATTGCCACGAAAATTGATACACTTATTAATGATGGTAAAAACTAGCTAACGTCGCATTTTTTAGTTCAGTGAGATAACTGGCTCAAAATGTATTAAATAAAAACCCTCATGTTAGTTTTAAAATTAATTATATTAAGCTGAAACCCCCTCCCTCCACACATACACACACACACACAAGATGTTTTGATACTCCTTTCTTTCTTTCTTTTCTTTTCTTTTCTTTTTTTTTTTTTTTTACATAAAAATAAATATATATATTACATGTAAATGATAAAATTGATAATAATGACACAAAATTTGGTAATTAATAAGAAGAATTGAAGATCGACAAAGAATTGATAATTAATAAGACAAAATAATTTCTTTTTCTAGAATAAATTCTTTTCGCAGTAATGTGAAATTTTAACACATCACGGGAAAAATAATAATGATAAATTAAATACGTACAATTTAGCTACTCCACTATGAAATAATAATATAAAGAACAAAATAAGAAGATGGTCATAAAACTTAAATTAAGGGATTATAATACTTTTTTAATTTCAAAGAGACTTTTGGACTTTAAAGCAAAATAATATTATGATGTAAAAGCTGATGGCAACTGCTTTATAAACATTGCAAGCAAATGTTAAGTAGATTAAACTTCACTGAAAAAAAAAAAAAAATAATAATCTCTGATTGACATCTAGAAACTAAATTCTGTCTCTAGTAAAAATAGTTCCATGCTATCCTTATAAATTCTAGTTTCCGTTGCTAGGGAGTTCTAAAAAACCCTATTAGAATTCTAGATCGTTTTTTTTTTATATATATATATATATTATCGTTGTCAAACTTATTCAAAAATCTCTGTAAATAAATGCAAACTCAAGAGTGGAATTTCAGTAACTATAATCATGTTTTATGATTCAGTTCTACGAAATCAAGTGAGAATTTCTCGCAATACAAAAGATTCATAATATTCTAATATTGTTTCACCATCTAGGAAAGTAGAGACTAGATCATTCCATCTTTTCAGGTTATTAGTTTATTTTATAAGCATAGCTCGCAAATCTGCATTTCTGATTTAGGGATTCAGAAAATGACTACTCTTATGTTCTAGATAGAGGCGGTATGTTTTTTTCTCACTGTTTTAAGAAAAAAAAAAGTGTGTAAAAATGGAGTCCTAGGCCACATAGTTATTCTTTTTATTCTAGTGAACGTATGTGATAGTGAACATAATGAACATATGAACATACGTGATTTATTTTCGCCTATTGATCTCTTAAAAAGTGTGACCAGATTTGCTTACTAAAAAACGGGCGAAATATTTTTAGGCATAATTTGAGAGGAATTTCAAGGCAAAAAATCAAATTTAAAGTAAAATCATTCTTTTCTGATCAAAAATCTTTTCAGTCAAAATAATCGTTAAACTGTCAGCTCCTTTCTGAACAAATTTCGATCACTTTTCATTTGGTTCAACAAAATTGGGTAATGATGGTGCCATCTATCGATCATATTCCAAATGACACATGAAAAATATTTTTTTAGATATATATAATTAATTTATTTATATATTGTTGGAAAAGTATGTTCAGGACTTTCGATGATTAGAAAAGTAAGCTATCATTTTTTTAAAAATAAATATAACAAATGTTTTTTATACAATTGATAAAAACTACTAAACTTACTAAATCACTAGTGTTAGTCACAAAATACTAAAAATGAGCAGTGAATGTCTCTTTAAAATATGTTTCTTAAAAAATATATATATGAAAAAGAAAGAAAAAGAAAAATGTATTTATGTAATGCAGAAATTTATTTTTGTCTAAATTTACTTAATATTTTTAATATATTCATCAAAAATAATTTATTAAAATGAATGAAAATCAAAAAGTGTGTTACAAAGTTTTAATTATAATGAAACTCAACATCGGGAATAATATGCATAAATAAACTAATACATACTGTTTTTTCAACTCATAGTTATAAAAAAAAATCTGCAAGGTTGCGTAGAAGAATTTATTTTTCTAAGCGAACTAAATTATACAGAATTAATTTGCAAGTTTATAAAATGTCTGCTTGACATAGAGGTTCTGTTTTCAAGAATTTTTCCTAAATCAATAGTGCTATTTTAATGACGTTTATTGGGTTTAGCTTCATGTTATATATAAAACAAATAAAAATTGATAAATAATATTTTCTCCCTTTGAGAAGGATTGAGAACGACTATACAATCGTCTTTTGTATAAAATCGTAGCGTTGTGGTAGCGCGTTCGTCTGCCACAATAGGGGACCTGCGTTCGATTCTGGCGGAGGGAATTTGATGTTTTTTCCAGCATCAAACAGGTTCACTAAAATTTCGCCCGATTTCTGTAAAATATAAATTATTTCAGTTGGCTCAAATCTGAGCCGCTTATAGGAGCTCAGTGTTTTGAGAGGATTTCTCTCAACGTGAGAAGTTCCCTTTCAACATGTCGATTGAGTGAAAAACGGCTCAATTTGAGAGAATTTTCCATTTTGAAAAAGTATACCGTTCTACAATTAATTAAAAGATATGTAAGTCTAGTTCACAGATATTATTTTTATTTTTACTATTATTTTTATTTAATATATATATTTTTTTTAATTTTAAAACTGTTTTCAACATGACTACAACTAGCTTACTTACATCTTAAACTTTTTAATATTCCACCAAATTTTATAAATGAACAGGATATTAAATTTCATTTTTTTTTTTTTTTTTTTTTTTTTTTTTTCGGAGTATTACTCCTACTTCAAACGTTTCATGCAGTATCTTCATACATAATTTATTTTAAAAGGTTAATAATTTTTTTAACTTATTTCATTATTACAATAACTAACTCGAAAAAATGTTTCAGTTACTATTTAAATTTTTTTAACGATTAACATTTAAAATAGTAAATTTTGCATAAAGTCAAATTAAAAATTCTTTGACCATAGTTTTACAAATTTATAGAGCACACAATAGATCTGATATCTTACACTATCCCTGAATATACAGGGTGTTTCAAAACTCATGGGCAAAAATTTAAGGAGTGGTAGAAAATATCTAAACAAGCCATTTTCACCATACAATGCATGGTCGGAGAACAAGTAGTGACCGCTAGAGGGCGCTTTAATGAAAAGTATAAAGCACGCGTTTTCTTACACATCGTCATTTCTACTGCGGATTTCTGCAGGCATGGCGGCATACAGTAATCAGAAAAAGGTGTACATGCATTTTATGTATGGTCTGGCGAATGGGGATGCTTTGGAAACCTCAAGACTGTACAGGCAGTGTTTTCCGAGAAGATACGTGCCAGATCGAAAAATACCACAACAGTCTTGCGGCTTCCAAAGCATTCCCATTCACCAGACCATACATAAAATGCATGTCTGCCTTTTCCTGATTATTGTATGTCGCCATGCCTGCTGAAATTCTTGGTAGAAATGACTATGCGAAACTGTGTTGGCTTCATGGGCTACCTAGTTGATGAACAACTTTACGCCCAGTAGATGCATGATTGTAGAAAACTGTGTCAGGTGCCATAAAGTTAAATAAAATGTCTAAAATTTTGAAAAACCAATAAATAGACGAAAAATGGTGAAGAAAGTCTCGCACTTGAAGCGCCTCACCACAGTCGAACCACAGTCGAGAGATAAAATTTCGCAGAATCACATAAAATAGAGATGGTAAGACCATGCAGGAGAGCTAGGTGTTAAGGAAGAAGAGACAAAGGAATGAGCGAATAAATGACTAGAGCCCCCCCCCCCCCCAAAAAAAAAAAAAAAAAAAAAAAACGGAACTTTTCAGGTGACCATACATTTTTTTTTAAACAAACTGAAATGATGGAATTACCATGCTGACGCTGCTCCACTTTTCAGTTCTGGTCAAATCAGTATGCGCTGAAAAGGGCCCCTACTAAGAGAAGGAGACTTCCGTGCAACATGGCTATCCGCCGTGCAGTTCAGATGAAAAGATTAACAAGACTAAACAAACTCCTAAACATATGCCGTAAGAAAATGAGCACTAAATAGCTCCGAGAAAGTAATTCGGAGGAAAGACCTAACACTTAAGGCACCTCACCACATAGTGAGACAGCATAAAACAGGGTTAAATAAGTATAGAAGGGTTAGTCTGGGTTAGTATATACACGTTTAAAGAAAGCATATGAAAATAATAAAAAGTATTTTTTTTTAAATTTAAAAATTAAAAGAAAATTTAAATGAGTTAAATTAACTTGAATTGGAATAAATATATAAGGTGAAATGCATGGCAATAAGAGTAAAATACAAATTTACTTGAGTAAATGAGTGGGATGACAAAAAAGAAAGCCTTAAACTTGAGGCATTGCACTGTACCAGATAACGATGAGAATAATAATTAATACACTAAAAATATAAGGTACAACTGGTTATATAATAAAAATATTTACACGGGAATAGGAAATATACAAGGTTTTTTTTTTTTATTAATAATGGCAATATAAAATTTAATTGTAACGATGGAAGAATATTAATCCCCCGGAAGGATAAGTGAGTATCTCTAGGCCTTTTTCAATGGGCTGGCTCGCTGACATCACAGTCAGGACGCTCAGCGACAATTTCATTATTAATATTACCCAAATTTTTGTAAAATTTTTCAGACACGTTTTTAATTCGTTTTCTAAAAGAGGTAGTTTGTAAATTGTTCCTAATTGTAATGTTTCGCAGGAAACGATGGCCTTTTCTGATTTTACGAAAATTTCTATTATGGAATCTACCAAGAAGGTCAATACTAGAATTGCATGTGAAGCTCCAAATGGGGCCAGCATATGTAATTATAGGAAGAATGCATGCTTTGTAGAATTAGAGTTTGTTTTTTGTAGACAATGCCGTGCTATTAATCAGAGGATTTAGAGAGGCAGAAATACCAGATGCTTTTTCCATGTTAGTCTACTGTCAAGGGTAACGCCAAGATACTTAGTGTTATTAGACCATGGAATGGTGACATTATTACGGGTTAATTTGTTGGGATAGTTAGTTCGTCTAGAGAAGTAAACGGCAGCAGTTTTTTGTTCATTAATTTTAACACGCCATTGGATGCACCAGTGTGTGAGTGTGTCAAGGTGATTTTGCAGATTTTTATAAAGGTAGTAGGGGTGGTGAGCAGAAGGGTAAATGGTAGTGTCATCCACATGTAATGCAATATTAGTATTGCGTGAGCGTGGAATGTCGTTGAAATAAATGTTAAAAAGGAAGGAACCTAACACGCTTTCTTGAAGGATGCCTGACAGGATGTTTTTGTGAGATGAAAGGGTGTTAATGCGGACGTTGAATTTGCGTTGACCAAGGTAAGAGTGTATAAGATGTATAAGTCTGGATGGGAAGTTACGCCTTAATTTGTATGTAAGGCCCGCATGCCAGACTTTGTCAAATGCCTTGGCCACGTCGAGGAAAATAGCAACAGCAGGCTTTTTCGTGTTGAGATTTTCACTAAAGAAGAAGCTGGTGAGTGGTAGAGTGTTTGGGCCAAAAGCCAAATTGCTGAGGCATGAGGATATTGTTATCATCAATATGTTGTTGGAGGTACATCCTTGGTTCAACAATCTTACTGATAGACGGGAGGAGCGATATAGGGCGAAAATTAGTAGGGTCAGAGAGATTAGTAAGAGGCTTGGTAATAGGCGAAATTATTGAAAGCTTCCAATGTTGAATGAAATAATTAAATTTTAAAATCATATTGGTAAGATTAGTGATGTAAATAATACAGTTAATAGGGAGGTTTTTAAGTGCGGTATTGGTCATAGCCAGGGGCTTTGCGCTTTTTAAGTTTATTAATAATAGTGTGTATAACATAAGGTTGAATACGTGGAGGTAAGTCATTGGGAGGGTTATTAAGGGGAAATTATTGGTTGTAGACTCAAAATGGAAAAAGTGGGAAGGTTTGGACATGGGGTTGGGAGAAAACTGCTGAGCGTAAGAATCCGCTAAAAACTCAGCTTTATCTTTGTCGGTGTAAGCAAACTGGTTATTGCTCTTAAGGGGAGGAATGCTAGTGAAGTTATTGTTAAGTTTACGTTTTATTCTCCAGAGGGAATTATCCTCCGAAGATAAATTTTGGAGAAAATTGGTCCAATTTTTTTGTTTTTCTCTGTAGAGACAGTTTTTAATTTTGTTGTTCATGTTATGAATAAGAGGTTTGAGGGAGGGATCTCTGATGGACTGGTATAACCGCCTCAATTGATTCCTCTGCTTACATAAATTGTGAATATAACGAGGGAGGGGGGGTGAACTGGCTATTAGCTTTATATGTTTTAATGGTAGAAGACTTCCTAGCATGATCAATAATTGAATTAAGTTTCTGAACCGCGTAGTCAACGTCATTGTTACTGTTAATAGTTGGGAAGGAGAGGTCAGAATTATGGATAATATACCGAAATTTAGCCCAATCAATAGCACTGGAAAGGGGGCGACAGAGAGGGTTAATAATATCAATTTTAAAAATGACAGGTAAATGGTCGGAGCTGAGATCGTTAATAGTGTTACATGAGATGGGATATGGAAGATTTTTGGTTATTGCAAAGTCAATGATAGAGGGCTGGGTATTAGCTGTCATGCTGATGTGTGCAGGGGTGTTAGGTGCGCAGAGGGTTAAGTTATTGCGAGTAATGAAGTTGTGAAATGAGGTGCCACTGTGGTGAAATGACTATGTGTAACAAAACGCGCGCATTATGTTTTCCATTACAGCGCCCTCTAGCGGTCACCGCCTGCTCTCTGTCCATGCATTGTATGGTGAAAATGGCTTGTTTAGATGTTTTCTACAACCCCTTAAATTTTTGCCCGTGAGTTTTGAAACACCCATATAATCCTGCTATTTCGAAGTAGAATTCTTTTATAATTTTACACTTATGCCCATAAATTAAGGATAATTCAGATTTACACTGAAATCGAACATTAATGCAAAAATTTCACCTGTAGAAATATCACACACATCTTGAAGAATAATATGCAAATTATAGGAAGCCATCAGATGACGGTGATATGATGTTACAATGACGAAAGTATAAGAAGGGGGTAGATAAGGAATGGGAGCAAAGAAGGAAAATTGTTCACAAGCGTTCTGTGTGTCGCTAAGTGCCACAATCGAATGGTTATGACACAGAGGACGCATGCAGATAATTTTTTACGTGATAGAATTATCGGCCGACTAGAGTGTGGGCGTACTCAGATAGAAGTATTGGGGGAACAGAGAATCGCCCAAAGTGTCATCTCTAGGCTTTGGCAACGATTCCAAAATTATGGAAATACCAGTCGACGTTACAGTACTGGTCGGCCCCGAGTTACAATGCCGAATGACCACCGGTATTTGGCAGAAACTGCCAAAATAAGCAGATAAAGCACAGCATCAGACCTGTCTCGTCAGCTGTCTGCAGCCACGATTGCCACAGTTTCAAGACAAATCGTGTATAGACGTTTGGGAGATATTGGTCTATATCCTCGCAGGCCTGTTAGATGTGTTCCACTCACGGCAATGCACTGTGCCAACGGTTAACTTGGAGAACAGAACATGTAATGTGGACAGCGGCACAGTGAGCTTGTGTGATGTTTTCCGACGAGTCCGGGTTTAGCTTGCAGTGTGATTCACGCCAGACTTTCATATGTAGAACGTCAGGTAACCGTTACCACCAAAACAACATCATTGAATGCGTTACTGTGGGGCATGAGTGCTCGTTTGGGAGGGGGGGGGGTCATATTGGGCACCAGAACAAATCTGCATGTTCAAATCTGAAGAATGATAGGCTAGATTTATCGGGACATCATTCGGGAGCAACATGTACGTTTGTTTAGAGGTGCCATGAGCTCAGAATTTGTGTTTATGGATGACAATGCGTATGCTCACCATGCAAACGTTGTAAACGGATGCCTACAATCTGAAGCTATCACCCGCGTGGAATGGCCAGCATTCTCACCTGACTAGAATCCGATAGAGCATGAGTAGGATATGCTTTTACGATGAGTTGTAGTCCGTCAATCACCTCCTACATGTGTACCGGAACTTCGGAGAGCATTTGTTTACTGAATAGAGTAATCTTCCCCAAGATCAGATCAATAATTTAATACTCAACATTCCTAGGCGTTGTAAGGACTGTATTTCATCATCTGAGAGACATACTATCTATTAACCATCATACCAACCATGTAATGTTAAGTTTTGTAAGGGAGATATTTTTTGTAATTGCTTCAGGGAGCAAAAATCGTAATTTTTATAAATGGTATCCTACATAAACCATCTTTCTCTGTTCTTTTGATCTTTTATTTAACAAATGGCCTTTATGAATAAATCATGTTTGTTTTGCTTTTGAACCTTTATTTGCCTCAGCTAGCATTATCCTTAATTTATGGGCATGAGTGTATTTGGTGCTACGTTATCTCAAAGAAAAAAAAAAAAAAAACCTTGCAAAATATTATTACGATTTCGAAACTTTTTTTGATACATTATATTGTCATTACATACACAGGGAAAAGAAGGTAAATATGAAATACCATTTCTATTTGAACTTACCATAACAAACTAAAGTATGTAGGATCACTCGGAATTGGATAATTGCAAACTTTCAAATGTTGTCAATGTGTTTCTAAGGTTTTATGTTGCAAAAAATAAAGTTTACACGCCAAACTTTCAGATTAAAAAAAAAAAAAAAAAAAAAAAAAAAAAAAAAAACACTGAGATATTGCCCCTTTATTGAGAATCAACTTTAACCACCACACTTTAAAATGTAAAAAACGAAAAAAAAATGCATATATATATATCGATATGTGTATGTTAATAAAGTATAAACACTTCGACCGTATCACAATTCCCCCCTCAAAAAAAAAAAAAAAAAAAAAAAAGAAACTTTTTCGATGCTGTCCGTTTTGATACTGATTATTATTAATTTTCTTTTGTTTTTCTTAAAAAAAAAAAAAAAAAAAAAGAGGAAATTCTGGCAAAAGCAGAATGTAGTTTAGTATGGAAGACTAAAAGTTTTTTTTTTTTTTTTTTTTTTTTTTACAAATCATAACATCGCTTTCAAATTATTCAATTATATTTTCGATTTCGATAAATGTCCAGCTATCGTAAAACTGGTATCGTAAAAATCCGTAGACTGAGATTAGCAGTCCTCCGTACTAAAAATGAAAACTATTTTCGGGTCATATGGACCAAAAGAGTAATATGGAAGAGCTATGAAGGGAAATACGCAATACTCATTTTCTTAAAGGATAATAGGGAATGGGGTATTAATTCTACAGTTAATCATAAATAATTGCAAAATGGACATTTTATTTTGAAATTATTATTGAAAATAAATAGTATTGAAAAAATTATCAACATTCAAGTTCTACAAAAATCGCAAATAATAGGGAATAGTTGGTGTCCACATTACCTGAATCGCCTTCTTAGAGAATAAATCAACCTCAAACACTTGTTGGCAGAAATAAGTTCGTAGAAATCAGATTACTTATAATCTCATTTACCTACCGGAAATGACACTAGATTTATTGCTTCGTAAATATATTACAGAATCCGTAACACTTACCTCCAAATATAAGAATCTTGTTAAACCAAAGAAGTTGTTTGGCACGAAAATTGGTGTTCTCAATGACACAAAATGAACTACCGTTCATATTTAAGGTACAATGCAGACGTTTCATGTGCTTCCGATAGGTTACAACACCGGGTAAATGAGATAGTAAAGTAGATTTAGCGCCGTTTTTCTTTTTCTTTTTCTTTCTTTCTTTCTTTTCTTTTTTTTTTTTTTTTGTAAATTAATTATTTCACAACGAACAAAACTATAAAATTAATATCTAAAATTTCAATATGTTTTATTTCGTTAACCTTGTAAATATATTGTAATCTAAGGAAATATAAATTATAAACTCATTTGGAGACTCTTTGAAGAAATGTTAAAATTTAAATTAAGTTGAAGCATTTCACCGCTCATGAAATAAATCTACTAAGAATCGTTTTTTTTATCATAATTTATCTTGAAATATTTTTGATGTATGATGAAAAGTAAGGTTGCTAAAGATACAACAATACAACAATTATAAGAAAATTATAAATACATAATCTTTTTTTAAAAAGTTCCTCAATTGATGTTATATGTTTATTTTTTACCAAAAATTCCAAATCAAAAATCACTATAATTTTTACTTATTGGTGAACTTTAAGCATTGTTATAATATTTGTTTTTATAACTCTATATAAATAACACGATTATAAAATTTCTAAGGAAAAAATACAATTTTGGGGACTCTTCCACTTATATTTGAACAATAGGATAAAAATAGCTATTGAATTTCGGAGGTAAAACAATTACTAAGATAAAAGGCATTTTAGATTTCTTTCTCAATTTGGGAAAAATGAAACAATAATCAGAATTGTAATGTATTATGCTGATTGTTGTTTATCCTAAGAATTGAGAAAAAAGAACCCTCCTAACTCTAAAGTGTAAAAAAAAAAACCCTCTATAATAATTTCTACAATAATTCTGTTATAAGATTGCATCAAATTAATGACATTTAAACAGCTACTTAATTCGATTTTAATTTTAAATGCATTTTAAACATTAAAATTATACAAGTACAATACCTTATCAAAAATTTATTAGCACAATGTTCTCATTAAAAGTTATCAATTAAAATATTTATGTTTAATTAATTTATATACCTTTGCATAAGGATAAATAAATAATTTTCATTGGGAGGGGTTGCGTTTTTTTTTTTTTTTTTTTTTTTTTTAACACAAATCACAGATTTTCATGTAATTCTTTCTAATTTGAACTTATTTGTATTTTAGGAAATTCAGCAATTTCCACTGAGGCAAAAAAAGGTAAAAATCATTTTAAAATTAAAACATTAAATTTATATTATTAATGTTACTTCATAGTTTAGAAAGATATCTTCATTTAAAGAAGGCCGTAATGTTTGTAAGTTAAGCAAATGTTATGAAAAATTAAAGTGACTTTAATTGAAATAGTTATGTATGAATTTATATTTATCTATAATGATTTTTTTTAATAATTAAGAAGGAGAAATGCAAGGCAAAGTAAAACTATCAGGCTCTTTATAAAAGAGATTGTAAATATCATCTCCTTAATTGCTGATAGAAGAAATACATTTATTTTAGTTTATTATGATTTTAAATTAAAAATTAATAGTTTCATATGACATTTTCTTCTACAAAAGCTAAACTACAAATTATTATTATTATTATTATATCTTGCTGCTTTCAAAAACGTATCAGGAGGTGATACTTCAAAACCCATTTAACATACGTCTCTAGATAATGTCTGTGTACAAAAAATTATCGCTATGATTAAAATGTAATTTTTTCAAATTTTGTTTTAACTAATAAATTCCGCACTATTCAATTTAATATTATCTTAAATAATTTCAAATAAATAAATATATTTATATTTACATTTTTATCTGAAAAAAAAAAAAAAATGAAAAAAAAAAAAAAATCCTCGTATTAATTTTAATTTTTTCGTTATTCTGTGATGTACTTTCCGGATATATACGGACAACTTATTTTTATCGTCCATATAAGTTGTCCTTACTCTCTTCTCACTGGTCGTTTATGTTTTCTTTTTATGCATTTTGTTATTTTACTTGGTAGCCAACTAATTTAGAGTATTTTTTTTCTGCTTTCAAGAATGAAAGAAGATATTATTGAAATGTGTTACATTTTACAAATGTTTTAGTTTTTTTTTTTTTTTTTTTTTTTTTTTTAAATAGCAAGTGTATAGTTACACATTTATATTATGGAAATTATATTTGTATACATTAAGAAGCTATATATAAATATTTGTGTATTCTACTATGTTAAATTACATTGAAAGTATAATTTAATATTATTTATTAAAAACCAATTGAGCGTGAAGAAAATCATTTAATATTACAAACTATATTATCAAAAGATTTTATAATTTATTAAGATTTAATTAATGTTTAATTTATTACTTGGGTGATGACAATTATTTTTATATGCATCTATATTTATGTATTTTAAACGAATTTAGACAGAAAAAAATAATTAAAAAGTTGTCAGAGTCATAATATGTGGGGCTAGAAAAATGTTTCTTCATTTGAACTTTTAATATTTTTTTTTATTATATATTATTCATATTGCTTAAATACTGTATTATTACATCACACTAAAACAAAGTTTCTTTTTTCACAGCTACAACAAAAGAGGACAAAGGTGGTAAAGATATTGCTTCAGGTACGTCACAATACATATATATAGTTTTCAATTCTAACTTAAATAGTATTATAAAATTTCGCTGTATAACTTTACTTCTCTTTTACTATTCTGTCAGAAATGAGAAAAACTGAAATTAAGTATATACCGATTATTAATAAAAATCTAAACTCATATGTGTATGTATGAATTACTTATTTTGGTCTAATCAGAGGCTTGACACCAAGAAACTACTATTGCTCAAAATGTCATCTCAAGTTAGGGATATATTCTATGTTATTTCTTTCAAGACTTATACAATTAAACAGGTGGTTAAGAGAAAATTATACTGGATATAGCTCTAATAAAAAATTTTTTATCCCTCCCCCCTCTAAAGTAAGGCAGTCCATTTGTTAGTGCAGAGTTGATGGTTTGGACACGACATTCTCTCTGTATATGTGCGTGTGTGAAAGGTAATACTTGCGAAGTTGTATCCTGAAAGTTACACCACTCAAGTATGAAATCACAGAAAGAATTAATATTTTAAATTAATATTTTAATAATTTAACCTATTATTGTATGGTAATCGAAAGAAAATCCCATTGTAAATTCATAAATTAAAAATAATAATAAGTTTCCCCTGTAAAGTGTATTTCACTGCACGGTACTTTCATGATGCAAAAATCGAAAATTTACGATAAAAGCAAATGGCTACTATGCTTTTTTGTAAGCGTTTGTGGTTGGATCTTGCATATTAATTACTCATGGATTTCTGGTTTTTCACTTAACTCTCACCCATAAATTTAAATATCAATGTAAAAGTAGTTCGGTCGGTAGGGGTCTGCCTTCTGGACCCTCAGGTTCCGGGTTTGAATTCCGGAGCGGTCATGGGTGTATGTTATGTCCTATGTCTACAAAATATTGTGCATTTGTTTCTGTGAATTATAATATCGATCAATTGAGACGAAAGCCATTGTAACTGTAGTTCTCAAAACTGTCAAATAAAACCAATGTAAAAGTGTAGGAGAAGATTAATCCCTTTGGAGGTTTGCTCTAAAATTAAAACTTTAAAAGAAATTACATGCGAAAATAAGTACGTTTATAGCTCTTGTTGAAGCAAATCCAAGTCAAAATGCTCCCAGAGATCGGTATTAGGATCAACATCGTTCAGCCGTCATTCTAATTTTCAGCTTAATTCACCGGCCTCAGTGGGTTATATAAGCTGTATTATAATTCAAGAAGCATGAAATAAACGATTTAATTAATCAGTTGGACTCTTTAATTGTGATACAGAACATTGTGGATTCAACGTCCTAAGAATTAATTTACACACACATATATATATGTACAGCGAAATATGATATAATAGCTATTACAAATGCATTATAGTTAATTTTCTCGAAAAAATGTTGTTCTTAATAATAATAATAATAATAATAATAATAATAATAATAATAAAAATGTGTAGTTTACATTAGCACCTACCGTAGATATTTGTACATGTATATTTTTTGTTGTAGATTATTTTTATATTTGTTGGTGTATACAAGCAAAGTAAGTAAAAATAAATATATAAAAAAGTGTATCAGTTCCTTTTTAATGAATTGTTTTCTTTATAATACTAACCAAGTAAATTAGAATTCAGATTACCAAGGAACATTTTAAATTTCAAGTAGAAGACTTTTAGTATTTTTAAAAGTGTTATGTTAATGGAATTACATGAAAGTTGATGATGATGTCATTAAAAAATAAAAAATCGTTAATAAAATTCGTATTAAAAGTAAATTTGTAATAAAAATAAATCATTAACATTTATAATAGTTTAATAAATCAGTATATTTATTATTATTATAATTAATATAATATTTTGTTAAAAAAAAAAAAAAACATAAAAAAAATGAAATACTGCAATATATAAAATTGCAATATTTCATTTAATTGTATAATAATGATACTTTAAACAGATTTTTTAAAGATTAAATGATGTCATCTATGTATATAAAAACTGTTTATTAAAGGTGTTTTAACAAATAAGAGTCATTCATCGAGTAATTATCAATATTAGTTTAATCATAATTACATTTAGATTAGATCAACTTTTAAATTCATGTTTTCTGCTTTTATTCTTATTATAAAATCGATAGATTTTTGTAAAAAACTCATGCACTCTAATTGCAGAGTATCAAGTTGCCCTTTATGTGTTATGATAAATATAATTATAAAACCAATTAATTATTCAAAATTATGTAAGATTATATGTACAGACGTATAATATTATATATGTATAATTGGGGGACCGGAAAACAATCTCTTTTTTTACACATTAAATTTAAACAAATAAATTTTTTAAAAGTGTTTATTTTTAATCAATGATATTATCATCCTCGTTATTATACACAGTTCGTCATCTTGTGTGCAAAATTTTGACAGAAAACATTCAATTGAAGAATAAAATATTTGGAGAAGGCATTTTTTGATATCATTCCAATTTTCAAATTTTATTTTTTGCCATATAGAAAATATTGTAGTAGTCGAAATAAATAGATATCCAATGGTGTAATGTTGGGCTAGTATGGTGGGTGAGGCAGTTCCTCCCACCCAGATTAATTTTTTTTTCAAGGGTTCGTCTTGAGCAATGCTTTATTGCTTTATCTTGTTGCCGAAGGAAACTTTTATTTGTCAGTCGCTGGACATTTTTCTCTTGAAAATTGATTCAATCAACCCCATTGATTACATTGAATGTCTTTATTCATAGTTTGACTATGTTTCAAAAAGAGCAGCCTGGCTTTTGATTTTGGATTATCAAAAAGAACCCATTTTTCATCCACAGTGATCATGCGATCAAAAACTCTCCTCAATTGTCTACCACGAATATTCTCCCACATCCGCTCCATATGTATACAACTGCAGGCTTTTGTGATCGATACGAGTCGGGAATTACCTGATTTGAACATATGAAAATCACGTTTGGTATTTACGGGCATTTAATGCACTTAGACAAATATCGCAAATGCTTTTTGTAGCAACCTTTGCGTTTCTACACTTGTAAAACGCAGAAAGCATGCAATACCGCATATGTACCTGTTTTGGTATTTAATTGGTTGTTTCATCCAAAATTGCAAAATTGAAAAGAAAAATAAATAAATAAATGATTTAATTATTCAGAAGTAAACAAATCATTTTAATATTCAATATCCTTTTTTGGCACGAGTTTGAGGTAAACAATGAGCTGATAACTTCTAGAGATATGAGCAGAAATAAGATTGATTTTAGGTCCTCTTAATGCGTATCATAATTTTATATTTAGTAAAAAGTATAATTATTTTATGAACACATTTAAGGATTATTCATAAGCTTCCATGATTTTTATTTAAAGTTATTCATGTTATTGAATACAAAATAAAGCGAAACAGAAATAATGAAATAATATATAAATTTTCTTTACAGAATTTATTGATGAAACCACACAAGTACCTAGGAAAAACAAAAAAGGAATTTTAAGACTTGGTATCTTGCGTTTCATTCTAAGTTTCTTATAATATTTATTTTGTAATTCATATTTGGTGTCATACAATAATATATGTAAAAAAAGAAATTCTAGAAATATTTATACAAATCTGAGAGATTTACATTAATATTCTGTTTTAAGCTATGTTGGCAATATGTTAATAAATAAATACATGTCAAAAATAAAAAGACTTGTAAATTTTGATTGTTGTATAGTTCTTTATAAACATTTGTATTTTCTTTAAAGATTGTTTAATTATTAAACACATCATTATAAGTGTTATCAGTTGCATTAAACAAGAACAAAGAGTATTACATAGTCTTGTTGCTAAATGGTATTTTTAACCTAAACATGGAAGTAAGGTTCACTCAATATTTTTTAGTGATTTCTGTATCATCAAGATTTACACAATGAAAATCTCCAGAAAGCCACTTTGTCACTTCGGTAAAAATCTGATAGTCCGTTCAAATATCAAATCCATTCCATAGGCATTATCTTCACCTATAGAACGGACAGGATAAACATTTGCGTGTCTAATACTATGTTTTCAGGGTAAGGGAATGCCAATAACGGATTATCTTGGTGATAAAATATATTTATGCTGTAAAAGATAATAGGACGTGTTTGGAAAATTGAAAATTACATAATTTTAAAGTTGTATCTATAACAAAGTAATTAAAGTAATCAATGGTTATCAAGCCCACAACACAAAACCAAACGTGAACTAATTGTTATTCTCTTCATCACTTAACTCCTCCACAGTGTCAGCAGGCTCAGCTGTTACGAAATTTGTCCATGGACTACAGGAAGGTTCTTCGAAATAGCAATTACAAAATGGTGTACATGTTAATTTGGGAACACACAGCTGTACCTTCCATTAGAGCAAGGATCATCTTTTGCTCAACCACTGCGTGCCATATGAAGTGTCACTGGTGGGGACAGATTAACTCCGTTTGGTATAGTTGCTGGAATCGGGCATTTATTGACAACGTCTTTTTTTCTGCCGAAATCTTTTACCAGTTTTTATGATGGAGTTTTTTCAAGCGCAGATTTCCAAATACACGCTTGAAAATGTGCCTGTTTCCCATACTCGTCAAATGTCTCAGTAAGGCGGTAAAGTACACAGTTTCCCGGTCTTGTTCTTCTCAGCTCCCATTTTTTGAGCCACATTCTGTATCTTATATCTGATAGAAGTCCCATAGACTGATACTATAAATGCAGTAGATTCATCTATTATATCCTGCATGTTAGCTACCATTTGCCCTAATTTGATAACTTTAATCCTTTTTAAAGAAATCCCGAAAACTGTTGGTTTTACTATACCATTAAGATGGGACACTGTAGCACATCCTGATAAAGCGTGAACCGCCGAACGTACTTAATTATTCATAATGCTTCTGAACTGTCATACAATATCAATAACTTGACATGATAGTTTTTTAAGTATATATATTTTCTTCAAACCAGGATTCGAAGTACAACAAGTAGAGGTGTTGAATGTTTTTTTTTTGTTACAGTGCTTCTTATCATGTTTCCAATCGTGATTTCTGGCAGCAAAGGACAATAACTTCCAATAATGTGGGATAGCAATGGCTGTTGAGCTCATGCATTCTTCTATTACATTGCTGTCAAGTTTTTTGTATTGATTAGTAGATGGGTTTCTTTATTCGATTCCTTCGTAATATTTTTAGTGACTTTTTAATGGTTATCGCATTGTCATCTTCATCTGGAACTAATGAAGAATATGAGCTACAACTGCCTTGAACATGAGCAGGATGGCCATCCCAGCTCAAAAAAAAAAAAAAAAAAAAAACAAGCAAATCTGTTCTAAAAAATATCTTATTATTTTTGAACTAACTATTTGCAAGGGAGACCATTTCCACCATTCTCGGCGTACAATTGGGAGACATCCACTGATGTCCACTTGTGTGACAAGTTTGCTTTCATTTCCTTCACAACTCTTTCAAATGAAATGTCTTTTTTAGTGAATTCACGAATACTTTCTGAGATAGCAGCATTAATGGAACGAATAGCCCTGGATTTCTTCCTGTCGTCGTGGTATCTTGCATCATCGCCTTCTATGTCACTTATAGCTCCAGAAATTATTATTCTAAAGTTCGCAGCTTCTTCGTCATTAAATACGTATCAAGAAGATAACATGTTTTGTTTGAAGGTTTTAGAACTGGATAAAGGATCAAAGCTTCTGTACATTTTCACTTGTCGCCATCGAATTGGGTTCTTTGAGTCAATATCACACATTTCACCACAAAATATACAATGTTCCAAAAAACTGAAATGTGGACCAACATTACTATGTACTCTCTTACGCTGAGGTGCATTACATGCTAACTGTGCACTGACTTTGTGTTTTCTCAAGTAGCGTTCGTTATGTAGTATACATTGAAACACTATTCTTGTAACATCATATTGTTAATCTAATTCAATGTTTATACCGATTTTTCACCCTTTTCTACACTCAATAATAAATCGGTTTCTCTGAGCACCACAGTCTACAATATACAATATACATCCGTTTGCTACACTTAAACACACAATCCATTTTCTTAATTGTCATCAGACACAGAAGTTACATCAGACAGGTCTGAAACAGAAGTTAAAAATATAAGTATTTTGATAATAAAAGTCGCATTACTCAACACATTAGAAAAGTGTTAAAACATAAATGCATATTTTGACCAAGATAATCTATTATTAGTATTCTCTGACTCTTAAAGCATATTATTAGACACTAAAATGATTATCTTGTCTAGTCTCTAGGTGAAGATATGGCCGATATTAATTTTTAAGCCCTTTCGTCCTCTATCTTGAATATTTAAATTAGCTCAAAAGTGACAAAGTGACACCCTAGAGATTTTCATTATAAAGAATTCCTAGAGATTTTCATCATAATTTTTATTTTTGAAGAAACAAAAACATGGAAAAACTTTGTGCAGAATTTACTTTTTTTTCCAATATATTTCGAAACTTAAAATTTTACTCACAATAGCCTATTTAAGTGCGTAAAATCTTACGAGAAATAGATATTGTATATTAAAATTACACCTTCTTTTAATTTATTAACCCCTAGATTCTTGAGGCTTTGCTCGATCTGAACTCGTGAAGACGAAACGTATCATTCTGGTTCGTCCCGAGTGTGGCTCAGGTCATGCAAATATTTTCAAAATGGAATATTTAGTGAATTCCGCCATGTAGAAAAACAACTTAAAGTTGGCTTTGACCTTTAAAAATTATTAGTAAAAATTGACTTTAAAAGGTGATTTTTACTTGGATTGAAATATTTTTTAATTATTTTTTTGATAATGTTACATGCAAATTTTGTTATATATATGTATAAAAAAAATAAGCATAAAGGTTTGTGACGTTTTTTACCTGCAAACTGGGATAAATTGAGCCAGAAATGGGTTAAAATAAATGGGTTAAAATAAATATAAAGCATATGATGAGTAAATCACTGAAATTAAAGAAATAATAAGTGTTAATTAACATTAGAATCCTGTATTGTTGACATAATTAATAAAATGGTGTTCGAAGTAAAAAAAAAAACGTGTGGCACTCGGGGACTGCCGCGGTAAAGCTATTGCATAGCATTTTTTATCAACTTATGCAATTATAATTATTTATTTATTTTATTTATGCAGTATTTTTTTTTCTTTGATATTAATTCAAGTTCCAGGGGAGGGGACTCATGTCAAAGTTGTGCCTTGAGGGCACTCATGTCAAAGTTGTGCCTTGTGGGGGGGACTCATGCCAAAGTTGTGCCTTGGGGGACTCATGCCAAAGTTGTGCCTTGGGGGGACTGATGTCAAAGTTGTGCCTTGGGAGGACTCATGTCAAAGTTGTGCCTTTTGGGGGACTCATGTCAAAGTTGTGCCTTGGGGGGGACTCATGTCAAAGTTGTGCCTTGGGGGGACTCATATCAAAGTTGTACCTTGGGGGGGGGACTCATGTCAAAGTTGTGCCTTGGGGGGACTCATGTCAAAGTTGGGCCTGGGGGGGACTCATGCCAATGTTGTGCCTTCGGGGGGACTCATGTCAAAGTTGTGCCTTGGGAAGACTCATGTCAAAGTTGTGCCTTTTGGGGGACTCATGTCAAAGTTGTGCCTTGGGGAGGGAACATGTCATAGTTGTGCCTCTCATGTTAAAGTTTTGCCTTGGGGGGGATTTTAATAAATGCACTTTGTTTATTCATATTTAAAACACTTTATACACAAATTTTACGCGTACAGCTATTCACTGTTGTACATAGATGATAGATACCTATACACCTATATAATTTCTCACAAACAGCTGCTTACGTATTCGTCCGATTTCGGAGCAGCTCGTCTGGATCCGTGCGAGCTTCGTACAGTCGTACCATATACATACACGTTAAGGTTCAACTAGTCGCGGGCTCGAACTCATTCGTGGACGCGGCCAAAAAGCACGCTGTCTCACTAGCATTGTGTCTAAAAGAGATAGAATCAGTTATGAACAGTTAGCAGCTAGTCTACACGCATACGTCTAGTCGCACGCACAGAAACACCGTGCCGAAGTCTGCCGAACTGTGTTAGGTTTATTTTCGTTACGGAATTTCTTGATTCGGTCGCCGCGCTCAAAGCCCGCGATAAAAGCTATGCAATAGCTTAAATATATATATATATATATATATTATAGTTTTAAAAAATTAAAGAACACGCTTTTATAGAAATGTGAACTAAAAAGCATAAAATATCTATCTTAGTATTAAGATTCAGGGTAAGAGAAAATTGTGTGAGTGATACACCGTAATATTTACATACATTTAAATCTTTAATTAAAATAACTTAGAATTAACAAAAACCATTTTTAAAAAATTTCCCCTGACGGGGATCGAACACTGGACCTTTAGGTTCGTAGCGCGGCGCCTTACCTCTACGCCATATCGTTCACGAAGGGGAAGTATTTTTTTTAACCGACTTCAAAAAATTGTATGAAATGAAACTAAGCGCCAAAAAGTATAAAATAATTTCCTTCGCCAAACAACCTATAACACTACAATTAATCATAACTTTTGAAGTCGGCGCAAAATTAAATAAAAATTGATACCTTTATTCAATACAAAAATCGAATCCTATTCAAACTACACATCTCACATTGTCACCTGCAAAACGCAGCCGAAAACTATTTTGATTCAAGAAAACAAATTAGATTTTGTAAGCAGCAAAAGTTGGCGAAGATGCTGGTATCTGACGTCCTTGGTGAAAGAAAAATCGCAAAATTATCTGGCAAACATATTTAATTTCTTTGGGATATCATGATTAATTTGATAAGGTATATTAAGAGAGTAATCAAGAATATGAAACAATACTTCGTACAAAATTTATTATGAAAATATACATCTTGCGTGTATATTTTTGCAATACGTTTTCAACGCCAAATCCAAAAGCCACCAAGGATGATAGTTATCAAAGTTATACCAAATTTGCAAAGAAAACTCTAACTTCGTAGAAACATAAATTCTGCATTGTGAAAAATTTCCACTGTTCTGTGTAGATGCTACCAATGGACCAATTGTATACAGTGAATACAATAATAAAGGAAACATGAAAATGGATCATTCGAGACGACAGCATTTGTTGCTACCGATCTAAAAACAAACCTTTAAAAACTAATTAAATTTTATTTAATTTTGCGCCGACTTCAAAAGTTATGATTAATTGTAGTGTTATAGGTTGTTTGGCGAAGGAAATTATTTTATACTTTTTGGCGCAATTTAGTTTCATTTCATACAATTTTTTTTTAATAGTAGTTGCTTTTTGGAGTCGGTTCTATTTTTTTACAAAAAGATTTTATTTCACAATATAATTTTTTTGTTTGCTCCCAGAGAAGTTACAAACAAACAAACAAACAAACAAACATACATACATACATACATACATACATACAGGTGAAGCTAATAAAAGCGTGTTAAAAAATACTGCATTTGTGATAATAATAAAATGTATGTATATAGAGTACTCACTCATTTTCTTTCACTATTTTTTCATCACTTTCTTCATTAATAAATGCACTTTGTTTATTCATATTAAAAACACTTTATACACAAATAAATGCACTTTGTTTATTCATATTAAAGACACTTTATACACAAATTGTACGCGTACAGCTATTCACTGTTGCACATAAATGATAGATACCTATACACCTATATACTTTCTCACAAACAGCTGCTTACGTATTCGTCCGATTTCGGAGCAGCTCGTCTCGATTCGTGCGAGCTTCGTACAGCCGAAGTCTACCGAAGTCTGCCGAACTGTGTTAGGTTTTTTTTTTCGTTACGGAATTTTCTGATTCGGTCGCCGCGCTCAAAGCCCGCGATAAAAGCTATACAATAGCTTAAAAAAAGAAAAAAAAAAGTGCATTTGTATTAAAAAAAAAAAAAAAAAAAAAAGTACTCTTTTGTTTTTGGATGTGTAAATAAGAGCAACATATAGAGTGAGTTTTAAATTATTTCAATTAACAATTATTGAATAAATTTTATATGAAAAAATATTCTTCGTTCTGTTTTCAGTATGGAGAAATTTATCTCTTTTTCATGATCTCTATATCTATCCAATGGCATTATATATATATATATATGTATATGTATGTATATAACAATAACTAATATATATAATGCCTATTGCAAATGAAGATTTTATAATTGGAAAAACTTAAATATTCATACATTTTGATAATAATTATAATTTCTATTATTTATAGAATGTCATGTTTTCATGCGATGAAATATGAAAGATTTCGTTACAAATGAAAGAATGTTTATAAATAGGAAAATCCATACAGGGAAATAGAAATAGTTAAGAAAATACATATTTAGTGTCATTTAATGATAGGGGAAGCCGGGGTAATAAGAGACAAAAGGGGTAATAAGAGACAAAAAATATTAATAAAATCTATACTAATCTAAATAACTTGAAATAAATGTCTCGTATTAATTTCATTAAATGGACTCCTCGTGATTTTTTAGGTGATTTTTGAACTTAAATTTTTTGTTAATTTTGTTTTTTAAATTTTCATTAAATCCTTGTCTCTAATAACCCCACGTGGGGTAATAAGAGACCTGGCTTGTAACTGTCCATATATAACAATGTAAAATCATGTGGGATAATAAAAGACATCTGGAAACAATTCTGAATCAGCCAATAGTTTTTAATTTTTATTATTTACATCCATCCAAAAAATATGTTTTCTCGAAAATTAATTGTCATAAATGTGTTTGTGAAATTCATTTATTTTAATATTAGGTCCTAAATAATATAATATATTACTTAATGATACTTCTAGATAATCAACATAACCTAGGGATTAACCAAAAACATGAATATAATTTTTAAAACGGGCAGAAAATATTTTACCCATTTTCTAAAGTGTAGGCAAAAAAGACGTATCTTTGAAGTGTATACAAGCGAACAAAATGTTATAAAAGATTTTTCTAGTAATTATAAATGAACTTATTTATTATGTAATGAAGTATTAATGACTAAATACTAACTTATACACATTCTAATAATAAATTTACATAATCATAACAACTAAATATTGTCTAGCCAAATCAGTAAAACTGCTTTTTGATTTAAAGTGAAAAAAAATGTTCTCTTGGTAAACTTAGACTGGGCCTAACACTTGGTAAACTCTTCGTAAACTAGTCAGGCACAACTAACAGAAACTACAATGGGGGGGGGGGCACAGTAATTAACAGTGGGGGTAATAAGAGACTCATGTCTCTTATTACCCCCACAAAAAATAAAAATGGGGTAATAAGAAACATGCCTAGAACATGTAAATAAAGAATGCTTTCAAGGTTTTAAAAAATTGTACATCAAAGTCATAGTCTTGGTCAAAAGGTTTCACATTAATAAATCCCAAACATCTTACCTACAAAAAAAAATAAAGAAAAATTTAGAAAAAGTCACGAACTTTCAGGGTAAGTTCAAAGTGAAGGTTTTTTTTCGTCGTATAAAAAGAATTCAAAATGTGTTATAAACTTCTCAATAAGTGTATTGTAGTAAAGAATACACATGATACTTAATATTACATATTTTTAAAGTTGTCTAAGTATATTTTTTCGTGGGTTTTTTGACTGCGTCTCTTATAACCCTCTTATTACCCCGGCTTCCCCTACACATAAAGTAATTATACCGTCACAAATTATAAACATTATTCTTTAATCAGAAACTTAGTATCTTTTATTTATCACCTGCTTGTTTGAGAAGAGGTACTAACTAAATTCCCGAAAATAAAGATGTAACGAAAATCATATGTGTATTAGCATAAGATTGATAATAATTTTTGTATGATATTAAAACATGTTTAATGTATTAAGTTTTAATGGAAAAAATGCTATTTCTAAATTGTTACTATCTCAGAAGGTATAAAAGCAATTAAAGAACGGTATTTAACAAGGTGTTTGGGGTTGTAAAATTCATAAAACATATTCGTTATCAGAAATGTTGCGAAATCTCTTTACATGTTGATTAAGTATCGATTTGTTTAAAAAAAAAAAGAAAATCTGTGTGAATAACATACATTAAATACCTTATATAAAATCCTTTTTGAAAGTCTTAGCATATTAATTTCGGACATCAACGTGTCCATCGTTAGTGCCAAGCACGTTTCAAAACGTCGTTCTTCGTGAAAACTTCAGAGTTTATGTTGTTGGGGACTCCTGACGTCATGTCTTCGCTTCACTTCGTTTTTTATCTGTGCTGTTTTCTTGCAGGAACTATTGCCACATAGGAGGAATGAGGTAGTGCTCTCGGTCGTTGACGGCGTGATTATTGGCTATGATTTCGATGGCCTCCCGTTTTTGATGTACGAAATTAATATGCTAAGACTTGCAAAAATGATTTTATATAAGGTATTTAATGTATGTTATTCGTATAAATAATCCTTTCTTTAAAAATTTAAAGAAAATCTGTGTTTTGCTCTTAGAAAATTGTATACACATAATCGTGAAATATAAGCGACATATTTCGCTCTCTTACAGGAAAAGTGAAACCAGTTAAAAAATACTAATTTTGAGTTTATTTATTTAAAAAATGCATATGATGTTCCTCAATATACATGAAATTGTCATATATCTATCTCGATATTTATAAACTTTGGAGGCAACTGCGTCAGTTTATTGTAGGCTAGTTAGGGTTTATCGTATTCTTTGAAATGATTTTTCTCAAGTACCACATTTTTGAGTTGTGCCACTTTTCTTACCGGGATGCGACTTCTAATTTGCCTGAGTACTAAGTACCGAATTAATGAAATTTTTACTATCGTGTTCAGCAAAACTTGTGTACTAATTTCAGTAATGGGATAAACTGCCAATTTAAACTTTTAATATATCGAAGTATAAAAACATTTGTATTCTAAATATAGAATAATTTTAAAATATATAATTTAAACTAAAATATTACAAACATTATATTCACATTAAAATAATTTAAGTAAGTCTTTAATATTCCACATTTCAAAGGTTTTAGTAGTAATTAAAAAAAGAAGAAGGTAATTTTTTTTTTAAGTTTCCATTATAAATATTATTTATGTATTAAAAAAAAAAAAAAAAAAAAAAAAAAAAAAAACTTCGTAACTAAGCGTTTAGTAGTACTATATAAATGCTGAATGATAATAATAATAAAAAAGAAAGGTTAATGTTATTTAAAATTTAGATTTTAATTTTTATATATTTATATTTGAAAAAAATAATATTTAAAACTTACTTTTTTATTTTTTAATAAATTGTTTATTATTTTTTATCAAAAATTTAAACGTAATTCATTATTACATAAAAAAAAATCTAATTTAAAAAAAATTACAAACCTTCTGGCTCTGGGGTTCTATGAGGTTTTGTAAATTACAACTAGAGTTCAACAGAGTCCATGCTATTTTCTACCAAACTTTGAGCAGTTTGAGCAGAGAATTATTTTTTTGAATCAAATAAGTACATAATTTTATTTGTCAAATAGTACTTTATGTGATTTTGATGTAAGCTTTTTACTAAAATTTACCCTTTAAATGATTTGCAATAAAATGTATGCTGGTGTGCTGGTAGCACAAAACAAAAGCTACTTGGACCCACTATTTTCTTGGGTCCGAGTAACCCTTATGTACTTATGTCATTCATATCCATATAAAAACACACTATTTCAAACTTGGACAAGTTTCTTATAAATTTTAATTAACATAAAATTTATACAATGCTAATTACATGTTTAATTAAATGCTTTTTACATGTTTAAAACTGACTGTACTGTCTAAATACAAAACATTCCCTGGTATTCGGAAATACAAAGATTTTCCAATGAACATTTGGAAAATGCATAAACAATATCAGATCAGCTGAAATGTCCTAAAGGGCAGCAGATTTTTACAAAATCAGCAGACCAACTATGAAAAGTAGAGGAAAAAGTGGTATGCCTAACTATCCTAGTCATTCAAGAGCTTTTGAGTCATTCAAGAAGAAGAGGGAGCATTTCCTAGTCAATTAGATAAGATTTGTGAGTATGGATTTTCAGTTAACGAGGTGGATTTTTTTCAGATTTATTGTAAAATCATATAAATAACTGCCTGGAAGGACTATGACTATTTTTAAAAACAATCTTCCTGGAAAAGACTGGGTTAAATCATTTTTGAATAGACAACCTCAGCCATCAGTACAACTTTCTAGCAATATAAAAAGAGTTAGAGCTTCTTTTGACGAGAATATACTTAATTTGTATATGGATGAGTTAAATCGCACAGTTGTAGGGTTTTTCCCAGTATAACATTTACAATTTCCATGAAAGGGCCATACTAGATTATCTGGGAAGAAAAAAATGGTATTTGCCGTAAAATAATAATAATAATAATAATAATAATAATAATAATAATAAACACGCAGAAAGTCGTTCATTTAGTCAACGCCAGAGGATGCTGATGTTTTTATCTTCCAGTCGCCTGGAAAAAGTGAGTTTAGTTTTTCGAGCAGTGGAAATGAAGCCTGTGACCTAACACAACATGCTTTGCCATCAACTCGCCGATTTGGTAAAGCTAAAATATATAGCAAGAACAACAGAGAGCATAAACAAGAGAGTAAATCCAATGAGTATGGACTGAATTGTACACTGGGTAAAAGCAAATTTGTGATTGTATTATGAGATGAAAGTGAATTTCCTGGTATTGCGCCAAGTGTAGACGAAAATGGCGCTGTCGTTGAGTGCGTGCAACGTATTCAAAAATGCTGAAAATAGCCAGAAGATAAAAACACTCTTTCCTATAAATGGTGCAATAAAAAAATATATATATAATAATCCTACAAAGATTTTCAAGAGGGATTTATTTTATGTTCCGTCGATCAAAATCAATATTTAATGACACTTGCGTTTAAGTAAGTTTTTTCATAGCACATGTATTCATTGCCTTGTAAAAAATATTCGAAATAGAGTAATTTTCTAATGCATATCTTTCTATTTCTCATAGCAAATGTTTCTCAAGCTTTATTCACATTTTTGTTTTCATTTTTCATAAAGTTATCTTACAAAATATTTTGAATTAAATACTTTTTAAATGTATATATTGCTGTTATTTCAAAATCGTATGTCTAACTTAACAATCGTTTATTGTGCATTAGAAAAAGGAAAAGTAGTTTGGGTCTAAGTTACCCAACGTATGGACTATTTGAAAGCGAAATGTATTATTACTTTATGATTATTAAATGCAAACACATTGTAATAATTGTCATAAACTGGAAGAATAACTGCTTTAGATTAAGGAAAAAGTGGATATCGCGATTTTTTATATTAATTTTTAAGGGAAATACATCTGACATCTAGAAACATTTGGTCCAAGTAACCTGGTTTTACGGTAATTTAAATATATTTGTGCTTATTGTATTTACTGACCACATTTAAGGAACAGGAAATTTATGCTGTCACATTTTTAAATAATATATCAGCAAATAAAAAAAGTATCGTTACTTTAATTTTATTTTTTATAACTGTGGTAACAAGTAATGCATAATTAAGTGAATTATTTATTTTCAAAAATATACTTAATTCGTAGAAAGTACATACTCTTTTTTATGCAGTACAATTTTTCTGCTTTTTCTTAGAAAATTCCGGTTGCTTTTTAGATTCCGGGATGTATTTGTTTAATTTCTAATCCTTATTAACGACTGTTTTTATATAAATCCTAATTCCAAATTGTAAAAATAGAAAATTAAATCTAATCTAAAAAAAAAACAAAAAAAAAAACAAAAAAAAAAAAAAAAAAACAATACTTTTTTTTTTTTTTTTTTAATTTTTTTTTTTTTTATTATTACTCGGAAATATTTTTCATATTTTTCTAACAAACATAATCCTTCAAATGGAAATAAATTTAAATAAAGCACTTTATTTTTATTCTGTTTCTTCTTATAAAAAAAAAAAAAAAAAAAAAATGGAAGATTTTATTAGGCTGTGAGCTGTGACAAACGACATTTTTCTGTGAATTAATAATCTGATAATGTATTTTATTTTTAAAAAATAACCAGAGTCATAGCAGAATACGTAACGTTTTTCAATGTGAAATGCTCTATTCTTTTACTGAAACACACAAAAAAAGATGTAAACTGATTTTTCCCTGAAATAATGAAACATTGTTAATATGTTTTGCTTTTAAAATTCTTAAAGTTTGTATATTTTTTTTAATTCCAAACAAATTGTATGCGCATTTAAAGGTTTTTTTTCTTTTAAGTTATTTTGATAAATTATTGTTTTACCTGTATCAAAAAGGAAAATTTTGCGGAAAGGTGGGTGCCAGGCACTGGTTTAAATAAAATTCACAAACTTCATAAATGAAATCGATGAAGCATTCTTTTAAAGAATATTACTTGCAAACTTTGAATAAACACCATAAAATGCAATAAACTCGCAACAATTGTTTCGGGTCGAAAAAACATACGACCCTTCATCAGGCGAATAAAGTAAGCACGAGTGCTGCAGTCAAAGCGGCAACGCACAAAATCTTTTAAAATGAAAAGAAAAACTTTATAAAGTAGAAAGTAAATATAACAACTGGTGTGAGTAGAATTGTACAAGAAGACAAGAAAATAAATAAATGAGTGAGATTAACCATATAACAATCTAAGGATATCAAAAATTAAACGAAAATCTAAGTTACGTGAGTAATTTCCAAGCATCAGAGAAGAATGGAGTGGAAGAAATATCATTAATAAGATTTTTCGAATTTTTAAATATGTAAAATGCTTCATGAATATCCAAATAGGAGGAACAGACAGGAGATGAAATTATGTTAGTTTTGGAAAAATCAAAACGATGACCTTGAGACAATGCAGTGGGAAGCAATAGAAGATTTGGTAATCTCTTCATTACGAACATTCCGACGGTGCTCATTTATTCTGTATTTCAAACGCCTCATAGTTTGACCAATATAACTTATGTTGCAGGACGAACACGGAATTAAATAAATTCCAGAACGGTTTTCAGTGGGAATAGGATCCTTAAGAGAAGATAATTTAATTTTATTGACGGGTTTGTAAATGACTTTGAAATCAAACGGTGAAAGAATTTTAGAGATTTTAAAAGAGAGTGAAGAATAAAACGGTAAAACAACTGGGATGAGACTGTGATCGTTTAATTTGGGAGCAGAACGTTTAGGATTCTTAAATTTATATAGAGCTTTATCGATAATAGATGGGTTATAACCACGAGAGAGAGCAAGAGATTTTAAATAATTAATTTCTTTCGAAAGATTAGACGGATCAGAACAAATGTGTAAGGCACGATAAACATAAGTGTAAAAAGAAGACATTTTTTGTTGAGGGGCGTGGTTAGAGAGAGCATGCGGCGGCAAAGAGACTGAGAATGGTTTTCTAAAAACAGTAGTTGAGAAACAATCCTTTTCTTTATTCACAAGAATGTCAAGGAAAGGCAAAGAGCAATCCTGTTCAACCTCAAAAGTGAATTGAATGCATGGGTCAATCGAATTGACCAAAGAAAGTAAATTGGACAAATTGACATCAGGGGAGACAAGAACTAAAGTGTCATCCATATACTTAAACCAGTGAGGAAATTTATCCGATGGGAAATATAATCCGATTTGTTGAGTAGAACAGGATTATATTTCCCACGTTGAGTCCTTGCTTATTTCAGGTCCCTATTCGAAACTTAAAAAAGATCCTTCTAATGATCATCTTGATCAAGTCAAATACCACGTTAAAAATGCCGTTATCCTTAATGATTATACCATAAGCATGGTAATTCCTTCTACTGCTAATTGTGCTCGTTTTTATGCACTTCCGAAAGTTCATAAACCCACTCTCTGCTTTCGGCCTATTGTGTCTAATATTGGTACGGCTTCTTATAATCTTGCTGGATTTCTTTCAAACTCTCTTTCTCATCTAACTACTACTAATCTTCATACTGTAAAAAACTCGTATGATTTTGTGGACAAACGTAAATGCATCTCTCCGTGTAACTATACTATGATTTCTTTAGATGTCAAATCACTTTTTACAAATGTTCCGGTTCAAGGTGCTCTGGTTTGTTTAGAGAGAAGACTACGTGAATTCCATTATTCTTCTATTGAAATTGAGGAGATTGTAAATTTAGTTCATTTGTGTATCAGGCAAACTGCCTTCATTTTTAATGGTACTTATTATTCCCAAAATGATGGTATGGCCATGGGTAGTCCTCTCTCTCCTTTACTTTGCGACATTTATATGCACTATTTTGAAGAAAAACTCTTCGGTGTATATAAATTTCGTCACTGGTTTACGTATGTGGATGACACTTTCGTTCTTGTCTCCCCTGATGTCGATTTGTCCAATTTACTTTCTTTGGTCAATTCGATTGACCCATGCATTCAATTCACTTTTGAGGTTGAACAGGATTGCTCTTCGCCTTTCCTTGACGTTCTTGTGAATAAAGAAAAGGATTGTTTCTCAACTACTGTTTTTAGAAAACCATTCTCAGTCTCTTTGCCACCGCATGCTCTCTCTAACCACGACCCTCAACAAAAAATGTCTTCTTTTTACACTTATGTTTATCGTGCCTTACACATTTGTTCTGATCCGTCTAATCTTTCGAAAGAAATTAATTATTTAAAATCTCTTGCTCTCTCTCGTGGTTATAACCCATCTATTATCGATAAAGCTCTACATAAATTTAAGAATCCTAAACGTTCTGCTCCCAAATTAAACGATCACAGTCTCATCCCAGTTGTTTTACCGTTTTATTCTTCACTCTCTTTTAAAATTTCTAAAAATTTTTCACCGTTTGGTTTCAAAGTCATTTACAAACCCGTCAAAAAAATTAAATTATCTTATCTTAAGGATCCCATTCCCACCGAAAACTGTTCTGGAATTTATTTAATTCCGTGTTCGTCCTGCAACTTAGGTTATATTGGTCAAACTAGGAGGCGTTTGAAATACAGAATAAATGAGCACCGTTGGAATGTTCGTAATGAAGAGATTACCAAATCTTCTATTGCTTCCCACTGCTGGTCTCAAAGTTGATTGATTTTTCCAAAACTAACATAATTTCATCTGCTGTCTGTTCCTCCCATTTGGATATTCATGAAGCATTTTACATATTTAAAAATTCGAAAAATCTTGTTAATGATATTTCTTCCACTCCATTCTTCTCTGATGCTTAGAAATTACTCACGTAACTTAGATTTTCGTTTAATTTTTGATATCCTTAGATTGTTATATGGTTAATCTCACTCATTTATTTATTTTCTTGTTTTCTTGTACAATTCTACTCACACCAGTTGTTATATTTACTTTCTACTTTATAAAGTTTTTCTTTTCATTTTAAACACTTTTGTGCGTTGCCGCTTTGACTGCAACACTCGTGCTTACTTTATTCGCCTGATGAAGGGTCGCGTGTTTTTTCGACCCGAAACAATTGTTGCGAGTTTATTGCATTTTATAGTGTTTATTCAAAGTTTGTAAGTAATATTTTTTACAACGCCAGTTTTGTGGTGCTTTTTTATTAAATTCTTTTAAAGAGGCATACATATTTAGCATGACACTAGTAACATACATTATTTACAAAAATTTTAGTTAAAAATTAGTTTAAAAAAGATTTAACATGGGCTTCAACGCTTCTTCCGTTCCATTTTTCTCTTTTTCCTTCTTTTCTTCTTGTTAAATTCTTTCTATGTATCTCTAAACTCTTTCTCCCACGCCCCCGCCAAGAATAAAAGATGTCTTCGACGAGGTACGTTTTGCTAAGTAAAAATAGAAATATCGTTATAGATACATTCATAACAGTGAATAGAAATATACCGTGCAAAATAGTTTCTTTTCGAGTTATTTTGAAATATAAAGAAATTCTTTTAGTGAGTGAGGGGTTTTGCAATACTCCTAATCATTATTATACTTAATATTAAGACTTACACTAGCAAAAAGATTACATTTATACACACATGCACCTCCTATATTTTACCAGACAAAATTCAAACATGAAAAAAAACTGACTTTAAAGATATTTACAAAACTAAATAAAATATATTTCAGTTTTTTTAACCATTAACAAAAGAAAATTACTTCTTGTCATACATTGGTAACCTAGAGAGAGCATGAGATCCTTGGAGAACGCCTGGTCAGTGGATATTCTCATAATCCCATTTTTGTAGAGTTAGTGCTTACTTGACAAATTTTGGACTCTTTGTAGTTGTATGACTCAAAAAATGCAGTGAATTTGGATCAGCAATTACCTCCACTTTACTACCATATAGGTATTTTTCGAACTTCTTAAGGCAAACAAGACTGCATAGGCCTCTCTACAGTTGTTCAATTTCTCTGCTTATCTTTCAGTTTGCGATTGAATGAAACTGTTGGATTATAATTCCCTTTAACATGTTCCTGAGTTAAGTACCCCCAAGCTACAATTGCAGAAGCATCTGTATGAACCTGAAAAGATTTTCTATAATACGGTGCTGACAAAGCAGTTATCTCGCATAGTAAATTTAAATTTTTTTAATTTCCGGAAAGTTTCTTCTTCGCACTTTCTCCAATAAACATCTCGAGATTTCTTCTCTTTAGTTATTTCTCTAAGCGAGTATGCTAGGTCAGTATAATTTTGAATGTAACTTCTGCAGAAACTCATCAACTCCAATACAAATCTTACGTCTTTTTTTGTAGTAATTTTCTTCAACTGCTGGAAAGCAAATTTTTCACACCATCTGGTGCATGTTTGCCGTTACCCAATTTGTGGTTCCAATTGTACTTTCTTATCCGCTAACATACATTTATCTAACCTTATAGAAAACTCTAAATTTTCCAAATACGATAAAATATTATAATGACATAATGTTCTTCCTAAGTTTAGGAAAATTATACGATGTCATCAATGTATGACTGTGAATAACGCGAACGATTCCGTAGAACCTCGCTAATCGTCCTCTGGAAGGTTTCAGGTGCTCCTGCTAGGCAAAACGGTATCTCTTTCCATCGATACGAGTATATACCATTATGGGTAGAAAAGACATTAAAACTTTTACTCCCCTCATGCATTTTATCTCATAATATCAATTTTTTATATCTAAACAAGTGAACCAAACAGCCATGCTTGCAGTAAAAACTAATTTCTGCATGTCTTTCATAGGTCAGCTTGGTACTTTAGTTACACAGTTAAAAAATTTATAATAAAAGCACATTCTTATAGATGCATCTTTGTTTGCCACATGTACTATTGGGTACCTGATATCAGCATCCGAATGTTCAATGAGATTGAGGTCGAAAACTTCTTAAACTTGTCTATCAGTTTCAACCCAGTATTAGTTTAAGACATGGGCAAGCTATACGCACGAGGTTTTCGTCGAATGAAATTAGGCAGCAGCTCGATCATGTGTTCTCCAATTGGGGCAGGCTGTACAGGCCAGGTCAAAAGTAACTTACATTGTTCTCAAAGTTTAAGCAATTGTTCTCGTTAAGTCCATTTTAAAAAGGGTGTTTCTGTAATTATAATTTCTACGCGAAAAGTAAGGCTCTTTTCTGAACTGTGGTGTGTATTTTCCACGTCCTCAAACTCTTCTTCACCTTCAAAAATCGCATTTACAATATTAAAATTTGCATTAGCGAACACTCTTATGCTGTTTTGGTGAACATGTTTAAAAGTATTATTTCATATGTTTATAAAAAATAAACATTCATTCATTTTAATTTTATAATACCTAAAACTTGCCCTCTAGCTAACAGTTTATTCTTGAAATCTGGTGTGAGTACTAAAACTTTTTCCCAGTTTTGAAAAATTTTTTTGATGATCTCAAATTGAAATAGAGAGTCATTTGCTCTTGCTGTATTTCAGATGTTATATTTGCTTACTTTGCCGTCTCTCCAAATTGCGTTTTAAGGTTTTTCAGATAGTCAGATACATGTTTGGTGATTAATTTTATTCTTTCCAACTTCTTTGACCAAGTGTTTTGAAGAAAATATTATGGGCATTCCAGTTTTTGTCCATATAACAGATGTAAAGCCTGTTGTACTTAGTGTTGCAAAGACTGGAAAAAATCCGTTTCTTCCCCGGAAATAACCTTGTTTTTTTAGGAAGGAAATTTTGAAAATTGCTTGGAGTTTTGAAGTAATTTGATGTATGAACACTTTTTTTTTTTTTTTTTTCATTTTTATTATTTTTAATGATTTCTTATTTAGCATATTTAACTGTAACTGTGAAAAGCAACTCAACTCTTCTTTCCTTTGCAGATCCAAAGTCAGTTATTATTATTACTTCATAAATAGACATTAAAACAGAAAGACTATTTCTAATAAATTACAGAATAAAATATTTCTTCAATGTTAGTAAAATTGTGTATTCATAAGGTAAATAATTTAAGAATACTCAGATAATACATAGCAATAAAATAAAAATATACATATTTATTTTAAAAATACACGGGAAAATATTTTTTAAGGGCAGAAATGAATATTCATCATTGTATATTTTTATTTTTGTTAAATACTGATGTAATATTATTTGTCTTAAATTTTTAATTAATTAATTAATTAATTTTATTTTTAATTTATTTATTAATTTAATTTATTTTATTTTATTTTATTTTATTTTATTTTTGTTTACATTAAAAATTTAATTGCAGATGAAAGAGAGTTGACTGTACTTTTTTGTGAAACATTTAAAATGAATATTTATTAAAAAAAAACTTTAAAAAAAAAAAAAAAAAAGAGAGAGAGAGAGAGAGAGAGAGAGAGAGAGAGAGAGAATCATTCCAAATCATTGCAGTTGAAATGTTAATTTTAGTTAAGTAATATTTTAAAGATCTTTCTGATCAAGTAATATTACTTAAACCGTATTTTTAAGTTTAAAACAGAACATACATAATTTAAAATTATTTGCTGTCTAGAAGTAATAATAATAATAAAAAAAAAACGATTCGTCAGTTTGTTTCTCTTTTGGAAATATATTAAACAGTATTATGTAATGGTTGCAATGAACAGAAGCAGTATTGCCTGACAATAAAATTGCTCCTGCATTTAAAACTAGTTTATGCAATACTCATTGACATTTTAAGTATTAGTATGTACATGTATGGTCAAAGCGTTAGTCCTAACTTCGATTTTGGAAGTGATTGGTTTTGTTTACTTTTAAAATTATCAATATTCTCCAAAGTTCAGGGTTTATTCCCCACAATTCCCGCGTTTATTCCTATCTTTCAAAAACTGTGGGTTTCTTGCAACACTAGTTATACTCTGAGACTTTCCTGTAAATCCATAAAATAAATGGTATTTTCATAGGTCATTTGCGTGGTTCTTACCGAATCACATGATGAATAATACATTTTAACGTTTGGTTAAATTGCTTAACGAAACCATTCTATTGAGGATACGCCGGCGAAGGAAATCTGGGACTAGAGCCAATCTTTCTATCAAATTTTTGAATCACAGTACAAAATTAAACTCTTACCTGCCGAAAAAAAACTATGATATTCCTTTCCCAGTGCCAATATTCTTTCTCAAATCTGAAATGAGTAAATCTTTCGAAAACGTTGTCAAGATCACTTTTGCAACTATTTTATTGCATTGTCAAGCCGTGTGTCAGTATTCACTGGTAGCAGTACAGTAAAAAAAAAAAGAAAACGTATATATACGCCCGGGCAGTTAAGGGGTTAAAATTTTGTGCCGTTATCGAAGGCTGTTATGTTTGTTATTCTGTTGTCATAAAGATTGACAGAAATGCTTTACATGTAGCTTTAGCATTAAGACTAGTCAGAGGAACCGTCTCAGCCCAACAACTACGCAGCTCCATCTTACAAATTACATGTATTTGTATCATTTTGAACTTGTAGATTGAATTGGACTTATTACATCTACATATATCACTTGAAAGGGTAGACTTTGTCCTGACACTGATATGATAAGAGCCCATTTTTTCACCCGTATAGCTCTTGTCATTTGGCAATTTTTACAAAGTTAAAAAAATTTCGAATACACTTCGAAGTACCGTTCCAATAAAATGAATATCATAACCTTTCAGTAGTTTTCTTGGCACATATGTGGCCACAAAATTATGAGTAGTGGGCCAAATGCATAACTTCGAATCTTCTATTTTTAGGTAATCCTAACTGGCCAGCGGTTTTTCCCAACATTTTACTTTTACGGAATAAAAATCCTTCATGAATGTTGAATCCTCCTAACCCTTCTTTAGCTTGTTTTCTGACTTCTTTCGGTCATAGCATTCCTTTTGTTCACTTCTAAACACTTCTGACATGGTGAGCAGGAAATTATTATTATTATTATTATTATTTGTAATTTTAAGAACTATTATTATTGTTTTTGTTATTGGTTCTACAATTCGCCCTTTCAACGTCTGTCTTCAACGGAACCATGTTCCCATCCCTTCTCATTTTCAGGATGAGTAACCATCTCTTCCGCCACTGTGTCCGGATTACATCTGAAAAAATTTCTTATGTTTGGTAGCATCAGGACATCTTCCACCAATGAGGGGAGCAATTATGCAAAGAACTTCCTGATGAATTAAATTCCCTCGTCCTCCTATCATATGTCCCATGGGAATGTCTACTAGAGAAATTTCTCCGTTGGTCCTGAAATGCCTTTTATAAAAATGGACGTTTTTTTTTCTATTATTAGGAACAATGTTCGTTTTTACCGCAGTGTTCTGTCTCTGTATCTATTAAAGGTTTTGCTGATTTACCATTAACACAAATGCCTATCTCTGTAAATCATAAAGCTTCTCTCCCAAGGTTCTCTCCCTTCGGTGGGATAGTACCTTAGTTATCAGTGCCGTTCCTACACGAACGTCTTTTTCCATATTTTTCTCTTCAGTAATAGTATTTTTGACGTCGCTTTTCTTCTCGTATATTGATCTGTCTTTGCTTTAGAAAGCTCTGTACAAAAGTTTTTTGTGTGCCTCTCTTTTACACATGAGAAGCACGTGATCTTTGAATGTAATTTTTCTGTAGTTGCCAATAGCTTCTTGTACCACTTTGGTTTATCCGGTGGATTGCATTTCTTTAGGATCTTCGGAGGTTCAACATTTCCCAATTTCTTATTCAAATTACTCTGTTTCTTGAAAGTTCTCCTAACACTCTCATACTCATCGATTTTACACGCCAATCCGCAGGTTTTATTATTTGGCTCCAGTTTACGAAATGATCACGAATCTCCTGAGGGACTTTTTTTTTTTTAAACCTGGTTCATGGATATTAAATCATTTAAACCCTTAAAGTCTTTTACATCGAGACCTATTAACTATCCTTCGAAATAATTTGTTACCTTATATACGAAATCTTTCCATGTCTTTTCAGTACTCTTCTGATGCTGAAAAATTTTCTGACGAAATCCCTCGTTTATCATTTGAGATCTCTTCATTTAAACATCCTTCTTATACCAATAATTTTGAAATTTTTCTTTGGAATTCTTACGATACATTTGACTATGTCCGGGGCAAAACGGACGATAAACTATACACTCATTTTTTTTTCTTCAATCTTGAAACTCTTAACATGTTTTTCAAAGAAGGAAAGATATAAGATCATATCACATGACTTTGCGTTAAACTTAGTCTTAGATAATTCTGATAGTATATTAACCGGAATATTTCTTTCGTTCTTTTCTTCAAGACTTTTTTTTTTTTTTTTTAATATATTCTGCCTCCAACGCCAGATTCCGAAGATGGACTTCTCTTTCTTGTTTCTTTTTTTCCGCAGCCAATTCTTTTTCAATATCTCAATCTCTGCAATCATTTCTTCCTTATTTATATCAGCATTCGTTTCTTGCTTTCTTATCTTAATCTCTATTTTTTCTTTTTCTTCTTCTTCTTTCCTAACACAAGTTATTTTTTTTCACATTGCTTCTACCAATTCTTCATTATTACACTGTTGGTGGATTTAATTATTACAATTCAACAAAAAAATACTTGCATTTGGTCGTCGACCATGCAACACGTTATGTGTGGGGTTTTCCATCCAAAAGTGTGACAAGTGAAACTTATACCAACTTTTTAAAACAGATTTTCCAAATTCAAGTCCCTGCGAAATTACTAACAGATAGAAATGCTGCCTTTATGTTATCACGATAAAAAAAATTCTTACGTATATACAATGTTAAACACCTTTTAACTAGCAGTCATCACCCGGAGATAAACGGGAAAATTGAACGTCTGAACCAAACTATTGTAACTAGATTAAAATGTAAAGTTAATTCTGCTTTATCTAAAGTACCGTGGACAAAATTGCTAGAGGAGGTCTTAAGCCAGTATAATGCTACCCCTCATTCTGCTACAAAATTTTCACCTAATTATCTATTGTTTGAAAATTTACCCTATGACCCTTTAATTCCTAATCTATATATTAATAGGCAAGCATAAAATTTGTAGTCCCTTTTTAACATATTAATTATGGGAGTAGAGGGTTGAAAATGGTATTATTCGAAAGGTATGCTTAGCCGGAAGGTGCGAATACAAATATTACTTTCTTACGATGTCAAGAAGGTATTTAAAAATACATTTATCTTTTATGCATTTTCCCCCATTGTTCCCTTTTATACACGTATTTCTTTATATTAAAAAATACCTAAAAGTAGAAAGTTGTTAAATCTGGCAATTTCATAAAGCTCAAATAAAACCATAGACACAGTAAATTGTATAATGTAGCATCACTATACTCAAGCGAAGTGATGACGTCACTGTCTGTCCATGGAGCCATGAAAAAGATTTTCTATGTTAATCGTCCATTGGACTTTTTGTAAAAAATTATTAAAAAATAACGGAAATTATCTGCCGATTTTAATTCCAATATTTGGGTATAGTTATATATAAGTTACTGTCTACATATGTTTGATTGAGTTATTTTTTCTGTAAAATTGATAAAATTTTAATTTAAAATCACAAAACTCCGGAAAAAAAATGGCAAACTTCCAGTTTCGAATGTAATCATAAACATTTCATTTCAAAGGGTGATATTTAAACAATAAATAATCAACTAATATACTAAATAAAAGGAAAATGGATTTGTTACTAACTGCTGCATGTATAAGTAGACGATACGGAAAAAATTCCGATTCCCGTTTTTTGCTGAATTTACATGTTTTGAGCTTTCTTTACGTTTCAATTTACTGAAATTGGCTACTTATTTTTTAAAAAAGTGTCTTTATTGCTAGCTTTTGTGGGTAGAAGAAGCAAGTAGAAGATACATAAAAACTTTTGATTTCCGGTTTTCGATGAATTTACACGTTTTGAGATTTCCTTGCATTTAATTAAGTGAAATTGATTACTTATTTTAATTTTTAAAAAAGTGAATTTATTATTCTTTCCTTTGCGTATATAAGTAGAAAATATAAGATTCAGAAAAGTTTTAGATTTTCGGTTTTCGATAAAGTTACACGTTTTGAAATTTCCCGAACTGAATTCGACCATTTTTGAAAAATATCTTTTTTTTTTTTATTTTTTTTTTTCAAACACTGTACTTTATGAACTAATCGAATTAATTTAACAGAATTTGATACTTGGTTGAGCCTTGGTTTGACATGGTACCTATTAGCTTCTGGGCTGTATCACACAACAAGGGGCGTTTTCACGTTGCGATTTTCTCTCATTTCAGGAAAGGCTAACATCTACAGAGAGAAATAGTTATATTAAGTAAAACTCTGCTAATTCAGTTAGAGTGAATATCGGCAAACAATTGCCGCAGCTGTGTTGCAATTACATTCCGTTTAGGACAAGGCAATAACTTTGCTTTGCCTCGCTTTGCAAAAAAAAAAAAAAAAAAAAAAAAAAATGGTCGAGTTTCGACCATTGGGCGATACTAGTAACAATTATTATCCAAAGGTTGATGAAGCGAGAAAATTGGCAAAAGAACATACAATTGAATATCATAATAAAAATAAAGTAAGGTATGACGCTTGATTTCTCCCTGCTAAATTTAAAGTTGGTGATGAAGTATTATATGAAGAATTTCAATATCCGAATACCCGTAAGCTAACTGCTCCATACTCAGGACCCTATGCCATTTTAAAACAGTTATCTGACGTAAATTTTGAAATTGATAGACCAAATCCTCATTTTAAAAGACAGTCTGAAATTGTGCATTCATCTAAACTAAGATATTATAATAATCCACAAAATTTTAAACTATATCATGAATAAACCCGTTTAGCAGTCAAGAGTTAACCCAAATAAGTTTTTTTTTTTGTTTTTGCTTTCCTATCGTCCCATTACGTATTGGATGAGGATCCTAGCTGAGTCGGAGAATTCGGAGGGATGTCGGGAGACACAGCTTCCATTCTTCGCTCAGCGGCACTGGCGTGCCCTTAACTCTTTTTATTTTTTAATTTTTTACAAATATTAATTTATTTACAAATATTAGTAGACGTATTCACGAAATGACAATCCTCCACTCCTTACCCCTTTTTCTTTTAGGCCATTGTTTACTCATGTTCTTTTGGACTTCATCTGATTGGAGACCCCCGAAGGGCATGAGGCAACAAGTGTGCTCCCTCCTCTGATGAGACTTGTCTAAAAACCACTTTTTACATTTTACAGATATTACTTTTTTCTTTGACAAGCTCTCACAGAGTTTCACGGGTCTCTGCACCCATAAACATAATTTTTTGAATAAACATTTTTAGTGTTTTATATCATTATGGTAAGTTGAAGGAATTGATTATAACCAGCAAGTTAGAGAAGCTAATGTGTCGAATAATTTTTTTTTACTTTTTAAGTATTGCTACTGTGAAGTATTAGTATATAATTTTAAGTGTCAGTATTATTTCTAATATCCATATTATTATTTTTTCAGAACTAAGTATAGTATATTATAACATTGTTTATGTCTTCAATACGTATTATTTGCATCAAGTATCCTATGTTTGTGTTATCAACTTTTAACTGTTGTATTAAATAAGTGAAAAAAAAGTGTGTATAGCAAAGTTCGATTTAGGACTATAATGACTTTAAAAAACTATGACTGGACGTTTCCGTCTCAAGACAATACCTAAATCAAAAACTTTTAGAACATTAAGGAACAATTACAAAGCAAAGAAACACAAAATATTGTTATTGTGGTGTTCTACATCTAAATGGAAACGTTTCTATTTAAATATTGGCAAGAGTTTTTTAAAAAATCTACTTTATTTTTATATACTACTACTTTATTGAATATGTTATATAATACATTTTTGAATATGTTTATTTTTTTTTCTATATAGTATCATACAGTTGTTCTATTTTACTAATAATTTTTAATATGAAGTATTCATGTGTGTTTACTAAATATAATGAATAGTATAATGTTTAATCATGAATTAATCTAGAGAGTTAAAATGTGCATAATCTGTTTATTCATCAGCAGGCTTATTGTTAATCTTGTAACCCCTCTGTATATTCCCAAGGCAAATGAAGTCATGGTAGGAGTAAAATTTGCGAAAAATAATTAAACTAAACGCAATCCTAAGTAAATAAATCAAAAGAAAAATAAACAATAAATAAAATAAAATAGGGTAAATCAAAATTGTTAGGTCCGTATCACCTGGAACATCATCTACTTCCAGGTGAGCTCCCACGACTTTGCAGGCAAATCCGGAGGATCTCGCTTGGACTGTTTGCATGAAAGAAAGCCTCGTCTTCATTGTGTGCTGCGCCTGTCATCCCTCTTTCATCAAGCAATTAAATACGTTACATATATATATATATATATATATTAAACAAAAATTAAAACAACCAGTTTTGTACGAGTATACAGGAATTTTCTATAAAAATGAAAAGTTTTCAAAATAATATGAAATTATTCGCCTAGCAAGAAAAATAATAATAATAGAAAAAATTAAATTATTTCTGAAAATAATGCTTTACTTTTTAAATGAATAAAATGAATCAATGAATAAAATAATGTTTTACTTTTGCAAAGCTGTTTTTGTCCAATTTTCGAAGAAAGTTGTCAAAAAGCGATCGACTAATCCAACCTTTTTCTTTATTATTATTAGAATTGTACCCAATTAGGAGACATCCTACGCTTTGAAGCATCTAGTATTTTTGGATTTTGCATTTAAGAAGGAATTACTTTTTCAGTTCCGTCTGCATTCACTAAGAGAAATACAATGAAACACATTTTTGATATTTTATCTCTGTGACAATTTTCTACTTTTACTGTGTAAGTTTTTTGTCAGAAAGTAAAATAGGAAACAGACTCGTTCCATCAGAATTAAAAATGTTCCTTTTTGATCGGTCTTCCATGAAGGAAGTTAGCTTGTTTTTGTTCAGTCTTTAATGGCTACAGTATCTCGTTTCATAAAAAGGTACCCAATCGTTCAAAGAGATATTGTAAAATCTTGTTATTTTAAGATAATAATATGAATAGAATATGCATTGCCAGCTGATTTTGCAAAATAATATTTACAACTCCGAAATACTTTTAAGTTTGGGTAATTTTCTCTTTTTTAGTTACAATAAATGAATTTTTTTAAACATTATAGGAACAAGCAGTAAATGATACAAGTGCAACTTTGAGAAAACAAAGAACTAAAAAAAAAAAAAATTGTATCTGTTAATTGTAGAACATTTAGGCGTCCTCGGATATATTATTATTTACTACTGTACACTCTTGTTGTTCAAAATGGTGACTTTCAAAAACTCATGACACCAAATTTTTGTCCTTTCCATGTTACTGTAGCTTTACGCTATATAACATTTAGGTCAAAGAGTTCCTGTCCGTATAAAAATTACATAAATTCAGCCTGCGATTATTGGATAACAATGAATAAACGTTCAATGATATGATATTATTTTACATCATTCATAAAACCTGTTCTTGTGCTTGCAGCAACATCATTAACATAACGTCTGGGCTAAAAGGAGACAGGCATTTCACCCCTGAATAAAGATATTTTTACAGATTCTGATTTATGCCATAATGTATCACAGATCGACCTATCCCAGATTACACATCGTAACCCCTAACAACTATCACTCCGCATTTTCCACCAACTCCAACGTGTGCCTCTTTCTGGGCTATCTGCGTTCAACCAGTTCTCAAATAAAAGCTCTGAGTGAAATTATTTTCCTTCTCCAGACGATGTGAGACTTTTTTCTAATGGCAGAACCCAGGAAAAAATTGTAGCGAAAGAAAAAACAAAATTCTGTAGTATTGACTGGCACATTAGTCAAGGAAACGTTACAGGAAGAGCAAATGAGAACAAAACAGAAGAAAGAAAAGCACGCTACAAAAAAAGAAGGAAATTTAAAAAAAAAATAAATCTAAAAAAAAAAGAAAGAAAAGGGTAAGCCAAAGGCAATGCAGAAGCGCGAAACAAGTAGTGAGCGAAAATGAGGAGGATCGGGACAATTTTTGTCTTTGCTACCTTAAATCATTTGAAAGTAGTAAACAAATAGAATAAAGGCTCAATGTACCAACTTCTAATGCTAGGCAGGGTACATGACACTTTGTTCCCACTGAATTGGTCCCGCCATTTTGGTTCCGAAAAAGTTTTGGTCCTGGTATGAGGAATAATCAAAGTATTACAGAAAAAAAAGCGAAATTAGTTTTTCATATTTCGAGTTCTTGTCATTTGACTTGAAAACATAAGGATAGGAAAAGACAAAATTATTATTATTATTAATATTATTATTATTTTGCAACAGAAAGTTGTAGTAACAAATAAAACTGAAAAAAAGTCTAAAATTTTGAGATTTAGATTTTTTCTTTTGTATCATAGAGGAAAAAGGACAGCAAGTACATGAATGAACTTCGGGCAAAAAAGAACTTAGACGAATACTTACAATTGGAGGGTTAAATATCTATAACCTTTGTTGAAAATGATGTAATTATAGGATACATGGAACAGAAAATTTATTATTTCGGATCGAATTTTGAATGATAAAGGATATTAGTTATCAGCAAAGATCGAAGCATTGTTAATTTATCTAAGTCCCCAAAATTTCAGTTTAAATAAAATACAAGGTTTTTAATAAAAAACACTGTAATGCGGCTCTTAATTTTCACATTCAAATTTAGAATATTCGAATACAAAATTAGTAGGAAATCGATGCTTTATCAAAGCATCCCGTAAATGTTAGAGTTTCATAATAAAAGAAGATACGAGGAAGCTAATGATCTAGGGATTTAATTTGTACAGATCTGCTAAACTTAAATCATTTTCTTCTTTGTCAATCCGGATATATTCGTCAAACACAGAAAATCGTTACATATCCCACAGAAATGTAAAAGCATTTTTCTTCCATTTTAATAATCCCTTACAATATTGTTTAAGAAAATTTCGATTAAAAGCCTCCCCCCCCCCACCTTTTTTTTTTTTTTTTCAAATGCGCTAAAACAAAACAGTTGTGGAGAACGAGACTTCTCCATACTCATTTAACTTTAACTTGGAGCTGTAAATGAAATACCTAATTTATGAAGAAATGACAGAGTCCAAATATATAACATAAATGAGCTTTAATTGAGCTTAAATAAGAAGGGGGACGCCGGACTGTGATTGGATTTACTACGTTTAAATGGGCGGCCCTCTTAAATACTTTGATATTAATGAATAACCACCGTTACTTTACTTTACTTAATTTACTCGCAAATGATCTCAACTACGTTTAATCACTTTCATTAACTTTTAAGACCAAGTAGTCTTTCGCATGTAGGAGGATTCCCTGACGCTACAATGCTACAGGACTTACTCTCTTCTATCCTAAGCCGCTAACAGCTAGCTCCCTCAACTCTCATACTTTCTTTCACACTAACTTTCTAACTACCATCCTTCAACTCACTCGCCTTCCAACTAACGCTCGTACAAACTCTCTTTTTATCTATCTTACTTTCCAAAATATTTGCATATTTCAATTTACAATTTTAAGTTAGGATAGGAACTAACTCCATCACTCAATCGACTTGAATCCTAAAACAGCAGATTCACGTTTTACCCGCAAAGTGCGAGTTTTAATTGTAGCACTTTGCTATACCTGACAGTTCCTCCCCCCAAAAAAAATTTCGCGGAAAAAATCCCCAACGGGTTTTTACCCGTGCAAATTTTAAATTATTGCAATACTATGCAAAGAAAAGTTAGCTGCAGTGACTTACTGTTTAAAATTCAACTATATAATATTTTAGAAAAAAGAAAAAAAAAAAAAGAGGGGGGAAACTTAAATTTAACTAGGCTGCCCAACAAGAAGTATATTGTTTTAAAAATCTAATAGGGAAAAATATTTTAAGAGTACACGGCGAAAAAACCCGACACTTAGCTTTCTTAAAAATGTTTTGTAAAAGCTTAGGCTAAGTTGGTTTACACGGGAAAACCGTTTGTACTCATAATTAAATAAAGATATATATAGTCCAGCGTAATTACAGCGGGGAAATACAGGCACATCTTTCCTTAAATGGAAAGGAAAAAATTGTATGAATTAAAAAAAAATGTAGTACAAAAGGGATCGCCTAAACAGAACGTGCGATCAGTCAGCATTCAATATAACTTGTGTAAAATGATTCTGTAAAGAAAGTCTTTATTTCAGGTGTTTATAAAAAAAAGAGTTGCAGTTTTCCAGTAGATTTATCTCTAAAATATCAATCCAGACTGCTGGCACAGTTCCAAAAATACCGTCTTTAGCATCAAAAGTAACAATCTTGAAGAAATCAGCCTGGATTCATATTTAACGTCTGTACTTCGGGTTTAGAGTCAGGATCAGCAACTGGACCTCAGATTTTCTAAAATTAAAACTTTTTTAAACGTATACATCAAAAATAGACGTGAACTACACTTTTATATATAGATAAATGACATAATTTTATACATAAGCCCTATTTCAACTAGGTGTTTGGGTACGGAAAAAACAAAATGTTAGTGGATTAATAAGGTTAATTTGTTAAACGTGAATTAACATGCAAAATAGCGAAAAAAAAATTCTTTTTAATCCCCATCCGAATATATACATACAGTAATTAAACTTTTAGTGAAAAAGACAAAAGTTTACAATAAGAATATTCATTTTATATAATTTATGACGACATTTAGAAAACATAGATTAACGATACAAAATAATTCAATAAGTTCTCAAAACTGCAGTTGATGGCTTGAGAAAAAAAAAGATTAATGTACATACATATAGATCATTTACAAAACTATAGAGAAAAATGTTTATATACACTTATAAAATTTCATTTTATGCAATTTATAACACATTTAGAGAAATATAAATAATGAATATATACAAATTATTGAAAAAGTTTTTTTCAAAACCGCCGGTGTTAGCTAGGAATGAAACATTAGAGTACATACGTATCATAAGTTACATACATATTTTAAGTACATTCAAAAACTAAAGAGGGGTAAATGTATATACAAAGAGAAAATTGTATCTTACTACTCACTGCAGGTGATGGCTTAAAAAATAAAAGAACTTTAAAGTACATACATGCATAGATTATATAACAGAACAAAAATTTATGACATGTAAAAAATACATGAATTTTCCGAAACTGAAAGTTCATGCTTCAAGTTTAAATTTAGATTTTTGATTTTTTAGAAAATTCAAGGCTTTTAGTTCATAGTTAAAGGTCCAAATGAAAGTCCAGAAGTTTTTACTACATGTCGTAGACTTTATCACTGCTCTGATAACCCAATACTTGAAAAAACTAAAATAATGGAAGATACGACCTGACAGATTGTACTGGCATCCTTGATATCAGCAAAATTAGAGGTGCTGGTCAGCCTGGTCGGTGGAGTTGCAGCGTTGGTGGCTTGCAGATTCAGGTCGGACGTTGCAGGATCGCTGTTGTCCTGAGCAGGGTTCGAACCTGATGCCTGGTCACTCTCAGGAGGGGGTTTCACGCCCAGAGCTGTTTCACTGTTCGGAGGAGGTTGTCTTCGCTCCATACTCACACATTTGGAGGTCCTGGAGGGCTTATAGGCTTTAAGAGTTTTTAGTTCATTAGAGGAAATTACCACACTTTCTTTTACTGTAGGCGGCGTGTCATTTAAACTAGCGACCCCTTTATCTGATTTTTTCGTTCGATTTACGACTTTATCGTTGAATTTATGCACTGGATGTGCCGAACTAGTGTTGGTTAACATTGCATTTTGAACTGTATTGCTTTCATTTACATTAGCTAGTAGATTTTCTTCAAAATTAGTTACGAGATCTTTAGAAACACAGTGGTTAAACTTTTTACTTCCTTTTACCACAGTGGCTGTGAAAATAACAGAATCGGTCGACTTGACTGTTTTGGAACTTAAATTATCAGGAGATGAATTTAAATCACTAGAAAAGTTAGCCGCAACATTTATTGATTTGTCACTGTCGGTCCGTTTAACGGCTTCAGCGGTCGTAGTTATTTTAATTGCATTACTTTCAATTTCTGTTACCCGAGCTTCAGTTACGTTTGATATTTCGGCTTGAACCGGTTTAGCATTTAAATGCGAATGAGGGATATGCGAGGTTTGAACAGTAGAATTTAGCGGAGCATTCATTTCATCTAAAGCAAGGGATTCATTTACAGAGTTATGTTCAATCGTATTTTCCTTTTCAATAGCCGTCGCTACGCTAGATATTTTATCGGATTTGTCGTCCGTAGCTAAATTTTGGATAACAGACGTAAATTGGTCTGTATCGCTGTTTGCAAGCGAAGTTTGTTCATTTGGTTTAACTTGTGTTTGACTTTTGTCACAAGGATTAACGTTTTTATCACCAGTTTGAGGTTGATTTAATTTACTCGAGCTTATTCCATGCGACTTAATAACTTCTTGTGGTTTTTCTACGGCCTTCATTACCGCTTCCCACTGACGTTCTTGAGGGGGAAGGGAACGGTCATGCTGCAATCGTAATGTATCAGACCGAGTGGCAAAAAGATCGATAACTTTGCGTTTTAAATCATCATACGTTGGATTTGGGCCAAGCGAATGGCAGGCGATTAATCTATGCCACTCTCTCGGTTCTCCGCTCAAGGAATAGGCTAACCAGGAATATTTTTTTTCAACCTCGATTTTATGAAAACGGAAGAAATATTCAATCTGCTCAAAAAATTGCAGCACGCTAGTGGTGCCATCAAAAAAGACTTGCTCAGGGGGGGGGGGGGGTTCGAGCAAAGTTGGGCGCCAATGTGGAGAACGAGACTTCTCCATACTCATTTAACTTTAACTTGGAGCTGTAAATGAAATACCTAATTTATGAAGAAATGACAGAGTCCAAATATATAACATAAATGAGCTTTAATTGAGCTTAAATAAGAAGGGGGACGCTGGACTTTGATTGGATTTACTACGTTTAAATGGGCGGCCCTCTTAAATACTTTGATATTAATGAATAACCACCGTTACTTTACTTTACTTAATTTACTCGCAAATGATCTCAACTACGTTTAATCACTTTCATTAACTTTTAAGACCAAGTAGTCTTTCGCATGTAGGAGGATTCCCTGACGCTACAATGCTACAGGACTTACTCTCTTCTATCCTAAGCCGCTAACAGCTAGCTCCCTCAACTCTCATACTTTCTTTCACACTAACTTTCTAACTACCATCCTTCAACTCACTCGCCTTCCAACTAACGCTCGTACAAACTCTCTTTTTATCTATCTTACTTTCCAAAATATTTGCATATTTCAATTTACAATTTTAAGTTAGGATAGGAACTAACTCCATCACTCAATCGACTTGAATCCTAAAACAGCAGATTCACGTTTTACCCGCAATGTGCGAGTTTTAATTGTAGCACTTTGCTATACCTGACACAGTGAAATTCCTTTTTACTGTCTGTGGGAGAAACAGGTGTGAAACTAATCCCAAGGTGCTGCAGAGATTTCAATGTGAGCATTGTTTTTAGTCATAGAGACATATCAGATATAAATATATATATATATATTTAAACCTAAGATTAAACTAAAAAGTATAAAAAATTGTACATAAAAATGATCTAAACATTGATGCTTGCAATGCGCACAGTTGATTAAATATTGGACTACTTACATTTTTCATTTTAAAATAAAATCATTGTAATTGAAAGAAAGGTAATTTACATACATATATACAATATTAACATAATTTAATTTCGCGGGCAAACAAACATTCATTTTATTATTATCATTAATATAACACAGATTTCGAAATAAATTCCTCTTAGATTAATGATAAAATTTAAATCACAATCAAATCGAATGAAAGGTATCGCATTCTCTCTCTCTCTCGCGCACACACACACACACACAAACACACACACACAAACACACACACACATGTATATATATATATATATATGAATAAATTCATACATAAATTCAAAAACTTCATAAATGATCACAAGCCTATGCTTATGAAGAAGAGTCTATGATGGGAGCAGGTAAATAACTAGTTCTTTGAAAAAAATAGCATTCTGTCACTAAAAACAAATTGTATTTAATATCCTAAGGTTTTTTTTCTTTCTTTTTCCCTTTTTTTTAAAAAATTTTTTCTGTATTTTATAATTTTTAAATTAATTCAGATTTTATCAATAAATATATTTAAATTGGGATTCTTTTTTAATAAGAAGGTACTGTTTTTATTGTTAACAATACTTTTAAAATCACAAAATTTTGTCACTAATAGCAAATTAAAAATCAAATTACAATTAAAGTTAGTTAAATCGAAACCAAATGAAAAAAATCTCAATTAAAAGAAATAAAACAAAAGGAAGTGTAATTGCATTAAAAAAAAAAAAAAGTTTAAATATATTGTTACAAAATTGTAAATAATTGTGTTTATTTTTGTATAAATTCTTTCAAAGAGGCTTAGTAAGTTGATAAAGTGCTAATTTTGTCCATTTCTAGTCATTTTAGCGTTGAAATAGCCTTATTTCCCCTTAAAAACGCATTAAAAAGCCCAATAAGGCAGGTAATGGATTTGGCGCCAAATTTGGCGACTTTTTCCCACCTTGGCGATTTTTTTGGCGACCTTGGCGATAAAATCCTTATAAGGGATATACCAAATATGGAAGCTGTAAGTTGATTGGTTGACCACTTTCTAGAGTTTTCTCGAAAAATCTGGGTTCCATGGAACAGTATATAAGAGCGCTTTCCCCACCAAGGCCAGTCAGTTCAGTTCAGTCTGTGATCAGAGTCGGTCAGCTTGCATTGAGCCTCTTCGAAAGAGACTTGCTTTAAGTGTTATTGCTATACAGTTTGTACTGTGGATTTGCTATTGACAGCTGTTGTTTAAGCTGTGTTTACTGGTCGAATTGAAGCTGATACTTGGTTTATAGACCTGTATTTTTCTGGAACTTTCTGTGAATAAATTACTGAATTTTTGTACGTTTGGCCTTTCATTCTCGGACAACTCACGAACCCCCATGTACGCAACATTTTTGGTGTCAGGAGCGGGGTTGTCTGTGAATGGTGATAACGAGAGCTATGGAGCAAGAAATGAAGAAGCTTCTGAAAGGTCTAACTGCCCAGATGAATGAGTTAAAATCTGGATTGATAGAGAAAATAGAAACCCGACTAAAAGAATTAAAAGACGGCTTGACTGAAGAGATGAATGAAATGAAAGCAGGACAGGAAAAGATGGAAACCGGATTGATCGAAAGAATGAAAGAAGGACAGAGAGAGATGAAAGACAGCCTGAGTCAAGAGATGAAGGAAATGAAAGACACTATGGGTGAAGTTCAGGAAGAAATTAAATCTAATCAAGATGAGATGAAGAGAGAGCTTTCAACGGTGAAAGAATCAATCTAGGGTAAATTAACGGTGAGGGAAAATAGAATGGATGGAATAGAAGAGAAAGTTATAAAGATAGAAGAAAATTTTGAAGAAAAAGTTTTGAAAATAGAAGAAAGTTTTGAAGAGAAAGCTATGAAGATAGAAGGAAATGTTATGAAGGTTGAAGAGAAAGCTATGAAGATAGAAGAAAATGTTATGAAGGTTGAAGAGAGTGTTACGAGGATAGAACGGAGTGTAGAGGAGAAATTTAAAGAAAACTTTGATCAAGAGCTGAAAGGAAGGTTTTCAGAGATAGAAAGCAAGTTTAAGAGAATGGAGGAAGATCTTGAAAGAAAAATGAAAGAAGAGTGGAACAGAGAAGTAATAGGGAATGAACTGCAGAGCAAGATCCAGAATCTCGAAGAAAAGATAGAATCCATGCCTCAGGAAACTGAAAAGAGAGATAAAAGAATCCAGAATCAGGAATTTATTAAGCTATCCACCTACGACGGCAGTTCCTCCTGGCATGTATATAAGACGCAGTTTTCCATTGTTGCTGAAGCTAACGGCTGGGACTCTACCGCCAAGTCAGTCCACTTAGCAGCAGCATTACGGGGAGATGCAGCCGAGATCCTGAGAAATGTTTCTAAAGAAGAAAGGAACGACTTCGAGGCCCTGACTAGAGCACTGGAGATACGGTTCGGAGAGAAGTGTTCTAAGGACTATAGTCGCCTTCAGCTAAAATCTCGTTACCAGAAAACGGGCGAAAGTTTGCAAGAGCTGGCAGCGGACATTCAGAGACAGTTACATCTAGCATTCTCCGACTGTCATGCTGACACTCGAAACGACTTAGCTCTTCAGTACTTTATCGATGCTGTTCGTGATCCAGAAATGCAAAAAGCGCTGAGACTGTACAACATCAGAGACGTAGAATCAGCTTTAGGCTATGCACTTAGGATAGAGGCAGCCCAACAAGCCTCCCGTAAAGACCGCCATACCATAAGAGCAGTCTCTTTAAACGATACGCCTGCTGGTGAAAATGAAATGAAGAGAAGTATCGAAGAGATCTTAAAGAGATTGCGCAGCCTGGAGAATAATAAGGAAATAAGGGACCGGAAGATAAAGTGCTGGGGCTGTGGAGGGGATGGTCACGTGAAGACGAACTGCCCTGTACGACCAACTATAGGAAATCACCCGTCTTCACCATCACTACAGGGAAACTAAGAGAAGGCCATCTCGCGGGGCGGAGGTCGCCTGAAATTAAAGTGCCCCAATTTACAGTATTTCATGTTTCATCGATGAGTGGCGGCAATAATGGACTTCACGTCTATGGCCAAGTTAACAACACCACCTGCCGGATGATTCTGGACACAGGAGCCAACATGACCATCATTAGAACGGATTTGGCTCAAGAACTAAAAGAGAAGATCATTTGGAATCCGCCCTGCGTTAAACTCCAGACTGTGACCGGAGACGAAATCAAAATATATGGAAAAATGAACTTGACTATCACTTTTGGGAATGCCAGTTATTATCATACGGCATATGTGGCTGATATAAGAGATCATTTAATCATTGGAATTGATTTCCTGAGAAAATTTAACTTTCAATTGGACTTCAAGAATAATAAACTGCTTTCGAGTTCGGAAGACATCGCTGTGTTCAACACTGAAAATCAAGACATTCAGACAATTTGCCAGATAACAGCCAAGTCTGAAAGTTCCATCCCTCCACATACAGAGACAATAGTTTTAGGAACACCCCCTACCAAGCAATACTTCCGCTATGGACTGATTGAATACCCGAATACAGACAATAGCCCAAGAGGAGTTCTGGTAGCTTCATCTCTAGTTGATCTCTCAAAGAGTACTATTCCTGTGAGAGTCGCAAACATCAGCGATAAGGTCTGGACAATGAAGAAGGATGAGGTGTTAGCAACCTGCACTCCTGTTGCATGCATCAACCGTACCACGCAATCAACCGCGTCCAAGTCTTCAGAACAATTAATAACGGAATTACTAAAGAATGCAGAGTTAGGAAAGGAACAGAGATGTGCTGCGGAGAAGCTACTCCAAGAATTTAAAGACCTTTTTTCTCGAACACCTGAAGACGTCGGGAGAACGAACATCACTGCACAGAATTGATACAGGAAATCATCCTCCAATCAAACAACATCCAAGAAGACTTCCATTTGCTAAACAGGAAGAGGTCACTGAACTTCTAAATGAAATGCAGCACAATGACGTCATCGAGCCATCAACGAGTCCTTGGGCCTCTCCCATAGTACTGGTGCGAAAAAAGGATGGTTCGACAAGATTTTGTGTGGATTATCGTCGTTTGAATGACATCACGAAGAAAGACAGTTACCCTCTTCCCAGAATTGACGACACATTAGACACACTTGCTGGCAATAAATGGTTCTCGACTTTAGATCTGAAGAGCGGTTACTGGCAAGTAGAGTTACATCCTGATGATCATGAGAAGACTGCATTCACCACGGGACAAGGACTGTGGCAATTTAAAGTTATGCCATTCGGATTATGTAATGCACCTGCCACCTTCGAACGCCTGATGGAGACAGTGCTAAAAGGACTTTCCTATGAAGCCTGTCTGGTGTATTTGGATGATATTATCATTGTGGGGCGCACCTTTGAAGATCATGTTCGAAACATCCGAAAGGTGCTGGAGAAACTCAGAATGGCTAACCTCAAGTTGAATCCAGGCAAGTGTAACTTGTTCCGTCGTGAAGTGAGCTACCTCGGCCATATCATCTCTGCCGAAGGAGTGAGAACTGATCCTGAGAAGATCTCTGCAGTCGAGAACTGGAGTCGCCCTGAAAATGTACACTAACTACGAAGTTTCCTGGGGTTATGCACTTACTACAGGAAGTTTGTCAAGGGTTTCTCAAATATTGCCAGACCACTCCACAAGCTGACGGAAGCCAAACAGAAGTTCCTGTGGACAGATGAATGTGAAAATGCGTTCAAGCGACTTAAAGAGGCCTTAACATCATCGCCTATCTTGACGTATCCACAGCCCGACAGACAGTTCATACTTGATACAGATGCCAGCCATGAGAGTGTCGGTGCTGTTCTGTCGCAGGAAATTGATGGTCAAGAACATGTCATTGCCTATTGGAGTAAATGCCTGTCTAAACCAGAGCGAAATTACTGTACCACCAGGAAAGAGCTACTCGCCATCGTAAAAGCCATAGAACATTTCCATCATTACCTCTATGGCTGAAGATTCCTGCTCCGGACTGACCATGCATCTTTAACGTGGTTGCTGCAGTTCAAGAACCCGGAAGGACAGATTGCCAGGTGGATACAACGCCTCCAGGAATATGACTTCGAGATACGTCATCGTAAAGGGACTCTACATGGTAATGCGGATGCCTTGTCTCGGAAGCCCTGCTCGGAAGTCTGTAAGTACTGCTCTAGAGCCGAACAGAAATACCTGCCGATAAATCCGGTGGCCTGCCAAGTTACTACCTCAACACCATCAGAACAATATCCTGATCCATGGAGTGACGATGAACTTAGAAAAACCCAGTTGGAAGATCCTGACGTAAATCCAATATTACAGCTGAAGGAGACGACCAGCAACAGACCTACCTGGCAGGATATTTCCAGATTCAGTCCCATTACGAAAAGTTATTGGGCACTTTGGGACTCTCTTCATATCAGAAACGGCGTATTATACAGAAAGTGGGAATCTGATGATGGGAAAAGCTTCAGATGGCAGATTTTATTACCAAGATCAAAAATTTCAGCTGTTTTAGAACAACTGCATAGTAGCTCTACCGGAGGCCATTTTGGGGTAATGAAGACTCTGCAGAAAGTTCGGGAACGCTTCTACTGGTGCAAGGCAAAGGAGGATGTGGAGAAATGGTGTAAATCCTGTGATGCTTGTGCGGCACGTAAAGGCCCGCAGGAACGAAGTCGAGGAAGACTGCAACGGTATAACGTGGGAGCACCATTTGAACGGATTGCAATCGACATCTTGGGTCCTTTGTCACGGACCTCCAGTGGAAATAAATACATCCTCGTCGTGATGGACTATTTCACCAAGTGGCCTGAGGCATGTCCCATTCCCAATCAAGAGGCATGCACAGTCGCAGAGGTCCTAGTGCAGCAATGGGTGTCAAGGTACGGCACGCCCCTACAACTTCATACTGACCAAGGTAGGAACTTTACCTCTGATGTTTTCAAAGGACTGTGTCAACTACTCGGCATAGACAAAACCCGGACAACACCCTTACATCCCCAGTCAGACGGCATGGTCGAGAGGTTCAATCGTACCATCCTGAATAACCTCTCTGTTCTAGTATCAAGGAACCAGCAAGATTGGGACTTGAAGTTGCCATTGTTCCTGCTGGCTTATCGAAGTGCTGTCCATGAAACCACCGGCTATACTCCAGCCCAGATGCTGTTTGGACATGAACTTCGTCTCCCTTGTGATCTCCTGTTTGGTTGTCCACCCGATGCGCCTTCATCGCCCGAGGAGTACATCCAAGATCTCCAGGCACGATTTGGGGACGTACACAACTTTGCTCGGGAGCGGATTAACATGGCAACGGAGAAAATGAAGACAAGTTACGATCTAAAGGCTACACAACATGAGTTCCAGGAAGGAGAGAAGGTCTGGTTGTGGAATCCTGTTCGACGCAAAGGACTCTCCCCCAAGTTACAGTGCAACTGGGACGGACCATACACAGTCTTAAAAAGGCTGAATGATGTAGTGGTGCGGATCACTAAAACACCTTCATCAAAACCGAAGGTGGTGCACTATAATAGGCTAGCCAAGTACCACAAGTAACGGTAATATTAAAATAAAAAATGTAAATACTGATAAAATGTGCGCATGCGTAATGTAAATATTTGTATATAAATATCTGTACATATTTGTCAATTTTGGAAATATTTCTCACTTGATTTATATTTCTATTTTATCGTTATATGCAACTTAGTTCTTGTATTTTAGATTGTGTAAATTTGTTTAGTTTCTCCTCTTGACCAAGGGTTGCACTGCCCGGGACGTGCAGTCCTTGGAAGGGGGGCAGTGTTACAAAATTGTAAATAATTGTGTTTATTTTTGTATAAATTCTTTCAAAGAGGCTTAGTAAGTTGATAAAGTGCTAATTTTGTCCATTTCTAGTCATTTTAGCGTTGAAATAGCCTTATTTCCCCTTAAAAACGCATTAAAAAGCCCAATAAGGCAGGTAATGGATTTGGCGCCAAATTTGGCGACTTTTTTCCACCTTGGCGATTTTTTTGGCGAGAAAATCCTTATAAGGGATATACCAAATATGGAAGCTGTAAGTTGATTGGTTGACCACTTTCTAGAGTTTTCTCGAAAAATCTGGGTTCCATGGAACAGTATATAAGAGCGCTTTCCCGCCAAGGCCAGTTAGTTCAGTTCAGTCTGTGATCAGAGTCGGTGAGTTTGCATTGAGCCTCTTCGAAAGAGACTTGCTTTAAGTGTTATTGCTATACAGTTTGTACTGTGGATTTGCTATTGACAGCTGTTGTTTAAGCTGTGTTTACTTATCGAATTGAAGCTGATACTTGGTTTATAGACCTGTATTTTTCTGGAACTTTCTGTGAATAAATTACTGAATTTTTGTACGTTTGGCCTTTCATTCTCGGACAACTCACGAACCCCCAAGTACGCAACAATATTAAATGTTCGTAAAAAATCAGTTAGAACAAAATTCTCCGAATCTCAATGGCTAGGGAGCAATCGTAATGGCGAAAATTTATATATTTACCTATAAGATATTCTTTAATTAAATATATTCTAAGAGCACTTACAATTTTCCGTATGAATAAATATGTTATCATACTAAAAAACTGATATATATTTAAAAGATAACAAAAAATTAGCAAGATCAAAATGTCTCGGGACCATAAGCTTCCTAGGGACGAAAACGGCAGGACCAAAGTGTCCAGCTTCATGCTAGGCACATGCATTACTTGTTACTATTGAAGAAAACAATGTTTTATGTTTGTCATCATTGAAAATTATATCTGTAAAAGAAATTAATTCTCCCTCTCTCTCTCTCTCTCTATATATATATATATATATATCTATATATATATCTATATATATAGACATCATCATGCAATAAAAATAATTTGGAGAACAGAAACAACAGATGCCTTGTTATTTTAATTTAAGTAGATTTCATAGGTGCTCTAATTTCTGTCGATCATTTCCGACGAGTCGATTCATCGTTATTCAACACTTTAACACTTTGCACAAAAGCTTTATTGTAATTCAGCAGTGATTTGTAGAAATACAGTTCAACCACAGTTTTTTTTAAATCAATTAAAAGTTCAGTCTATGAAGAGTTTATGTTTAGGCCCATCATCCCACTTCTGATAATTATAGTGAGGAACTAAAGTGGGCGTTAATAATTAATTAATGCACAATTACTATTAACTGTTTAAAATTTAATAAAGAAAACTATGATACACTATTTACAAAATTATAGTACGAATTAATATTATACAGCCGACCGAAACAGTCACTTGTAAAAGTCAAATCATAACAGTTCAATTGTATTTTAATAGTTACTTATTCTCTTTTTAGCGTCAGTTCCATAAAGACTTCAATCACCACAATTTACAGAAGCTTTGAACATTCCGTCTATTAAAAGTGTTCGTCTAACAGCTTCAATAACAACTCGTTATTACAACCGTCTGTCGTAAGTAACGTAGCGAAGCTCGGTCCTGCCATCGTCGAAATCCAAACAGCCATCTGCCGTCTCAGCGCGCCTGCTCCAAGATTCCCCACAGAAGTATGCGCACGCAGGGGATGATAATGACGACACCTGACATCACAGCTACGTGTTGGTCACGTCATTTCATCAAGGTGCTCGTCGCTGTAGTGATATAAATAGATCTGTGCAAAGCTGGTTTCAGAAGCAAATGTTCGAAGAGCATGGTACTTCCACCATATATATATATATATAATATTTAAATTGTGATAAATGATGACATGAAAGTGAAATGTAACAAGCAACAAGAAAACTTATTAAACAATGTTAATAAACAAGAAAATTAGTTAAAGTTAAACTCTATTTAAGACAGAAAATTAAATTATGCTGAGGAGATTGGCACAGCATAATTTAATTTTCTGGTTTAAATAGAGTTTAACTTTAACTAATTTTCTTGTTTATTAACATTGTTTAATACGTTTTCTTGTTGTTTGTTACATTTCACTTTCATGTCATCATTTATCATTATTTAAATATATTATTGTTTTTGTATATAATTTTGTGCTGCTTTCAGCGTCTTTTTTATACAAATTAATTTTTTTCATTTTTATTGAATTTAATATATATATACATATTTTAATTTTTTATTAATCTCTTCACGCAAAATTTTGCTTTTTTATAATTTTATGGCTTCACTGAGTAATGTCATGTGAATGATTTTCTTTAGGTGATACTGTAGTTTTTTCCTACACCGATATAAAAAATAAAACTTGACTCAAATTTTTAATATTTCTTTAAATTGTTCACTATCAGAACATTTTACGGGTGCCATGGGCTAACTTTATATCGGGCAGGTTGGCTCAAGCGACTTTATAGCAGTTTGAGATTTTAAACTAATACTTATAAAAAATATTTTCATGATTTGTCATGGTGCCTTCTTTCTGAAGTTACTCTTATATTGTTAATGTAAAAATAAATTTAGAATGGTAAAACGTAATTAAAAAAAATTAGAAGATATAGCTGGCCAACCAGCCTCGGTCTACACTACTGGTACACACACTACTAAATTAAACATAAATTTTCTCAATACATATTTTATATATCCAGTATAGGGCAATTTCAACTAACAAACCCTATATTCGCCAACTTAAAAAACAGTGGCTAAACCTTGTGATAAAAAGACAATAATAAAAAAAAACAGATTATTTATAAATTTAACTGCGGAGGAATGAAATGTAACTTAAATTTACATAATTATAAAAATAAACTTTTGCGGAAATTCATTAAATTTTTATTTAGTTTATTTGTCAATGGGATGATAGTATGTAAATACAGTTAATTTATTATTTTTTTCTCATGCCAATTTAAATTGTTTATCATCGAATTACATGATAATGTTTTAATAATTACAATTTTTTTTAATATTATAAGAAATCTGCTTAGACCTCCATAACATAAATGAGATATTTATTTTATTGTTTCTTTCTTTTTAGTGCAACAGGTATATATACGCAAGCAAAGTGGTGACGTAAGAATTCGTCAGGGGGTACAAGCACCCGTATTGCTAATGTAAACGGCAATAGATTTTTTTTTTAGTTTAAAAAATTTTTATAATTTTCAGGTGCTTTCATCTCCTGAGTTAGATACTTTGAAGCATGATTTAAAATATTTATTTAATACTTAAGTGTTCTAAATGTTTTTTACTTTCTCTTACCCATAAGGTAGAGAAAGTATTGTTTTTGGCTCAAATTTTCGAACGCGAGATTTTGTTATATTTACATGTTTTGAGGTCCACTGAATACGAAAATCATGTTTTTAGCAAATGGTCTGTGTGTCTATGTGTCTGTGTGTGTGTCTGTGTGTCTCTGTGTGTGTGTGTCTGTGTGTCTGTCTGTTATCAGCATATCTCAAAAACAAATTATGGCAGAAAGTTCAAACTTAGTATTCTAAATGTGTATCATATAGAGATGCTACAGTAAGCTTTTCGTTAAGATCAAGCAAATGGTTCGTGTACAGGGACAATCAAGAGAATTCTAATACATTACGTCTATGGGGGAAATTGCAGGAAAGTAGAGTTTAACGTCTATAGACTGCACTAAACCAAATGAAACGAATATATATTTTTTGTAATAGAGATAATTAACTGGGAAAAAAATTTTGTGTATGTAGGAGCCTCGCCTCCCCCCCTTGGGGGGAAGTCCCCCCTCGAGGGGAGTAAATTTTCATGATGGGTATCTTTCAAAAGAGCTCGCCAATACCTTTAAAACGAATGGTTGAACCATCGATCTGCGATAATTTAAAACAAAGTTATCGATTTTTTTTTACTTTTAAGGAAAAAAAAAACTTTAAAAAAAATATCGTTTTTTTTTTTTTTTTTTTTTTCCCCTTCTTTTTAATGATGAGAATAAAATGGACTTTTTTTGGATATTTGGTGTTATACCACTTCTGTAATATGGAAATCGTCTGCATTATCATAAGAGATAATTTTTTTAAATAATAATTTTAATAAATTATTTTTTAAAACAGAATTATTTTTTAATAACCGAATTAAATTCTATGTAAATGTAGGTGCATTAATGAAACGGGGGGTTGAGGGGGGCGGTAGCCCCCCTCACACAGAACTAATTATCATATAAAACTCTTCAGAAGCCTAATATTTAACACAGGTTCACATAACAGTACTCGTTATCTTGCCTTTTAATCTGCAACCTGTATTATAGTGTTAAATTTCAGGGTAAGAGAAAGTCGTGTGAGTGACACACCAGATTATTTTTTCTATTTTTAAAATTGAAACGCTCATAGCTCATTGGAATTGGAAACATCATATACGTGAAAACAAATCATCCACTGTTTATATTATGCCTGGATAAACTTGAATTGATGTTTAGATTGACATATGCTTATATTTTGCAGACGTATAAGTTATTTTTACACATCTGCATTTTTTTCAAAAAAGCGAATTATTAATTAATTTTAAGGAACAGATTTGATATCTGTAGTCCTTTACAGAAAAAAAAAAAGAATCACCAAATTATCTGGCGAATATATTTAATTCCTTTCAAAAATCATGGTTATTTTAACAACGTATATTAAAAGAGCAATCAATAATATAGCAGCGATTTTCCGTTGTCATCTTTTCCAGTTAACCTTATTTATTGTATCTGTTCGGATTATTAGATTTTATATCTATCTAACGAAGTATTTTTTAGTTCAATCTAATAGTTGGTTCAGAAGGTACCCCATTTTAACTTAACTTTAAAATGATTAAGAAGAAAAAAAAATTATGCCAAAAATAAATAAATAAATACATAAATACATTTATTTTTATGTCGAAGAAAAAAAAATGAACCTGCAAACATTATTATTTTTTCTTTTTTAATAATTAAAGTAAAATTGAGAAAAATCATGGTAAAACATTGAAAAAGCTTCAGTATTGTAAGATGCATATTATGTATTATTATTATTTATATATGTTCAAAAAAATTTAAATGTAAAGTTAACTTGCATATATTTATGATGATTTCAGATTGATATGACGTCATTAGATAACTAAGAACATATAAATTATAAATTTATTCCTAATTTAAAATTATTCTTTATAATACAAAAATTTATTCCTAAGAGCTCAACTAATTTAAATCGTAAATAACTCAGATTTAGAAATGCTCAACTGAGAAAATATATGCGTATATCACCTATCCTATTACCTGAGATTCAGTTTACAACAAAGTTTCCTTACTAGAAATTTTTCATGAATTCTAAAATTTATTTTTGCCATTCTCCCCCCCCTCCCCCCCCCCACGTAAATTCAGAAAATGACATGCTAATAAGAAGATTCCCCTTTAGTTCGAAATAGTATAGTATATAAAAATCACAATCTAATAAATTTTATTTTTGATGATCTAATAGTTTATGGGGTGCATTTTAGTCACCTTACTCTTTCATCAGTGTAACGTAACATCTTCTTGTCATAAATCATCATTTTTTAAGGGATAGTGAAAAATTAAGTATATTATTTCTCTTTCAGTACGTGAAATTTTTACCTTTTTTAAAAATTTAATAATATTAAATAATTATATGTGTTTCCATACATAACAGGAACCAGAACAGGTAAAAGAAAAAATGCTCGAAGTTGGTAAAAACAACTGAAATCTTAAAATGTTTTCTAAATGTAATAAACTTTAGAGAAATTGTAGGTAGTCTGGTAAAGTAGGATACCATTTTATCTCAGCTGTAGGGTGCTGCAATCTAGCGGAAACACGTCAGACTCCTTCATAAGGCTCCAGATATGAACGGTAGTTCACCTTGTGTTCAGACCTTTTTAGAGATAGGTATTATACGAATTTTGTAATCTATTTATAAAGCAGTAAAATTGAAGGAAAAATTAGTGTTGTTTCCGGTAGACGTATGGTCAGCCTACCGGTAGGGGAGTTGAGTGATTTAGTAGTCTGATTCTCCAAAACTTATTTCTACGAAGAGGTGGTTCAGGTTGGTTTATTTTCCAAGATGGCGGTTCGGGAAATATGGAATACTAACTATTCCATATTATTTCTGATTTTTCTGAAACTTGAATGTTCATGATTTTTCAGTACTACTTATTTTAAATACTAATTTCAGAATAAAATGTTTATATTGTAATTATTCATGTTTTTTTGTAAAAATACTACCCTATTCAATATTATCCTTTGAGTAAATGTATATTCTATAATTTCCATCGTTACTATTCCATATTACCCGCTTGGTCCATATTACCTTATAAGAGGTTTTATTTTTGTTAATTAAAATTTTTGCAAGTAAACTGTATTTTTTGTAACATAAAACCACCAAAACACATGAACAATACTTCAAAGTTTGCTAATGTCGAATCCATAATGATCCAAAATGTTTTAGTTTATTATGGTGTGTTTGTTCATATAGAAATGGTACTCCATATGTCCCTCCGCTCCTCTATTTATATAATATGTATTTTGTTTGTATTATGATTATTCCATTAAAATGAATGTATTTGTCTTTAATACGTTTAGAACTGAGGACAGAAGATTAAAGAAAATTGCTATAAAAGTGATTAAAAATATTTCAGATGTACCAAAACTGAATATTAATCTCTTGGGTAAAAAAAAAAAAATATATATATATAATAGAAAAAGAAGAATCGGATTATATCCCTATAGGTCTCCATTTGCAGATGTGTGTATTAGTTCTACAGATGAAAATACAATAAATATCCTCCATTTTTTTTATATAAAGAATCAATTTCAACTTGCAACATATTTTGAATGTTTCAAAAATCTGAATATAACTTAGAAAGTCCTAAACATCTGGGTAAAAAAGAATTTTACACAATCTCTCAATATAACATATTTTAACAGGATAAGTGAAAGGACATTTCATGCTTTGTACAAAAACATGTATGATTCCTCTATGTTTTCCGCTATTGGCAAAGTCACTCTAAGAAGTGTTTTAAAGTAATGCGATGGAAAAAATTCGCTTTAGTATTGTAAGAAATTTCTCCAATAATGCTTTTAAAACACAGTTTTGACTTAGATCTGAGAAAATCTCATAACGGTAAAATGAATGCATATATTTTTATTCACATGCTTTTTTTACACAACTGCGAGTTAAGATTTTCTTTGATAAGAGGAATTTTAAGGGAATATATTTGGTACATTTTTATAATAGAAATATTCTTGCATTTTTCTTACAGATTTTGTATCTTATATTCTATGAACTATTTTGAATTACAAACTTATTTACTTCTTAAAAATGTGAATTATTTCTCCAATTTTTTGTTCTATTTCGTCAAAAAAAAAAAAAAAAAAAAAAAAAAATGTGGGGGAGGGGGGATAATAAGTCTTTTATATGTAAATTGATCTATTCAAATGTATATGGTTGATTTGTTTTAAAAAGGATTGTATAAAGGATAAATTGTAATTTAACTTTTGAAATTTAAATAACAATTCTTCGTTTATGTTCATATTTAGATTACTCATGTGAAAAGCAAAGAAATACGTGCAAAATATACTTTTGTATTTTTCTTACAAAATGTTACACTACATTCATGTTTGCGAAAATTGCAACACCATGAAGAAATGATGCGTTTGAGCTGAAATTTTCAACAAATGCACATTATAGTGTGTTAAGGAAATGATCAACAGTTCAGAGTTACGGCGCATGCGTGGGTTGAGCAGCGTCCTCTGAACTGCTGCTGAATTTCTATAAACAGAGACCTGCAGTGGGACGTTGAAAATAGTTTATGGTTATCTTCTAGAGCTAAACTTTAGGTTTAAGGTTGTCTGCCTGTGTCAAATTTTGTGAATGTATTTAGTTCCCAAAATTAGGATTTTTAGTGCAATTTAGACTAAATATATATTTTTTAATCTATGGGAAATTGTTGGTGTTATACTTTACCGGCGCGATGTTTTATCTTTGATAATTACTGTGCAGAAATAAAAATTTTGAAATAATATGTTTGATAAAAATCTATTAAATTTTTTTTCTTATTAATTAAACTGTATTTTTTCAGACCACTTAACACTGATATTTTAAAATTTGCGAAATTTCTATCATCCAACATCCAACTCATATTCGAATATAAACCACGAGGATTTTGGATTGTACTATATATATATATATATATATATATATAATTGCAACTATTCGACTAATTTATATAAGAAATAAAGACTGGCTATGAATAGTGAATATGAGTTCTCAATCCTAAAGTCTCTAAACTCGGTTAAATAAAGAGCTTCCCAACTGTGGTAATCTTAACTATCATTTTTCGCCAAATTTGGTCACATGCCGGTTTTTTCGCCAAGTAAGCAAATTAGATGCCAGGGTGCCAAATTTATCGTCAAGATAACCAGTACTGGCGGTGAACTTCGTTATTTTACGAGATTAGCGATCAAATTTGGCAGAAAATTGTAGTTCAGGGTTGTTCGAACCTGTAAGCGTTTTTTTCATTTTTACCGGAATTAAGTATTTTAGTGAATCATTTGTGGTCACTAATATTTGTCAACGACTACAAAAGTTAGTTAATTACACTCGAGTGAATTCCATTGAAATCTAAGCTGTGCATTTGTCAATGAAAGATTTTGTAATAAGCTGTGGAACACTATCCCTGAATAAGCGATATTTTTGTTCTGTATTGAATATAAATCTATTATCGTGGTAATTGTGGTTCGAGTAATAGTTTTCTTGGCTAATTTCGGAATATTCATGGATTGGAACCAGCCTGTTGATTTGCGTACTGCTGACCGCATAGGAAAATGTCAGTGTCTTCGTAAAAAAATGTATATTTCAATGGGTTTATAAATAAGTCAAGTGCCGTCCACATCAAATATATACATATATTGTACTACATTTACAGTATTTTTAATTAGAATTTTCTTAATATTAAAAACACGAAGCCATTTTTGTTTCTAAGTAACAGATATAAAATTCTGTACAAAACAGAATTTAATTTAATATGTCAGGACTTTTTAAAAAAGGATTCTTCCATACGAAGATATGCTGTAACTATACTTCGTTCCTTATCAACGGTTACTATATTCATTTTTAAAAATATTTTAGTATAGGATACTTTTACTGGCTTTTTAATTTTTGTTCCCATTTTGGCGATCGATAAAATGGCTGTCGCAATTGCGTAAGTAAAATCCTTGGCGAGAAAAGCCCGAACTACCTTGGTGCCAAATCAAAAGCTGTTTTGTTTCTTTAGCACGACTTTTCTAAATTTTATTTGAAGTAATTTATAAGTATTTAAAATAAAATTATTTTAAAAGTTACAAGTAATTAATTTTAAAATATGAAGTATTTAAACTATTTTTTTTATATGCGAGAGGGTAACAAGCAAACACACTTTTTAACTGGTCTAAATTTGCCAAAAACGTTAAAAAAAATCTCGTGTTCCTTCGTTAAAAAAAAAAAAAAAATGGTTACACGTTTATTTATTTATTTACTGTTTTAACATATAAAAAATATATTTCCTTTTAAGTCGACACAAAATAAATAAATAAATAAATAAATAAATAAACAAACTTTTTTTTTTTTTTCATCAACTTGTTTTTCTTTTTACAATTTATAATTTAAAACTTAAAATAGAGATTTTATTTAATATATTTTGAACCAATTATCCGACTGAACTAAGAAAAGCACGGCGTTAACTAGTTTTTGTCCTGATTAATATGTGTACCAAATTTCATAGCGATCGGTTTAACGATGCAGCTTTCTATAGCGAATTAAAACTTGATATGTTATATATACTTACATGTTTGATTCAATGTGGGCCACTGCAATTTTACAGATTGCTAAAACCGCTGTCTGAAAACAATAGTCCTGTTGTACTAATAAGTAATAAGTTAAAATTTTATTGGGATTTTACTGATTATTATTATTTTCTTAAGCTTTCTCCGTTGTATTTATTTATTTATTTATTTATTTTTTTAACTTTTTGTTAATTTATAAAGCTCTATGTCTTTCTGAGCGTTTCTTATCCATAAAATAGTATTTGATTTGTTTTACTCGAACAGAATAAGTTCGAGTAAATAATATATCTTTTTTAGTAAATTATGTATGTAAGTTTTCAATAAATGATTTAATGTAAAATGAAAAAAAAAAATCATATATTTTAGAATTACAAGGGAACTAAATAAGACAAATGATGGCATTCGACAAAATAGAATTCCATAATAAAGTCATTAGAATAAATATATGAGCGATGAATTTCTCAGAAAATCCCTGGAGGCTTAAATATAAATATTGATCTTCAAAATAAACATCATATTATGAGTATGTTCCAAATTATTGTAAAATTTATAAGACGTTGTCGGTGGAAGTTTCACAGAATTTATAATTTATTCTTAAAACTATTGTTGGATAAGTAGAAAATATTTTAACATTTACTATTTACAAATATCAGTAAAACCTATAAAAGTTTTAGCAACAATGATCATAAAGACACACAAATACAAAATTGCCCAATATGTGGTGACATTATAAAATTTAAACTATATGAATTTTTTATTGTAATTTAAAAGTCACACAATTAAATAAAAATGTTTTTCAAACTAATTATTAGTTTATATATATATAACAATATAATGTTTTCCAACTCCTCATAGGACGTGTTAGTGTGTTGGTGTTAGGGTTAAGTCCGTTTGACTGCACGATTGCTTGTATTTACGCGAGATTTGGAGGAAACTACGAAAAATGTCGTACGACTAGATTGACGAGGACGACCTGTCCCGAACTTGGTACTTCCCGTCCACCAGCTTTGCGGGAATCTTGACCATTGTCTCTAGGCATCTTAAGCTAAGATTTAACCTTAGCAAAGCTGTACTTAATATCCTCCATCTAAAAATACTAAATTTTATCTTGGACTTTTTTACTTTCTCTTACCCATAAGGTAGAGAAAGTATTGTTTTTGGGTCAAATTTTCGAACGCGAGATTTTGTTATATTTACACGTTTTGAGGTCCCCTGAATACGAAAATCATGTTTTTAGCAAATGGTGTGTGTGTGTGTCTGTGTGTGTGTGTATGTGTGTGTGTGTGTGTGTGTCTGTTATCAGCATATCTCAAAAACAAATTATGGCAGAAAGTTCAAACTTGGTATTCTAAATGTGTATCATATAGGGATGCTACAGTAAGATTTTCGTTAAGATCAAGCAAATGGTTCGTGTACAAGGACAATCAAGAGAATTCTAATACATTACGTCTATGGGGGAAATTGCAGGTAAGTAGAGTTTAACGTCTATAGACTGCACTAAACCAAATGAAACGAATATATATTTTTTGTAATAGAGATAGTTAATTGGAAAAAAAAATTGTGTATGTAGGAGCCTCGCCTCCCCCCTGGGGGGGGGGAAGTCCCCCTCGAGGGGAGTAAATTTTCATGATGGGTATCTTTCAAAAGAGCTCGCCAATACCTTTAAAACGAATGGTTGAACCATCGATCTGCGATAATTTAAAGCAAAGTTATCGATTTTTGTTACTTTTAACGAAAAAAAAAACTTTTTTTTTTTTTTTTTTTTTTTTTTTTTTTAATATTGAGAATAAAATGGACTTTTTTTGGATATTTGGTGTTATACTACTTCTCTAATATGGAAATCGTCTGCCTTATCATAAAAGATAATTTTTTTAAAATAATAATTTTAATAAATTATTTTTTAAAAACAGAATTATTTTTTAATAACCGAATTAAATTCTATATAAATATAGGTGCAATAATGAAACGGGGGGTTGAGGGGGGCGGTAGCCCCCCTCACACAGAACTAATTATCATATAAAACTCTTCAGAAGCCAGAAGCCTAATATGAATTGTTTAATACAGGTTTACAAAACAGTACTCGTTATCTTACCTTTTAATATGCAACCTGTATTTATAGTATTAAATTTCAGGGTAAGAGAAAGTCGTGTGAGTGACACACCAGATTATTAATTATCTCATTGATTCACGTGAGATTCAATTTATAACCGATGCTACAAATAATTTTAAGTATAATAATTTGATATTATTACAAATAGTATATCCATCTATTTATACGTTAAATTTTTAATATTATTTACTTATTTGAAAATATTTCTATTTTGATTATTTTCAGAAGTTTTAGTTATATATTATAATTTTGTGTGGTTACGCTTTAATTCAATCGAGTAAACGTTCTTTACCCATTTTTTTTCTTTCCATTTTTACTTTCTCTTACCCATAGGGTCGAGAAAGTATTGTTTTAGGGTCAAATTTTCGAACGTGAGATTATGTGTTATATTTACATGTTCTGAGGTTCCCTGAATACGAAAATCATGTTTTTAGCAAATGGTCTGTGTGTCTGTTATCAGCATATCTCAAGAACAAATAGTAGCAGAAATTCCAAACTCGGTATTCTAAATGTGTATCATGTATTCAACTCCGATATTTCTGAGGCTCCAAGTCATTTTATTTTTATTTTTTCCTTTCACGCTTTCTGCTTTTTAAAACATAACAGTTCATATAATTTATAGTAAAATGTTATCAAAAAAATTAATATAAGCTTACAAAAAAAAAAAAAAAAAAAAAAAAAAAAAAGATTAACTTTATAAGACAACAGTATATTCTTTATATACATTAAATAATCTATAATTGAAAATAATAGAATTTTTCTTTGATTTGAAATACATTCAAACTAAGCAAATGAATACTATTCAGTTTTCTAAATCACCAAACAGACATTAATTTGTAGATATTTAGTTTCAAATCTTCCTCGTTTCTCGGGGACACTCCAAAAGGACTTGGTCTTGAAACTTTAATTATCTCCATTTCGGTTATAGAAGATACATTAAAATTTAATCAAAAGTTGTAAGAATTTGGAATTACGTCTACATAATTCTCTAAATTAACTTTTGTTAAGTTTTAAAGGTACTAATTTTGAAAGGACTTCTAATTTAGCCAAAAGTAAACGTCAAAATCTTTAAATATTTCTTATATTTATTCCAGAAATAAAAGTTTTGATTATAGAAGTAGAAACATTTAATTTTTAGATCTAAGATTAAGAAAAAGAAAGGAAAGACACCTCCCTCCCCCCTAAAAAAAAGAATATATATATATATATGCATTAAAAAAATATTTTGATTTTATAAATTTGTATTTTAAATTATGAAATAATGTAAAGTATTAATGAAACACCTAAAGGTGGGGCTTGTTTTGATACTTCTGTAAATTGTTAGGTTTAAAAGTAACTAATTTTCTTAATTTTCCTCAGATTTAGTTAAAAGTAAACTTCAAAATACTTAAATATATTTTCAAGATATAAAGTTTGGATTTTAGAAATACAATACAATTTTTTCCATCAGGGATTAAGAGGAAAACAAAGATCAAAACAAAAGAAATGCATTTAAAAAAACATTTTGATCATGCAATTTTTTTTAAATACTGAAATAATGTAAAGTTTTAATAAGACGCTTAAAGACTGTTCTTGTTATGATAGTTCGGCAAATTAATTTTTTGATGGGTTTAAAAGGAACTAATTTTGAAAGGAATTATTAATTTCCCTCTGATTTATTTAAAAGTAAACTTTAAAATCTTTAAAAATATTCTCGAGATATAAAATGTGGATTGTAGAAGTAGAATCACATAATATTTTCAAACCATAAAAAAAAAAAAAAAAAAAAAAAAAAAAAAAAACTGATTAAAAAAAATATTTTGATTTTACAATTTTTTTTAATACTGAAATAACGTAATGTTTTAATGAAACGCCTAAAAGCGGAGTTTTACTATGATACTTTTGTAAATCGAATTTTGTTTGTTTTAAAATGAATTAATTTCGAAAAGAATTCTCAATTTCTCTGATTTAGATAAAAGTAAAAAAGAAATTCTTTAAAAATGTTCTCAAAATATTAAAAGTCTAGGTTGTAGAGTTTAAATCACGTATTACTTCCATTACCCTACTACCATAGGTAATGGAAGTATTGTATTTGGTCCAAAAATTCGATATCGAGATTTCACCTGATTTACACGTTTTAAGGTCCCCTGACTCCAAAAAAGTGGTTTTTGGCAATTAGTCAGTGTGTGTGTGTATGTGTGTAGTATGTGTGGAATCTTCTGGCTATCATATCTCCGAAACTAATGAAGATAGAACTACGAAACTTTATAATTAAGACAGATCTGGTGTATATATGAATTTTCTAAATTTATTGAAAATTGAAAAACCGGAAGTAGGACATCAGAGACCGGAAGTGGGACCGTAAGTCCATATCACTAAAACGACTCTAACGATTTAATTCAAATTTGCTATATAAACACTCTATTGGATGTCCTTTCGAATGATATAGTTGATTAGTTCAGGAAAATTGATAGGCGTCCTGTATAAATAGCTCAATTTCAGGTCTTCCAAGCGCGTTCCTTTAAAAACGGCTGTACGGATTTTTTTTTTCAAACTAGCCATATTAACTAACTTTTAAATATACTTTGCATGTAATTATTGTTTTCCGTTCAATAATTGATTTTTATAAAAGTTGGTATCTCAATAACGGCTCTAACGATTTTCTCTTTAGGTCACGTTTACGTTTTCTGATCACACTAGCTCTCAAAAATGCATATAATACGTGTAATCGCGGGTAATGGAAGTCGTGTGGTTATTTCACACCTGTGTTTTTTTTTTTTTTTTTTTTCTGAGATTAAGTCAAGAAACAAAAAAGGTTCCATTTTAAAACATTTTGTTCTTGGCAAATATATTTTTTAAATATTGAATAAATTTAATGTTTTAGAAAAGTGTTGAAAAGGGGGGGGGGGGGCGGCTTGTTATTTTGTTTCATCTATTTATTTATATTTTTCTATTATTAAACAATTTTTCTCGTTTCACAATTAAGATGTGTTAAAGTATTCCCTAATAACACGAAATGTTCCAGAAATTTTACTAATTAATTACGCAGAAACATTTTAACGATGTCAGCAAAAATTCAGAAAGTCTAGTTTGCTTACAGATTAGTTTAAAAAACGTATAAACATCTGCAATTGTAAAAAAAAAAAAAAAAAAAAAAAAAAAAAATCCTTAAATTTGTTGATGCTTTTCTGAGAATTTTGCTGAAATATTCCGTTGTAAGAGAAAATTGCAAATTTACAGTGTGTTACTGAAAATATGCAGTTTACTCCAACCACGGTAACAAAACTTTTCAGTCAGTGGTAATAAAATCAGCAAGATACGGCAAAACTCCTGCGCTGAAATCGTAAACATTTTCTTGAGTATGATAACCGCCATATTTTAACTGCAGTTGGGTCTATAAACAAAATTTATTTAAATTCAGAAATTTAATTCATCAAACTGGAAATTAATTTCCTATAGAATGGAGTAGAAGGCTGATTTTTACCAACTATGTGAAAAATACCAGAGCCGGGAATCGAACCCCGGGCCTTCCACTTAACGCGCGGATGCTCTAACCACTGATCTACCCTGGCTGATAACCAGCTCGGCACTTCTCACACAATTTACGTTGGCAAGGTCACCGAGTCTGCATTAAAGCAGCTATATCAAGTGACAAATTTGAACATGGCATAACTCAAAACGGCCACGAATTTTAATTCAGAAACTTAATTCATCAACGTGGAAATTAATTTCTTATAGAATGGAGTAGAAGGCTGATTTTTACCAACTATGTGAAAAATACCAGAGCCGGGAATCGAACCCCGGGCCTTCCGCTTAACGCGCGGATGCTCTAATCACTGATCTACCCTCGCTGATAACCAGCTCGGCACTTCTCATCAAATTTATGTTGGCAAGGTCACCAAGTCTGCATTAAAGCAGCTATATCAAGTGACAAATTTGAACATGGCATAACTCAAAACGGCCACGAATTTTAATTCAGAAACTTAATTCATCAACCTGGAAATTAATTTCTTATAGAATGGAGTAGAAGGCTGATTTTTACCAACTATGTGAAAAATACCAGAGCCGGGAATCGAACCCCGGGCCTTCCGCTTTTTTAACATAGTCGGTAAAAATCAGCCTTCTACTCCATTCTATAAGAAATTAATTTCCAGGTTGATGAATTAAATTTCTGAATTAAGATTCGTGGCCGTTTTGAGTTATGCCATGTTCAAATTTGTCACTTGATATAGCTGCTTTAATACAGACTCGGTGACCTTGCCAACGTAAATTGTGTGAGAAGTGCCGAGCTGGTTATCAGCCAAGGGTAGCTCAGTGGTTAGAGCATCCGCGCGTTAAGCGGAAGGCCCGGGGTTCGATTCCCGGCTCTGGTATTTTTCACATAGTTGGTAAAAATCAGCCTTCTACTCCATTCTATAAGAAAAAAATTATTTAGTTTATATTCTACAAAAATGTGAGGTAAGTTATTCAATTTCATTTATTTGTATCTTTTTATTATTGCAGATATTAGTTAGTATGTATGAACGTTTTTTTAATAATTGTAATAAATCTAGCAAATGCTGTATGAGGCTATGGGATCCAGTTTAATTTTTAATTATAGCGCAATAAAGATTTTTTTAAAGATTATAATCAGTTATCCTAATGCTAATTTTGTTTTCACATGTTTTCAATGAATATTTTGAATTAATAATCTATCAGTAATAACTATTTATAGCTTTTATGTTTTTCACTGATTTACAAAAGCATCGTTTTTAACTTATGAGAAAAATTCTATATTGTAGAAATTTAAGAAATGAAGATTCATTAAAATTAAAGTAAATAATTCTTATGTACAAGAAATATGGCTGCCTTATGGTTATAAAAATTATTTTCCTTATTTAAGAAACATCCCCCCCCCCTTCCTTTATGAAACGGCAAGTCTTAAAATGGTTAAAAATTAAGTACTGATTATAAAAAAGCACCACAGAACTGGCTTTAAAAGTAATGATACATTTTGTATAAACACCATAAAATGCAAGAACTCGAAACAATTGTACGTTGCCGCTTTTTTCGCATCACTCGTGCTTATTTGATGAAGTGTCGTGTTTTCTTTCGTCCCGAAACATTTGTTACGACTTCTTGCATTTTATGGTGTTTACTCAAAGTAAGTACTGATCCCGACTTGGCGTTTAATGGAATAATAATTTAAGTATTAAGAGTTATGTTTTTAAGAAACTGAAACTATATTAGATGCTATGTAGATGCTGAAAATTTCATTTCATGATTTATGAAATGCATACTATATGAAGAATATTATAAATAAAGTTCAGTAGCTAAATATGAATGAGAAAATATGACTCAAAAGGAAGAAAGAAGAAGAGAAAAACAAAAACAAAAACCTCTGAATCGAACGAAAAAAAAAAAAAAAAAAAAAAAAAAAAACCTTTAAATAAACGGAGTTTTACAAAAAATGAAAAGGAGAAAAGAATCCAATAAACATATACTTGTTTTTATTGTATGACTGAGAAAAGATTTTTTAATAATTAAAAATTATTTTAATCATGATTTTTATTTATTAATTTATCTTTTTTTTTTTTTTTAGCTGGGGGACGGGTGTAATACTCGAAATGAAATTGTAAAATATTTAGACGCAGTGTCATTGTTTCAGAGAAATTCTAAAATATTCCTCTAACAGAGAATTTCGACATAAAAAGTTATAAAAATAGACAATATTGTAAAAAGAAAATTCCCTAAACAGGTACTCACACACATATATAGTATGCTACATTCATATACGCTACATTCTATAGAAAACATTCTTTTCAGCATATGAATAATGAATGGCAATTTCATTATAATTTGTGTTGTACAAGATTATTTAAATATGCTTTATGAAAATGTCTCCTATAAATCGAAATAAATTGTAATTCTTTTGGGTGTCACTGTACACAAATCAGTTGTGCTATTCATACCATTTTAAACAGGGGGCATATCATAGTAATCTTGAATAATATATTATATTATTTTTAGGAAATCTGAAAGTATTCAAGAAAGCTTCGAGCGGAGAGACAAACAAACAGGCAAAGAGACAGACATACTAACTTAATTTATAATCATATTTAAACATTGTTAGAAAGAGTTAAAAAATGCTCAATGACAATAAAAATGTAATTGCAGCAATTTCCGATTACAGTTCTTAATGTAGCATGGATATTTTTTGTGTTATCCTATAAATCTTAATTCTAATCATGCTGTATTCTTCAGAAACTTTTTTTGGGGGCTAATGAATTATGAATGTCTGTTTCTATATAATTTGTGCAAAATAAAGGTATTAAACTATAATTTATAGAAATACCTGGTAATAGAGCACAATGCTTTGAAATTCTTTTGGGTGTACCTGCAGTAAACCAGTTGGAGATATTTATTTCATTTTCAATTGAGAACATCCCACGGTGAACTTAAATAACATAACAGTTTCACCGAATTTCCTGAATATTTTCGGGAATTACCGAACAGAAGACAAACTAAAGTCATAAACACTTCTCAACATTGTTAAAAAATGTTAAAAACACGGATGTTTTCAACATGACAATCTTATCATTTCTGCTTTGTACTTGTATAAGGGTAATTTTTGTTCTACAAATTGATATTACACATTCAGTCATGCCTCGTTAAGGGTATGGTGAACGTTATTAATTGATTTTCAAAATTATCGTTTTAGATTTATGAAAATTTAAATATAGATATATTAAAATAAAACAATATTAAGCATATTAAAATTTCTGGAAAACAAAAGAAATTTAAATTTTATTTATTTATTTTTTAATTTTTAAAAATACTGAATCCTTTCATTAAATTTTACCATTCATGCATAAAAATACAGAAAAGAATAAACTTACCAGCGAATCCACAAAATAACATCCAAATATGTTTAGAATATATTGTCAGACTATCATCATAATATAAAATCGAGGGGGGGGGGGAATTAAAATTATTAACAGGGAATATTTAAAAAAAAAAAAAAATTGAAAACTTTAAAGCATTAAATTTAATTTGTTTTCAAAAATCCTAATATGTTTAATACTGTTACGTTTCAATACATATGTAATTAAATTTTCAAAAATTTAACTGACAATTTATAAAACAGATTTACAATGTTTACCATCTTAATGAGATAGAAACAAATGAGTAATATAAATTTGTAAAACTAAAGATATCCCTAAATAAAGCAGAACATATAAGTTTGCAATGCGAGAAATATCTGTTTTTTTTTTTTTCCATTTGAAAATGGAAAATGTGCTTTTGTAAAATTGAAAAAACGCGTGCTTAAAACGAAAAGAAAGTTAGTTTTTAAAACAGAAAATTTCCGTCCATAAAATATCCATATATAAAACGGAAAATATCTGTTGCAAAAAACAGAGAAGTTACGGCAGCTTGTTGCCAGCACGTTTTCCGTTTTTTCACGGATTTGAAATTACTGTGTACTATATCAGAACTAAAACCCTTAACGGGTTAAAAGTTTGTGACGCAGCATTTTATTTCGATATGAATTGGAAATATGGGTCTTAAAAGTAATGATATCAAATTTGAGTGACGCTTTGCTATTAATTGAAATATATTATATAGATTTTCTTATTTCATCATTTGTTTTTTTTCTTCTATTTACATCACAGTGTATACATAATATTTTCATCTTCAGCACGAAAAAATATATAGAATTTACTCCCTGATACTTTTTTATCTGCACCTCGTGAATTCAAAATATGAGTTTTAAAAGAAATGATATAATTTCTGTGACGCCTCAGTGTTACTTTAAAAGATTTATTTTTAGATTTCATTACAATTACTTTTGTTTTGTTGAATAAAGTATATTTACACATTGAAATAATGCTTTTAATTTTCAAATATACTCTCAAATAATCACACTTTTACTGAATTTATATTATAAATTGAAATTACCTAGTTCAATAAATCGATTTGTCTATTGCGTCACGCTATCCAAAACTGTAAATAAAAGTTATGTAAATGTATTCTTTGCATCACACAATCTCTTTGCACACATTTTCATTTAGTACTATGATACAAAGTAACATTTACAAAATTTTTACTTACAGTTTTGGATAGCGTGACGCAATAGACAAATCAATTTATTGAACTAGGTAATTTCAATTTATAATATAAAATCAGTAAAAGTGTGATTATTTGACAGTATATTTGAAAAATAAAAGCATTATTTCAATGTATAAATATACTTTATTCAACAAAACAAAAGTAATTGTAATGAAATCTAAAAATAAATCTTTTAAAGTAACACTGAGGCGTCACAGAAATTATATCATTTCTTTTAAAACTCATATTTTGAATTCACGAGGTGCAGATGAAAAAGTATCAGGGAGTAAATTCTATATATTTTTTCGTGCTGAAGATGAAAATATTATGTATACACTGTGATGTAAACAGAAGAAAAAAAACAAATGATGAAATAAGAAAATCTATGTAATATATTTCAATTAATAGCAAAGCGTCACTCAAATTTGATATCATTACTTTTAAGACCCATATTTCCAATTCATATCGAAATAAAATGCTGCGTCACAAACTTTTAACCCATTAAGGGTTTTTGTTCTGATATCATTACTTTTTAGGGGTTAATGATCAACTGATCTAAAGATTAAAACAAGTCCTTCCACCTCATAGGAAGGGTAGGTTGGTTCTTTTTTTTCTATCGCATAGCTGCCATTGAGAATTTCACAAAAAACACTTTTTTTCTAATGTATAGATTATAGTGTATAGTATAATAATAGATTTTGTTACTCATTTTTGAAGTATATATAAACATATAAAAATTTTATAAAGGATTAAAATTCAGTTTTATTCATGAATTTTCAGTTTTTTTGTGAACAAAAAGTAAACAGGAAACTTTACGATTTTTACATTTTGGAAAATTTTTAATGTTGAGCAAATTTCTTGTAAAAATATAATAAAAATATTCATAATAGATTAATTTGAAGTATAATTCATGATTGTTTAGCATCATTAAGGTCAAATATGGAATAATACAGGGATTTTTATAGGAATTTCAAAAAATAGTACTTGGCGTTTTCAACACCAATAACCAACCCTTCCAAAATTTGATTTCAGCCATTAGTGTGAAAACATTTAGTTAAAAAAATATTTCATTACTAACTTTTTAAACAAATAACATATAACAGTATTATTAAGGATTACAATTCAGTTTTATTAATGAATTTTCAGTTTTTTGTGGGAAAAAAAGTAAACAGATACTTAACAATTTTTACATTTTGAAAAATTTTGAACGTTGAGCAGATTTTTTGGTAAATATACAGTAAAAGACATGGAATGAAGCCTTGGTAAGGTCAAAGCTTTGGCCGGCCTGGCTGATATATACTCAAAGTTTCGTGGAATATTCGTAATTTGCATTGGCAACTTTTTTCCTATATATTAATTTTATTTAAACCTACAAACGTCTTTGTTTTGAGATTTGTTAATTAAAAATAAAAAGTTTTCACTGCAGTTATAATATATACAGTAATAACATTGTAAGTAATTAGTACAAAACTTTGAAAAAAAACTTTTCTTATAATAATATAATAACATGGCTCAAAATTAACAGAATTTTGTTGATCCAGAAATATCGGCGTTGAAAACAAAGTATTATTTTTGAAATTCTTATGAAAATCACTATACCTATTATTGCATACTTCACCTTAATGATGCTAAACAATCATGAATTATACGTGAAACGAATATTTTTAATATATTTCTACAAGAAATTTGCTCACATTCAAAATTTTCTAAAACTTAAAAATTGTAAAATGTCTGTTTACTTTCTTTTCACAAAAAACTGAAAATTCTTCAATAAAACTGAATTTCAGTCCTTTATAAAATTTTTATGTGTTATTTATTTTAAAAATAAGTAACAAAATCTACTTTTAACTGAAAGGTTTCTCACTAATGGCTAAAAATGAATTTTTGCAAGCTATAGGATATTGGCGTTGAAAACAAAGTGCTGTTTATGAAATTCCTTTGAAAATCCCAGTATTTTTAAATATTTCACCTTAATGATGCTGAACTATCATGAATTGAAATATTAAAAACTTACTTAGAACAAACAGTAGAAGAAAATTTTTAATTATCTGCTGGTCAACTGATTTTTAAAATAAGTCAAATACCATGTATTTCATCTTCAAGCAAAATGAGAACTACTATAAAATATCCATTTAAACTATTCATATATTTTCAGGTTCCATAAGCAAAAATTTGGTTCAGATTAATTCAGTATTTCATATTTTATCATGATGGCAAATTTTTGGTTGTATACAAACTAAGTAATAGCTACATTTTTTTTTTTTTTTTTTTTTTTTTTTTTTTTTTTTTAATATCTGAAATTTTTCATAATTTGAAAATTTTTTCTACAAACAGCATTTATGTATTTTTGTACTTGCTGGATTTTTTTATTTTAAGTAGATATGTTGAAACTGACAAAGTAAGAATTTTTTTTAATATGATATATATATATATATATATATATATTTAAAAAAAAAAAAAGAGCATTTTGTAAATCAAAAAACTGACAAAATTGATTTTTTTAAATCTTGCCAAAAGTTAGGCGTAAAGGGATGATTGTGATTTTATGGATGTTACCGCTAAAGTGTTAGGATGAACTAAAGCACTTATGGATGTAACACAACATAAGCAAGAAAAAACACATAAGCAAGCAAAGCTGCGCCACTTTCTACATAAGCAAGAAAAAACCGTTGTTTGCCAATGTAAAAAAAACTATGAGTCAAGGAATGTAAAATATAAATAAATAAAAATAAAATGTTAAAAAATTTCTGAAAACTTTAACAATGCAACACTGTAATCATTGTAGTGAGACGATAATTAATAATATTTTTAATTACATTTAATATGAAAATTATTAAATGTGAAAAATTTAATAAACAGGGATGAAACTACCAAACGAAACCTGCAAAAACCCCGAAGTGGCTAAGCGGACAGTCGGTGCGATTAGTGTACAGGCTATTCAGACCGAAGGAGAATAAGTTAGCACTGATAAGAGTAAAATTTAGAAATAATATAATGTGTCTCATCCCCGTGCATGAAAAATTATCTTTTTTACTTTTTTTTTTGAGTGAGGGAGTGGGGTAGAGATTAATTATTTTCACAGAAATTTTGTACTCTAAATGATACTAAAATTCTTCATAAAAGGGCAATAATAAACAGTTTGAAAATTGAATAATAAAAATAAAAAATGTAACATGAAAACAGATCTTAGTAAATTTGAGTATTTTTAATCTTTGAAAAAAATCTTGAATATGAATAAATGTATAACATATGAATAAATCTGCATATTCAACTACATAGATGTCATTTGGTTTTTTATTTCTTTTCCTTCTTCTAAAAAAAAAAAAAAAAAAAATTAAACCGTTCCAGTATAATTCGATGCAAACCAAACTAGTACTGCACCGAGTAGCACTTTGGCCGAGTAATTGAGTACTCGGCCTTTTACTACTCGGCCGAGTACCGAATAGTTGTAAGAAAGAATGAATAATTGATGTATAAATGAAGAATTTTGCACATGTTAAAATTAAAAAAAGGCTTTTTGAACACAAAATTTTGTTAAATATGGCAAACAGCATGTTTTCATGAAATGTTTCAGAACTTTTGTAGTGTATAGTATACACAATTAGGTTCATTGTTATATTTGATATGTCCAGCTTAGTGGATTATTAAAACCATAATAATTGATAATTTCATTCTTTATTATATAGTCTTTCTCAGATGCGAACCATTCTTAGATAATTCTTAGAGAATATAGAAGTTCCTATACACTCAGGATTAATTTAAGATGCATGAAAATTTACATATGAAATGAGAACATTAAAATAAATATTTTATCATTTCAAACATGCTAGACTTCATTAATCTTCAAATTCTAGAAGAGTAAAAATGATAGGTGGTTTTGGGCCATAATTTGCAAAACAACAAATTTGATTATTAAAATATATTTTTAATAACATTTCAGTGTATTTACCTTTTTCATAATTATTATTTTTTAAATTAAAAATCAATCTTTTCTTACAGTTTTAAAAGTGTCTTACTTTTATTTGCACAAATATATAACTAATGTTTTATCTACTATTTTAGTATTATATAATGGTTCATTTTTCTAAAATATTTTATTTTTGTCTGTTTTACAGATACAATTTTATGTACTAAGTTTTTATTAAAAAAATTGCATATTACACACATACAAGATGGTTATACTTAAATACTTGTAACTAAAAGGGATAAGCTCATACCATGAATTGTCGCTATACCGAGTTTGGTGGCATACGCGCCCATGTCAACTGCGAAAACTGTTTGCAGCAAAAGTTTAATGACTTTATATTTATATTTTCATAATTTTTTAGTTTAGTTATTAATAAACAACTCTTATGAATGTTACATTTTATTCAATAATATATAAAAATAATGAAATTCTTACAACTACTCGGTATTGGCTGAATACTTAGTCCAAATTCGCCCGAGTAACAAGTACTCGGCAAATTAGCCGAGTACCGAGTACTCGGTACAGCTCTAAACCAAACCCAATTATACAAATCATACAAAATCATACAACCCAATCATACAAATATATGTATGATTTTTCTGAAAATGACTTTTGTACTTATTTTGTAATGTTTTCTAACAACAATGTTGAAATAAACATTGATTGTAGATCAATCGCATTATACACTTTCAAAATGTTGTAAGTTTGAATTTGTAGTTGAAACCAGCAAAATCATTAGTACAGGGCGCGAAATTTCCTCTCGCCATTGTTGAGTGGAATTTTTACTGTGGCGAGTAAAAATTTGGTCTAGTAATAGATAGAATTCTTGCATGATAAGGTGACAGAAAACATTCTTTTTTATAGATTTAAATATGGCAAAATCCTGCCATCTTATAACCTCATATTTAACCTCTCCTTTTTCTCTTCTTTGAGCGTCGAGTCTGTGTGCGCGTTGCCCGACAATCGTCCCAGCCTGAGAAAGGAAAAATGCATAAAAGTACACGCATAAAAGTTTTAATCACTAGGCAGTTTCATTTCTCCCACTGTGATTTCTTTGAGCAGAGTGAGAATAGACAAGCAGAGAGCCTCTTTGCTAGGCGCCCACAATCCAAGAGAAAAAAAATGCGAAAGTTTGCCTATGCGATATTGGCGCATGAAAATGATCCCGAGCTCTTTTAAAGATACTGCCTATGTTTATTTTGTTGAATAATGATCAAAAAACAGTTAACATTTTCCAGTTTTTGCTGAAACACCAAGAATTTACGCTTGTTATGATTTGTAAGCAACAATTTTATCGAACATGTAATTCCGAAATGGCTATTTCAAATGACAACAATGAACAAGTTATACACATCGACATTCCGTCTGATCATAAAAATAAAATGGACGAAAAAGACATTTCTGATGTAAAATTTAAATATATAAATATATAAATAGGTAAATAAGGAAGCTTAATCTTGCATAATACGATTTTCACAGGGTGTTGATTGACAATGTTTTGTTTTTTTCCTCTTTTTTTTTTTTTTTTTTTTTTTTTTTTTTTTTTTTAATGACTCTTCGCATTTATAGATATTTTAACCTTTTTTTTCAGATCTCAAATATAATGCATTATAATGATTTTTGATTATAGATGATTATGAGACATGATGATATATACGATACACTTTTAATCTATATAATTTTAGACATATTTGTAAAAGCATTTCAGATAGTTAGAAAAATAAAAAACCCAAAATGCATAAAACAGAAAAAAAAAAAAAAAAGACAACCCTATTTTGCAGTGAGTATAACTTTTTTTGGGGTGAGTGTAATCGGAGTTGAAATTTTAGGCATTGCATTAGTATATTACAGAAAAAATTCAAGATCAAACAAGCAAAATCATTATTATGACCAACACAACAAGGAAGCGGTCTGAATAGCCTCCACACTAATAGCAATGGCCACAAAAACCCTGAAAACTAATACCTGCATGCAGATAGGGCACACTTATTAGTGATATATTACATGGCTACTTATTATAAGTGACATTTGAAGAGTTCTTAATACATTTTAAGGAAACAACTACATTTTAACTAAACATTAAAAATGAGGAATTTCTGCAAAAACAAAATAATTTAACATGAAATTCAGAAAAAGCAAAAATTTCAAAAACCCAGCCCATGAAAAGTTTCACCCCTTAATAAAGCAACACTAAATAGTTATTAAAATCTAGTCTTCTGTGAAAAAAATTTATAACTATCTTATTAAAATACAATTTATATATATAAGCAAGAAAAAACAGTTGTTTTTCAATGTAAAGAAAACTATATGACTCGAGGAATGTAAAATATAAATAAATAAAAATAAAATGTAATGCATAAGCGAAAAAATAGAAACACAGTAAGGCCGTTCAAAATTGATACAGATAGGTTTTAGAGACCTGCAAGTCAAATGAGGATATTTTCGAAAGTGATTAATATAGCCGTTAGTTTCTGTAAACTAATGTAATTTTATTTTTTATTTTATGATATATATATAAACAAACACTTACTTGAAAAGAAAGAAGGGTAGTGCAAAAAAAAATATATTTTAACTTACAGTGTGACTCTCGAATGCCGGATTTTATAATTGGTGACTGAAATAATATTGTCTTAGTATGTGACAAAATATTTAATAAACACATACGTGAAACAATAATTTTTCAGTCTAGTTAATCATCAAAGACCCGTTTCGAGAAAAAAAACTCACACCATAACACATTTTTCCTTTGAAGTCTTAAATTGCAACTCCAGATCTCAAAATATATACAATGTTGAAGTGTGAAACTTTCAGGATAGCATCAGGCAGAAGATAAAAGATTATTCTGAAAACATCAGATCAAAATATCTCCTATTTACTGAGATATTAAATGTCGGCGTTTCCAAATTCCTTTGATGTAAAACTAGCTGTATAATAGAGTGTCGCTGCTAAGCTATGTTTGAGCTTTGCTGCATCACTCAAAAAACTGCCGTTTTTTATAATAATTTTGCGTGCCAGTTACATAAGAGAGATCTAAGCCTGGACAATTTAGGGTCCCAGACAATGGTGGTTTGACTTGCATGAGGGATATACTCAGGAGATCTTCGCCTGTATTTATGCTAGTTTCTGAGAAAAATCACTGAAAATTTCAAAGGATTACATCGACAAGCAATACCTGTTTCGAACCAGGTACCTCTCCTCTCCCTGTTTGTAGAACAATATGTGGCCTAAAAGAACAATAATCATTTTGCTAATAATCTATATTTCGTTATTTCAGATCATCGATATATATATATAACTATATGCAACAGAAGTTATTATATCAAACGCATCACCTATTCTCACTAGCAGGCAAACGACCTACTATTGTATGAAGGATTTTGTTATGAGAATTACTCATTATCTAATAGTATTTATAAATTCCGTTTTCCCCTTTAAAAATCTCAAAACTATTAAATAAAGGGTTTTTTTTTTCTTTCAAAAATTCACATTTATTTATTTATTTATTTTACAATTATTTGCAAAAGTTTAAGACCAATAGCCGATTTTCAGTATTTTAACATATTACATTATTTGCGCAGATTATTGCGTCATCTCATGTGCTGATTGCATCAGCCGCATTCTACTTCTGTGGCCGGCACGTTTATCACCAGTTGCTTATTGGATTTTGTCATAGACAGTGCTGTTGTGTAATTATTGTAATGGTTAAAATAAAAACCCATCACTTACTGTTGTAAAAATGTCAGATATATTGACCCTGCATAAAATTGGATTTTCTGAACGTCAAATAAGTTCCAGGGTAAATGTGAGCAAGGCAGCTGTGCATCAAACTATTAGTAAATTTAAAATTTTGAGAAAATTTGTGGACCTTAAGGGAAACGGTCGCCCTAGAAAAACGAGTGCATGTGATGATCATGTGATAAGAAGGATGAACGTACGAGATCCAAGAACCTCCTTCAATACGATAAGACATTCTCTGGCTCCAAAAGGCACCAACGTCAGTTTGAGTACTATTTCAAGACGTTTGGCCAAGGACTTTGGTTTACCAATCCATAAACCTGCAAAGAAACGTCGACTTACTCCAAGTACTAAAAAGAAATGACTCACTTTTGCCAGACAATATCAGAATTGGACAGTACAGCAGTAGAGTAGGGTCTTATTTTCGGATGAGCCAACTATGCAGCAATTTTCTGCACGTGCTACAAGTGTTCGCCGCCCAAGGGGAAAAAGATATAATGAGATATATACGACTCAAACTGTGAAACATCCTCCAAGCCAAGTGATATGAGGTATAATGTCTGAGTCCGGTACTGTTAGTCTGTATTTTGTGCCACCTAAAACCACTATGAACGGAAAGCAGTACCTTAATTTATTACGTGAGAAGTTGTAGCTTCACATGCGTGTTCGTAAATGTTCAGTTTTCAGGCATGATGTGGCTCCGTGTCACAGAGCGAAGATTGTTAAGAAATATCCGAGAGCACAGAAAATCAAAGTGAGAGAATTTGGGGTGTACTGTGAAAAATAAAGTCGCCGAAAAGCAATCATTCACTGCTACGGCACTTTGTTGAAGCAACAAAGCATGTCTGGTGCACAGACATTTCTAAAGCTTACTGGAATTCTCTTATTTATAGCATCCTAATAGGGATAAACTTGTGCAATCCTAACTTGTGCAATCCTAAGAGGATTGCACAAGTTATTAAAAACAAATAGGAGACCCTACCAAATACTGACTTTAATTACAGTAAATAACCATGTATAGTCTATTTTGTTCTTTTATATGTAAAATATGTATGTTATTTTTGCAGAATTCCATTGAATCTGATTTTTCTATAGGGGGGGGGGGGGGTAACTTTTGCAAATGACTGTAATTTCAGTTTAAAAATAATGCTCGAAAAATTAACGCTTGAACGTAATGTATGTTTGAAATTAAAGTTTGCCGCTCTACAGTTTCAGCGTGAAATATATATATATATATATATATATATATATATATATATATAATGATAATAATAAAATTCCAATACAAAAATGGTTGGGAATTTTTCTTCAAGTAAAATTATTTTAAAATTATGTACTAGGTAAAGAATTAATCGCATAACAAAATTACCCATTATATAACATGGGTTTGGCTGCGAGTGATGGTAGGTAATGAATTCTTTGACCATTCTATGCTATCACACTAAATTGTTTCTCTTGCAAATAATATCACTTGTATTTTTTTATGCGATAAGAAGTTGAAAACTTTTATTTTATTTGATAGATCGATATTTAAATATATATATTCTTTTATAACTTATATTTTGTACTGTTGGATCATATTTAACTAAGAAAAAAAGAATATTGGTGATTTCTTAAAGAAATTATAAAACTACTGTATACTAAAAATCTTATAAACGTGAAAATATTTATAACACAATTAAGTAAAGAAACCTTACATACTTCTTGAGAAAAGCCTTAGTACTTGCGGGAAGGGGCCCTCCTATCGGCAGAGGCAGCACGGTGGAAGCTTGCTTTGTTGTGTTGACTTGATCTTTTGCAGTCTTGATTGTTCTATACCAGTTACGGTTGATTTCCTGCTCTGGGTCGTTGCCATTACAGGTAAGTGGATTAAATAAAATTTCGACCGTTTCGCGATTTGCGGCGTATATTGCGTTGTTGTAATCGGCTAGTTTGCGAGTTTCGTTAAAATTTATATTGATGGGTTCGGTAGCGTTTACTTTGGTGAGTGCGGTGGTTATTTTTCCAAATTTGATATCTACTGAATGTTCTTTAATACGGTTTTTGATTTTCCGTTTAGTCATGCCTATGTAGTAACCAGTATCATTGTTTGTTTTGGAGAAAGGAATACGATAAATTCCGGAGAAATTTCTAGGGGATCAATTTTGTCGCAAAAAACAAAAGGGGACGCTAGGGGACAAAATTGATCCCTCAGAAACCTCCGGAATTTATCGTACCGCATCGTATATCATAAAAAAAACATAGGCTAGAAAAAACAGCGAAAATGCATTTCCTTATAGCATCACGTGCTACATACATTTGAAAAGAATTACTATTTAAAGAGTTAGTAAAATAATCCATGTGTAAATTTAACTAAAAATCTGAAACTTACATTATATGAATTTTTTTAACAGTTCCGTGTGATCGATTATAAGATTGTATTTTATGATGCTACACACAATGTATCTAAAATCTCAATCATTTATTCTTTTGTTTTAAAACAAGTATAAACAGTGTATTTGCATTATTACTTGTTATTAATTTATTAAACAACAATATTTCCTAGCTACTATTATCGTTATCTCATATTCGTCATTTTAAAAATAGATTTTTTTTTCTCATTTGCTAAATTAATATTTATATGTCACTGTTCAGAAATATACATAATTTTTGCAACCCTAGAAAGTAAGATCAATTAAAGATTCCTTATGTCTATAAATAAAAAGGGACAATTAATTATTGATATAAGCACGAAGTATAATAATATCTATTTACACAATGATTAATACATTTTTATTTAAGTTAAAATCTTATGTTCTTACGAAAAATGATTACGCACATAGCAATTTCTGAAACTTTTCATAAAGTTTCTTCCTTTAGAAACATAATATGCATAATTACTTTTACTACTTTATTAGGTTAACCTCAAGTCTTGTACTTTAATATTACACGCTGTTTCGCATAAAGTAATTGTAGCATCGGGCAATTCCATTACTGCATAAAATCAAATGTAATTATATTCTGATGAGTTTGCCTCGGGATATTAAAGAGAAATAAGAACACAAATTTTTATTTTTTTCTAGGTAAAATAAATAGTAAAAAGGAAATGTATATTAAGAAAAAAATATATATTATGTTATCATTAAAATAACACAAATTTCATATATTAGTTCTTTTTACTGAGCAGAAATTATTATTATTGTCATTTGCAGTATTCCTGCATATTTAGGATGATGTCTGTAAATAATGAACAAAATAGTTTATTGCTGTTTTAATTTATTATTGAAAATCTATGATAACATGCAATATTTTTGTAATATCTGAAGCAAACCAAAAACCATACTTTCCTTCGTGATTTTTAAATGGATAAAATAGTTTTTAAATTACTGTAATAGATATTAATTTAGTACATTTTCGTGCATCATTATTGTTTCCACGAAAATCCAATGTATTAATCGCTAAAACTAATGTAAAAATAAATGTACAGACATTTGTTTCTCTCTTAAAATAACTTCTTATTAATTAAAAGGTGGGCGTGGACAACTACATGTTGTTCAATAAAAGTTGTACGAAATTTTCAATACGGGGGTAAAAATTTCATGTCACATGCTATGTTATTGAAACACAAAGATATTATTAAAACTTTTTTCTACTACTATTTTCTAACTATAATTACTGTCCTATTTAATGGCAAAACGCTGCTGTAAAAAATATTATAAAGATTTCTGAACGAAAATAGTGGTACAAAAAGTTTTAATCTTATCCCTGTGTGTGACTAATAGAATATAGACCATGGAATTACATATGAATAACTTCCGTTGGCATTTTCGCCCAATGTAGGGTGAAAACATTTTATTCTGATCCATTATTGTTGTTGTGAGGTTTTTTGAAATATACTGTGTTTTCTATTTATTTCTTTATTTATTTTTGAATTAATTTTTAACATGAGAATTTCGGTGCATTTTATTTCTATGAGTACGGTTGTAGTTCAGCTTAATTAATAATGTTGATTTTTATACAAATAGCTTTAAAACTTAAAGTAATTTCAAATTCACTTCATACCGTTTAGAATAGTTTTCCACTTATTAAAGAATCCCTCCCCCCCCCCCCCAAAAAAAAAAAAAAAAAAAAAAAAAAAAAAAAAAAATTTTTTTTTTTTTTTTTTTCATTTTAATCTTATTTTCATGTCAGTAAATATCAAGAAAATTAAATCTCTGATTCTAAATAAAAATCTTTATATTGAAAGATCAGTTATAAAGAAACTCAGAATGTTCATATCATTAATCATTCATAATAAAATTAAATTAGAAAGATTTTTTTTTAACTAAAATAAGTCTGCTTTTGACAAATGAAATGACAGGAAAAATAATTATATAAATAATTACACACAAAATTAATATTATTAGGAAAAAAAAATAAAAAAACTTGTCGATAAGTGGAAATTAATGACAACAATTGATGAAATATAAGTGTATATAAATGACTTTAAGAACTAAAAAAAAAAAAAAAAAAAAAAAAGAATGCATTAAATAGCTCATTTATCTATAAGTATCGAACGAAAAATCTCTTAATCTATCTAACTAAAATTTTAAAATGATCAATCGATATAATTTTTAGAAGGGAACAAGTGTAAGCTCCTGTCATAAGTCATCTGTCATCACATTACGTTCAGCAGTTTTTACATGACATTTGAACAAAAAAGCGTTTAAAGATACACATACAGATTTCCCGTACACATATCCACAGAAAGAAAACATACTTAAATCATATTTGATTTTTGTTCTGTTTCTAAAACTTTGGAGAAATGTTTCTTTCTTTGCAATTTATTGACAAAAGCTTTTAAACATATGTTCGAAAGTCTTTTGTAAATTACTCTAAATATAATTTAAAATTTTGAAATAGTTGATATTTATATATTTAAGTTATGCAAAGGTCTAAATCCCGACAAATTTTATTTATTTATGTCCAAACTTTTTCTACTGATACTTGAAAAAAAGAAAAACTAGTTGGCATAGGTGGACTCTGCTCAGTTCCCCATCATATTTATGTTCTCAGAAATTTCTAGTGCGAGACATATTATAATAATGGTAAAAGAAATGAATTTGACCAAAGCTTGATACAGTGACAGAATGAAATCCCCGCCTAATAGGCTATCCACCGTTCACTTGGATATAATTATCTTATTCTAATTTATTAATTTATTTTATCAGGGTCAATTCTGTTGTTTAGTTTTCATGCTACTATTTCCAATGCAATAAACCTCAAAATTCATATTTATATGAAAAATTTACAATTTCGCTATGTTGATAAAATCGTAAATTACGAATAATTTACGAAAATTTCCTAGTAGAATATTTGTATTCAATCATGTTCAAACAAATATCATAAACTTAATTTTGAAGTTGTCTAATGTATTTAGGATCCTCAAAATGGAAGTATGATCAATTTTGCCTTATTCTGACATGTTAAGTAAATCGTAAATTCCAAATAACTTACGAATTTTTTTTAATTGGAAAAATCATAGTCTATGATATTCATGCCAGTATCCTAAATAATATTTCGAAAGTGGTTTGACATATTTACGCTGAGAATATCCCTCAAGATTGACGTTTATGTGAAATTTTGCTCTATTCTGACATGTTAAGAAATTCGTAAATTTCCAATAACTTACGAAATCTTTATATTGGAAAATTCATAGTCATTAATATTCATGCCAGTGTCCTAAATAATATTTCAAAAGTAGTCTGACATCTTTACGAGGAAAATATCTCTCAAAATTGACGTTTATGTGAAATTTTGCCCTATACTGCCATGTTAAGAAATTCGTAAATTTCCAGTAACTTGCGAAATTTTCAAAGTAGCATATTTATAGTTGCTGATGTTCATTCCGGCATCAAAACTGATATTTTAAAACTGGTCTGACATTTTTACAGTAAAAAGTTTTCATTTAATGCACGTTTAAGTGAATTTTTGTCCTATTCTCCCATGTTAAGAAAATCGTAAATTTCTAATAACTTACGAAGTTTTTAAATTCGAATGTTGCAAATGAATAGGGTTCTTGCCAGTGTCGAAAGTAATATTTTAAAACTGATCTGACCTCTCTGCGATAATTTGTTCTTGAGATATCGTGTACACAGACTAACAAACTAACGGACTGACCCACTAACAGACAAACAGACTAACAGACTAACAGACTAACAGACACCCTACAGACAGACACCATAGAGATTTTGTCATTTTCGGATTCCTCACACCTGAAAACGTGTAGAAAAGTCAAAAAACCGAGGTCGAAAATTTTCACGATTACCTAAGTTCCCCATACCTATAGTATGATGGGGAACTAAAAAAGAAAGAAAAAAAGCGTTACAAAACCAAACAAATACGCCCCCATACACACACGCACTGTAAAAAAAAAAAAAAAAAAAAAAAAAAAAAAAAAAAAGGTACTTTTTACACCGCAAAGTGTGCTGGCAATATTGGTACCAGCCTATTCTGCTATTACAAAGAGGTAATTTGCAGCACAAACAACTGTAAAAGAGTCTCTATTTACAGATGTTTCCGCGGTAAATTACCTTATTTAACAGCAGAATGGGCTGGCACAAAAACTGCCAGCACATTTTGCTGTAAAAAGTACCTTTTTTTTTAAGAGTGCGCACACACAAAATATTCTGGTAATATTTTAGGCTTCCTTGATCGTATAAGTTATCATAAGTTATTATAAGATATCGCATAAGTTATCATTTCTGAACAACCTATAGACAAGATGTTTTTTCATTAACCTCTTACACGCCGCATTCAGATCCGGGTGTAATTTAAATTAGTTTTTTACAAATTTTGCCTTCTAATGCTTTAGTTTAAAGAACTCTATCATTAAAACGTGTATTTTTTTTAAATGAAATTTAAGATTATTATATTTAAGATTATTAATTTAATATTATTATATTTACTATTATTAATTTAATGTTATTATATTTTAATATCATTATATTTTATTTTATCTTAATAATGTAAGCTATTTTAAACATGCCAGCCCAGTTTTAGAAGCGTTTGCTTACTTTTATAAATTATGTGAATTTTTAAACTGTGGGGTAAAAGGAAAAATGGTAAAATAGGTCATTTTTATAATTTTCTGTAGAATTCCCCATTCAAGATTGAACTGTAATTTCTAATTCAAAAAATTAAGTCACCTTTCTAGTATATCTGATAATTTTTTCAAGTCAGTATACGTGATACTTAATTTTTAAATAAAATTTTAATTCCATGTTCCATTTATGGAACATTGGCGTGTAAAAAGTTTTAATGTAGATTTTAATATTTATTGGAATGTTATGTATGAACAGCAGCACACACTCACAGAGAGAGAGAAAAAAAATAAATAAAAGTTTTAGGAAATAGGATTTTTTATACATGCATTTTGAACTGTAGACTAGCTAGTTGTACTCCTTTTTGAAAGTACTTTTCGTTTCGCTAATTTGTCGTAAAATCCATGAATTAATACATATTTTATTTTATATACATAGGTGCTTATTTCATGATCTATCTTTTAATACATCGAGTAAACATATGCATATATGTATACAAACATAAAATGCATAAATCTACGTATACATTTACATAAGTAATATTTACATTATGCACGTATAAGAAGCATTAATTCGACCTTTAGCATAAAAAAGATAGTATTTTGTTATCACACAGGCATTATCAAATGGAATGAAAATATCCATACATTTAAAATTGATAACATATTGTAATTCAAACTAGCAAAATCATCAAAAATCGATAAATTCTAAAACTATTTCGCAAAAATGAAATTTTCCCAAAACAAATTAAGTATAATAACTCTACTCCTAAACATGTTGATTGTCGAAAATGGGAATATTCTTAAAAAATATAAATTAATAAAAAACGCTTAAGTAAATATTAATATTATCTCTATGAATAATACCATAAACTAGTTTTTAAAATTGTAACTTGTACATTTTATATTTTTGGTAAAAATCTCACATGTATAATAATGACTTAAATAAAGTAATCGAAAGTTCTTACTTCCAGCTGGTGTTTTGTTGATGGGGAATAGACTTACTCATCAAGGCAAATGATGCCAAAATTGTCTGTAAACATAAAAGTTATCATCACTTTTGTCTAGTTTTTGCATCCATGTAACAAAGACAGTTTATTTAATCTCTCTCAATACTGCTCATCCGATAAAATTAATCTTATATTTATTCGAACCTGTGTTTTTTAATTTAAATAAAATAAGTTTTTCATTTGAATTATCAGTCTTTATTTATTTCAATATATTTTCTTTACGGTTTTTTTCCCTTTTAGAGTGAACTGATCCAAACAGAAAATCTGTAATGCACGTTTTACGATTCTTAAAAAGTTTTGAAGGTTCAAAATGCTAAAATAAATAAATAAATAAATAAATAATAAAATAATTTGTTGTAGCACTTAGAAGGTTTTCTTTTACCATGCATTTCAATACTATAAAGAAAGATTGCAGGTTAAGGATTAAGATAACAAATATTTCATATGAAACGACGAAAAAAATCAAAATCAAAATCAAAATCAAAATCAAAATCAAAAGACATTTAGGAATAGCTTTATTTGACAAATAATTCAGAATACTGTGTGAGGGGTTGAATGTAGAACCTACATTTTTGTAGAATACAAGATTTTTATTAAATTAAGAATTTATTACAAATTATTCTGAAAACGTTTCCTCGCACCACTCCTTAATAACACTACTCGGCATGAAAATTGCCTCTGACACAATTTCAGCATATTCTGATGTAAAATGACCTCCTGAATCCGAATATGACGCCCATTTTGCCCTATCACCTACCGTTTTTTTAGGAATGGCCCCCTACTTTTTATCATTTTTCGGTGATTTTATGGCTATAAATTTGGTTTTTAGGAGAGCAGAGGATTATTTTAACTGTTAAATATCTTCTGAGGGGCTACAGAGTTAGAAATTTCTAAAACATAGCCTAGCGCCAAGGGAAAAATTTTGGGGGGATTTGCCACTGAAACTATGCATTACATGTCTTTTTTTTTTTTAATCTGATATTAATGTTTTTTTTTTAAACTTTATATATATATATATATATATATATATATATATATATATTTATATGTATATTTTTGTTTAGATGTTAAATTAATTATTTTTCATTCTTCAAATCAAATTCGTGGTCATAAAATTATGCAACAGGGAAAGAAATTGAGGAAGGGTGTAGAAAACGGTGGGTGACTGGGCAAAATGGAAGTCATATTCGATTCAGGAAGTCATTTACATAAGAATCTGCAAGCTTGGTATCAGATCTCGATTTTTTTTTTTTTTTTTCAGAGCAGTGTAATTATCAATCTTAGTCAAACTTATCAACTAGCAACCTCATATGAAATTCAAAATAGAACAGTTGAACGGCCTGCAATTATTTGTTTTGAGTTTCATTGATAACATACATACACAAAGATAATCGTCAACAACTTGACTTAGAAAAAAAAAAGTTTAACATTTAACTTAAAAATACTTTTTTTTCTTTTATCTTTTGGATATGAAGAATTATTTTTTATCCCCAAGCAGTTTTATGGGCACTGCAAAATATAGTAAAGCACTTCCACCAATTAAATTCAATAAAAAAGAATGCATTCGCTTAATTATTGGTAGACCTCTATGTCATGCATAAATTAAGTACAGACCACATTGTGTGATTAAATATAGTCTTACATTAATAACACACTACACAGCCTGAAATGCACTTCCAGCAATTTGCATGTATTGTTCAATTATATTCTTCTTCTGAGTAGCCATGTAAATGAGTGGTGAATAATTTCTATACCACATTCTACACGAAACATGCTTTTGAACATAGAAAAAGCATATGTTCATTTCATTTTGTTTAGTGCAGCCAATTGATTTTAAACTGTACGAAATAAAGATTTCGCCGAAAGACACAATGTATTTGAAATCCCTTGGATATCCCTGAAACAAATCATTTGCTTGATTTCAACGAAAAGTATGTATAGTGTAATATATCTATATAATACAGATTTAGAATACCGAGTCTAGATTTTATTTTATTAGTTGTATTTGAGCATATTGGTAGCAGACACATATAAACCAGTCGCTAAAAATCTGATTTTTGTAATCAGAAGACTTCAAAACGTGTGAATATAACAAAAATTCAATTTCAAAAAATTCGACCTAAAATCATACTTTTTTTTACATATATATTAGTTACGGGAATTAAAAAGAGGAATAACTATAAATTGGAATCTGAATTATGTTCAATATTTAAAATTTGTGAAAGTTACATTTAGTTCCAAATCTTCCTTTAAATAATTATCTAAATGATCCTGTTTACGTATACTTTGTAACCTGGTACTGAAGCGTTCAGCTGGTATATTAATGTATCAATGCTGATGGTGTATCATTTTAGTGAAAAACTTGTTTAATGATGTTAAATTTAAACAGGTATTTCCTGATGTATTATTCTTAACTAGTAATTATTTGGTTTTTACGCATAGAATTTTAATTTCTGTAAATTAAGTAAATTTAAAAAATAAAAAAAAATAAGGCAATGTCTATATTTTTTACTGGATACCAAAAACTTTTGCTGTCGACCAGTTTTTCTTTTTTAATTTATTTTATTTTCTTTTTAATTCCTGGAGCACTGATTATGCATATATTTCATTTTATATATATATGTACATTCGGTAGCGAAAGTGTCCGAACACTAGCAAAAATTCCTATGTAAAAAAAGTACACTTCATACGGTTTTGTTAAATAAATCCTTGTCGAATCCTGTTCTTAGTCAGTGTAATAACATGATTCGATAAGGATTTATTTAACAAAACCATATGAAATGTACTTTTTTACATAGGAATTTTTGCTAGTGTTCGGACACTTTTGTTACCGAATGTGTATTGTTTGAATAGAAGTTAACGAGAATATTTGAACATAAATGTTTACAACGGAAAACGTATGAATTTAAAGCAAAGAAGGAAATTTTTATAACAAAAAATTTAAATTATATTTTTTTTAACCCGCCTTTAAATGGCGATGGTTCTATAGGTTACAGGTTCAGCTTAAGTCATTACAGAGACATCGTAATCGATATTTCAAAATATCAAACGCGTGCCAATTGATTTTAATCTTCTCCTACAGAAGGAAAGCTGCAGGTGGCTTTCCTCTCCTTATCTACAAAATATCGTTCTCTGCATCACAAACAATATTTTCATATTCCAAACTTTGCAAACGTTATAATTTCCCTTTTTAATCTTTTTTAACACTTTCCAACAAGGTTGAAAAGTGTTAATGACTTCGATTTGTCTGTCTGTCTGTCTGTCCGCGCTCTAACTCCCGTAAATATTTATGGAATATCTTGAAACTGATATATGTTATTCAAGTTCACTATCGGACGTACCCTATTGAAAATGGAGTATATACCTCAACTGGTTTGCGTACAGGGACACCCGAAAGTATTTCAAAGCATTATGTTCTATGAGAGGTATTTTTATAAACCATTTTTCATACCTTTACTGTAACATATCTTAATGAAATTGAAATATGTTATTCAAATTCACTATTGGATGTTTCCTGTATAAAATGGAGGGAATACCACCACCGATTTATGTACAGGGACACTCAAAATATTCCAAAGCATTGCGTTCTATTAGAGATATAAAATATAGTTCTATGAAAGATGTAAATAAAATTTTAATAACTTTACTTTCCACGAAGTTTTAGGAAATTGATATATGTTATTTATATGCATAAGAAAAAAAAAATGCTTTGCTTAGAATATAGCATGATTAGCATTAAATTTACAGAGTGACACAAAAATATCCATTTATATTAAGAGCTATTAATAAAAAATTGCTAGAATTGTACTTTCGTTTACATTAAGCGAAGAAATGCCAATGCATTACGTTTTAGGACAGAATTTTTTTAAAGTTATATTTAAAAACCTTTCTACTGTAAAAATCATAAAAATATTGAAATGTATTGTTAATATTCTAAAATAATGTTTTGCATAGAATATGATTTGATTAACTTTCTGATTTACAGGGCTACACTAAAATATTCAGAGAGATCAAAAGCTGTAATTATAATCTAATGGCTGCATTTTCTTTTGCTTTAAGCCTTTTTAACACTTTCCAAAATGCCTAAGAGTAATTTTAAAATCAATTAGTCTATCTGTATGTTTTTCAGTCCTTCTGTCTGTTGTGTGATAACGTAGGTAAAGAATATTAAAAGTTATTCGATACAACAATTACTTACAGTTAAAAAGTGTTACTAATGAATGCATACTGCATGATTTTTCTTTCTTGTTTTTTCTTTTTCATTTTTGCTTAACGTATTTTCGATTACGTGGTTGTTTCCTACCAAACTCATAATATCCCCTAATTGTTTTGAGCAGTGTATTTCCTGATATGCACTGACAGGAGTTTATTAGTAGACATTTCCATAAAAGCACGATAGCACAGTCGTGAATTTGAATGAAAGCCACGTTTAAAAGATGTCATCTGGGAAAAAGATAATATATGGAATAGTTCCCTTTTTAGTTATTTATGCTGATGTTTAAGAATTTTTCAAAAGGTACCGTTGCAACAAATTGTTATTCCTATTGCTAAGTAATTAAAAAAATTTTATTTTGTAGAAAAAAAAAAAAATGAACTGTTAAAAGCAATTTCTGTAAGCATTACCCGAATCGAGTATTTTTCAGAAATTACAGATATTAAATGTTATTTTCTTAGTTTTTTTTTTTTTTTTTTTAATTTTGTAACATGAAACAACATAAAATATTCTTAAATTAATAATATTATGGAAAAATATCTTTCTGTTCTAAAATATCTACTTCATGAAATATGCAAATTTTATTAAGTTTCAAACTCAAAAAAAAAAAAAAAAAAAAAAAAAAAAAAAAAGGAATTGTAAGATGAAATTTTGTTAATTAAAATAGTGTAGTGAAAATAAAGCTGTAGGCATAAGAGATAAATTCATTTTCTTTGTTTAATGAATTCTTCCGGGAAATCTTTTATTTTTGAATCTATTTACTAGTATAAATACATTTTAGTGAAAACAATAAGTCTATTGTCTCTTGGAAATTCAAAGTTGCTAGTAATAAAATAATTAATTAAAAAAGAAGAGTTTTTGAATAAGATTATTTAAATATTTCGTAAATGATTTTATTTTATTTTAAATTTGTTTCATTAAAATAATTGTCTTATGTATTTCTTTTAAATTGTGTAAAATTTTAAATAGCTTCTTTCTGTTTAGTCTCTATTGCATTTTTTTTTCTTCAAAGGTAGCAATAAATCTGTAATAACAAAATTGAATCATTCAGATTATAAATAACTAAGATAAGTAATGAAATGTAATTAATAGATCCCTTTTGAACAATGCCAAACATTTAATTTTGATTTCTTTTTTATTCATAAGAATATATACATATATGTGTGTGTATGTCATGTTGTCGGATGTTTTGAACAAGATTTGACCAAGTTGTTTGTCTATCTGTGATTCTGTGTGTGTGAGAGACAAAGATTTTGTACTATCAAGAACTAATGCAGTAAATTTCATGAAACTTTATACAGGTTTTCACCTTGATATAAATTCGTAGTTTTGATACATTTTTGCTGCATAGCTAAGGACAGCTGACGCTGCTATGCTGAAATTTATCCGAATTTCAGGAAAGCTGTGTACTGTTATGATCAGACAATTCACGAAATGTGCGATTAGTGAGATGGCGTTTAGGATAAAATTGCGCTAAACTGTTCACTTCGATGGAGTAATTTCTTTTCAATATGTAATTACAGTTAAATAGGAAGAAAATAATTCTGTCAAAAAGTAAAGTGAAAGAACGACGGGTACTGATAAATCCTGCGGAATAAATTAGAAAGTCAGCATTTCTGTTTATAAGATTCTTTCAAATGTATGATTTCTTTTGTAATCTCTTAAAATACATTTTAAAGGAAGCTTCTAAGTATTATAACTGGTTATTTTTATTTTTATTCCTTATTTTATTTAACTATCGACAACCAATAATTTTTTTTTTTCATAATCAGAATTGAAAATGTCTTTGAATAGTTTCCTGAATGTTTAAATTTCTATTTTTTATATATTTACCTGCATTTACATTTCTTATTTCTGTTAATAATAATAAAAAACATAAAAAAAAAAAAAAGAAATTAAGATTTTGTTATTTTTTCTTAAAACTATCTATAAAAAAAAAAAAGGCATAAATTTAGATTTTTTAAAAAGAGTAAATTTGTGTTTCTTAAAATACTCCCAAGTATTAACCTTTTCAAATGCTACATGCAATTTTGTTTTCCCCATTAACATGAAGCTAAATTTACTGACTACTTTAATGCTGAAAATACCTTTTTATTTTATTTATTTATTTATTTATTTATTTTTTTAACATTCTCAAGTGTTGTATTCCTTTTAAGCTAGATGTGCATTTTTGTTAAAAGGTGGCATTTGATAAAAGATAGGGGAATTGTTTTTAGTAAAGTTTTATACAGAAAGCCACTGTAATATTATCCTAAAGACATACGCTTTTATAAATAAAATATTAAGTTTAATTCGAAATCTAAGTGTATTTTATAACTAAGTAAATGTACTATTCAGAGAACCTTTAATGTTTTTTATCATATAATTTTTTATCATTTTTTATAACCTTTAATGGTTTTTATCATAATAAAATTACATACAAAGTCTTTGTATTTATATATATTATAAACTAATCGCTTCAGTACAAACATTATTCATTTTTGAAATAAACATGCATAAATTATTCAAAACAGAAGTGTAGATTATTTTTACTCTTAAAAAAAAAAAAAAAAAAAAAAAAAAAAGGTTGAATAAATTTTTACAATTTTCTTTAAAGTTTTTATTTTTACTTTTAGTTTTAAAAATCTATTCGAAATTATACAAGATGACAGGAAAGGTTCTATAAAATATTTGCGAGTCATATGTTTTTCTATCTTATAAAATGCGCCGATTAAAAATGTGAAAAACAAAGAAATATATTCAGATTGATAACCAAAAAAAAAAAAAAAATAGACACTGAAATTTTATATACGCGAAATAACACTTGAAGATTAGCAATTGAGCTGAAAGTCGAATTTGGTATGGTATACGAGGCTAAAAGACAACAAGATATGACGGCTACAACGTCGTTTTACTTCCCGACGTTCATGAATCTATAATATTAAAATACAAAGCATTTTCTGTAAGACCAAAATCGTACGATCTGGGCATGCGCGAGAAAATTTTGAACCAATTCGGAACGGGAATATTCCTTTCTCTTTATGCAGTGCAATACGAATACGTTGATAAAGTTCGAGCAGACGGCATTAATATTTCATATGTCTATGGCAGCAAAATCATAAAAATAATTCACACGTCTTATTCATTGATTCATACTTTCCAAGGAAGTATATTAAGAACAAAGCAAAATTCGCGAATACTTATCGGTTACATTTATCTATAATCGGTTACCCGTCATATGCATTTTCTCCGAAATTTTCTTTACACAGGATGTGTGTGTGTGTTTTGGGACTGCATGGATACCTTCGTATCTGGGACAGTCGATGATGGGGCGCGCTTGCGTGTCACCTGTCTTACACAGGATGTGGCGCCATCTGTTGCCATGTAAATATATTATACCATATTCATAAAATTATACTTTTCCATTTCAAAAGAAAAAAAAATCTTTGAAAATCAACGAATTGTCAGAATTTATTGTTCTTTAAAACTTAACCTTTATCATTTGAAAACTTTGTTTAGAAAAGATGGAGATAGATATTTAAAATCAAAGGTGGTTTTATTTTATTTTATTTTATTTATTTATTTATTTATTTATTCTTTTTTACTCTAATTATTATAATCTCGGATACTTCATTTCGATACCATATTACACTAAAAATAATTTAAAAAGAATAACATTAAAATATTGATATTTTATGTGAGTAAAAATTTACATAGTATAATTTATTATTAAAAATTTAATGAGCAAATTAATTTGCTAAAGTATTAAATTCATTCTTATTTATTTATTTACTTTTAACAGTATACTTTATTTCTATAGTATATTACACTAAAAATAATTAAAAAAGAATAACATTAAAATATTGATAACTTATACGAGTAAAAATTTACATTGTATAATTTATTATTGAAAATTTAATGAGCAAATTAATTTGCTAAAGTATTAAATTCAATCTTATTTATTTATTTATTTTTAACAGTATACTTTTGTTGAAATATACTATTTTGTTAGAATAAAGTGTTATAATACTATTCCAGTAAAAACAAATTTTAACTTTATTACGATTTGCAGTTTATTTTTAGAATACAATGAATTAATATTTTGGATTATATCCAAGTAATTTTACAAATATGGGAAGGAAAAATCAGAATCAAAACTATTATTTTACACTTAAAGTGCACTTACTGTCTTGGCAAATTAGAATTAATGATATATTTTACAAGTGAATGAAATCTTTGTATTTCATGTATGTCTTTTATTAAAAAAACTGTGACCTGTTATCGTTGATAGTAAGTTCATATAATATAATCTGGTAGTAAACGCTTGTATTCATTCATTTTGCGGGAAAAGCAACGAATAAATTTCACAGTAAACATAAAACGAGTGCAGTTCTATAGATTATTAGTTGATTTGGTGTGACAGGGTTATGGTGTGATTTGGTGTGACAGGGTTAATTTACATGCTTGATGCTTTGATAAGTATCATCACAAATATTGATACTATCTCATTAAGAAGTATTGATTCTTTCGATAATTTATATAAATTCTGTCTTTCTTTTAATTACTCCTAACATTCTTTTGGTCATATTTAGAGTAAAATTAGAAAAACCTTGGGATTATATTTTTATTATGTGGAGTATGCTTAAATTTTGTATAGCGAAATTTCATGAAATGTATCCCTCCTCTCTCCAACCAAAAGATAATTGATTAAAGCAGGGGGGTTTAAACCGGTTAAGAGCAATGCGAAATATTAAAGCAAGCGTGTTTTAATCTTTATGCCGTTAAAAGATTTTAGTTGCACATCATCCGTCAAATTTTGACGAGTATTAACTAGTTGTTATTTAAGACATTAAGACGACATATTCTTTTATCGTATAAGATATCCAAAAGAATTTATTGCGAATCAATAATAATTTTTATCTTTTATTTATAACATTTTTTCCCTGCAAATTACAAATGGGAAAGATCTTTCAAATTAAACACAATTTTAAATTTTCAATAATAATAACTAGTTCTCATTAATTTCCAACAAAAATTCCGTTTTAGTTTAATTCAATATTCCATGCGAAGGTCGAATAATTCGTGCTAACACTGTCATTACATTTTATTTCTAGATAATTGCTAAATGAATTTTAATTTGCTGAGTCAACACTGGGAAGTGTGAATTATTATTTACGTGATTCAAATGTTTAAATTGCGATTTAACAAAATTATATGTCGAGCTCATGTACCCAAAAAGCATGATTTTTAAAATATATTTTTTATTTATCATAAGTATCAATGGCTAATTTTTTTAATGATTCGCAAATTTCATTTAATTGGTCCTTGTTTAAGTCATTTTTATTTAAGAGAACAGTTTAGCATTATTATTTTTTTTCTTTTATAAAAGATGATAAACGTTATGGACTTAATAAATTTTATTGCTCAGGTAAAAATATGTTTAAAAAAATAAAATTTTTTAAACTGCGCTGTCATGGAGAATTAAAAAGTATGTAAAATTCTCCCTACCATAACACTCACTAATGTTCAATACTATATATATCCCTTTTATTTAAAAATAAACTTCTATCATTGAATTATAACTTGTTACACAAAATTTAATTAATTTCCTGTACTCAAAAAGTAATTTAATCTTTTCTAGGCTCAAACACTCAGTAAAGAATATATATTCATTTTATTTAACTCTTTTTTAATTATTGCAAACGTACTTCCATGATAAAATAAGCTAACAGATTTCATAACGTAATGTTCTAATGAAATTAATTTTTAAAATAACCCTGCATTTGCTTTCATAAATTAGTTAGAAGTACTCTCTTGTGAGTAAATTATTTCGCCAACCCTTCAATATGAACAACATACGAATTTATAATTATATTTTTTTAGAACCGCCAATCAGGCGAATATCTTTTAATGTAGACTATTTGGCACGAAAAACGACCACACGTTTTTTTATTGGTCTTTAGTGTTTTTTTATGTCAAAAAAAAAAAAAAAGGTTGCAGTTGCAGTTGATCGGATGACTACATTCATGCTAAAAATACTTTGTTTTTGTTAAAACATTCTCCAGTGATGCATTCTTTTTAAACTAGATATGCATTTTTATTTAAAATTGACATTTATTAAAAGATATGTAATTGTTTTCGGATATTTCACAACTCTTCAAACGAATGTTTAAGTATTTTTGTGTTTTTTGGTAACTTCATCTTGAGTATTACATATATTTTTTCCATGAGTCATGGACATTTATGAAAGTAAACCTTTTTATTCTTTTTTACATTTTTATATTAGTATCCAACCAGAACTAATTAATGAAACAAGACTGTCAATTTCTAACTTCAAGTACTTTTCTTGTTCATCAAAAATATTATATTTACTTAATATGGTGAACTCTGAGTCCTAACAAAAATGAAAGATAACACATATCGACATCTTAAATTTTGATTTGATAATTTTAGCTAACACATATGTTTTTTGGTGAGCTGAAACATAAAATGAAGCCAGCTTTTCTTTACAACATATAGAGTTTTTTTAATACAGGGTAACTACCGAGACAATTTTTTCCATGACACTTCCCCCAATATAATTACATGGCGACTTTTATAATATATTTCCATGAGTAATAATAATTAATCATAATCTTCAATAAATAGGGTCTTCCAAAAGGTTTTTCCTTACTCCTTTCCATTGCGCATGCACTAGAAATTTGAAACACCCACAGTATTTCAATGCTGATCATAATCAGTAACTGTGTTATAGGGTGACATAAAATAACGGAGACACTGTTTAACACAGCCTGACGCGAAATAATTGTAACGTATACAAATAAAAGTTGTTCTGTTGAAATATCCATGAATTTTTTTTGCTTGTATATGCATTTACGACTGTGAGCTCACATATTTCCTTTTCCTTTTAGAATGTCAAACAAACGTATTGTAATTTTGGAGCTGTTTTGTCAAGGAAAGCGGCAGTGTGAAATTGTTCGTTTACTCATTGTGCCGCAACAGACTGTATCCAAGGCCATCAAACGTTTTAAGGAGCTTGGCCATGAAGGCGACCGTCCTGGAAGAGAACGAAAACATACCGCCAACACGCCCAGGAACCGCAAGGTCATCCAGAATCGAGTCAAGCGAAATCCGAGAGTCTCCATGCGAAAAATCGCCCGTGAGACCGGAATCAATCGCGAAGCAGTTAAGCGAATAGCCAAAAATCAACTCCTTCTCAAGTTCCGAAAAGTTCAGCGGCTCACGGAAGACAACAAGCGAGTTCGACTAAAAAAATGCCGGCAACTCAAGCGTCGGTTTGCAGCTCAACAATGGGAGAGCACCCTCTTCACGGACGAGAAGCTGTTCACATTTCAGCAGGCGCACAACTCCCAAAACGACACATATTGGTCCTCCGACGTTCCTGGCACATCGGAAATCGTGGAACACCGACAAAAACCTCAGTCTGTCATGGTGTGGGGCGGCATTTGCGCCAGCGGGAAGACCCCTCTCGTTTTCATTGAAGAAGGGGTCAAAATCAAACAAAATGTGTACTAGCGTAACATCCTTGAGGCTGTGGTACTTCTGTGGGTCTAGCAGCACTGTCAGAATTGGTTTTGGACGTTTCAACAAGACTCCACCCCAGCTCACAAGGCGAAGTTGACCCAGTTGGTGCAGATCCCACTTTCCCGATTTAATTGCTTCTACGGAATGCCTCCCCCCTACTCGCCAGATTTAAACCCCATGGACAACAGCGTGTGGTCGATTTTAGAGACGAGGGCATGTGCCAAACGCCACAGTAGTTTGGAGTCGTTGAAACAATCACTGCTTCATGAGTGGGACAGATTGTTGCCCGAGCACTTGCGGCTAATTGCCGAAACTTCAAGATTCGTTTGTAGCTGTGTATCGACGCTTATGCTGGCCACTTTGAAACCAACTGAATATGTTATAACCTGAGGTCCATATTATTGTTTGCAATTGTTACATATGTTTATTTCTTTTCTGTTAATAAAATATGGGTAAAAAACAATGTCTCCGTTATTTTATGTCACCCTGTATGTTTGGTTGAAGTCGGTTCAGTGGTTCGGGAGGAAAAATATACATGCAATGACTCTTACTTATGCTGAAATTTAAAAGAAGTTCTTGTACTTGTTCTAAACTGTTAATTTTGTCTAAAACTGTTAATTTTGAGCATTATTATACTTTTTTTTTTCACAAATGTGTAATTTATAGCAGTATTTGTTGTGAATTATCTCTCTCTCTCTCTTTCTTTTTTAATTATCGAATAAAAATATATCGATATATATATATATATATATATATTTGTTATAAATAAATAAGTATATATATATATATATATATATATATATATATATATATATATATACATTATGTTTTTGAATTGAAGTATCCATTTTGTTATTCTAATATCGGAAATTTTGATAATCACCTATTTAAAGGAAACTAGCTCAGCAAATATATTTTATTCTGAAAGTTGTAAAAGTTTTTTAGATTCTTGTAAGTGTAGATTAACAACAGCATGAAGAAAGTATCCACTAGAAACTGAGTAATATATCAAAAGATAAATGTGAGAATATCTGCTCGTGATATAAGTATAAATGTGAGAATATCCACTAAAAGAAAATAATTTAAATACATTTTTTGAGCTTAACATCTAATGCTAATATACATATATATATATAATAGTTCCTTAAAGAAGTTGTTTTGAAAAGATTGCCAAAATGTCGCAAGAACTATTTTTGTGTATTTGCTTGTGTTCACACACTAAAAACAGTTATGTATGAAGCAATGTATTTGTATTACAGTTTGACTTCTTTCACGTCAACGTAACTTTTTAATTATCATACAATAAAAATAATTTCATAAATAGTTTTAACCAATTATTTGTTTACTTAAAATTATTATTAAAAAAAAATATATTCAAATACGCTTGAAAATTTTGATATATGTTTAATTCATCAGTCCAAACTAAACGCTCGTTCAAACTGAAAACAAATATCCTACTTATGTGGAAAGTATTTAATTGTAAGATAATACCCCAGCCCGTCATATTTGCTGAAGTTGTCTATAACATGAAGTGTACACAAGTTTTGACTACTGAACTCAGTAATATTAATTAGCTTTTGTTTCGTAAACGTCTATTGTTTGAATAGATATTGTGGTATATGCAATATATAGAGGCTAATCTACAAACAAATTTTGTCGAGACATTTTTATTTAATTTTGGCTGGCTTTGTCCGCTTTGCTGGCCACTGTATGTAAGAGAATCGTTTTTATAATAATAATTCGCAATTTTTCTTATTCCTACATTTATAATAAGCCTAAAGAATTTTAACAGTAATCGTTTGCTACAATAACTGAATTATTTAAAAAATAATTGAATTAATTGACTTTGAATTATTTCAGAAATAATTCAGTTCTAAAACATAACTCTCGAATGGCAACACTCGTAAAAATGAAAAATTGTTGTTCTAAGAAAAGAACTTGCGCTTGTTATTCAGATGAATATAATCTGTAACGTGTAAAAGCTTTCTCATATCTTTCTATATAATTGCAAATATCACAGATTCATTCATTCCTCTACCAACGTCGAGTCCAAATCATCAAAACTTAAAAGGTGCCGTTTGGACAGTTGGTTCATTTCATGACGTAAAGGTTTACTACATTTGGATTTAACGAAATTTAACTCTGAAGGGTTTAAAGAAGGAACTTTAAATTATGAAACCTTTTCACCGTATTTCTGCTGTGGTGTCCATTAGAAATTCGGCCCCAACAGTGGTTGAGCCGTCCTGCGCTCAAAGCTGGCAGACGGGAAGTGCCAGATTCGATCTCAGGTCACGCTCGTCAAACTAGCCGTTCGGGGTGTTCCGTGGTTTAAAACTCGCATAAGTACTGACTGGAACCCTTTACAACCCTCCACCCCCCGTCCGTCTACAGATAGCATTCCGCCTATAGGCCTGGGATCGCAGTATAGACAATTGGCCTTAATTCCTACAACCAACTAACCATTAGTAGCAGGAAGATTAACAAAATGTCTTCTTTTAGGGCTCTAATTAAGGTAAAAGATAATAATTTTCTAAAATTTAGTCCTCATGGTAGGGAAAGGGGGCGTCTAACAGTTTTACCCGTTCTACGTACGTGGAAAATTACAGTGGTTTCCAATAAAAGCTTCAAATTTAGCAAAATGTTTCTGTTTAGGCCTCAAAGTAAGTAACTAGAATCTTACAAAATTTGTGAAAGAATTTCTAGCATATTTACCTTCTCTTCGCACGGGGAAAATCATAGAGATTTATTGTAAAAATATTGAAAAATGTCTCCTCTGAGGCTTTAATTAAGGAAAAATGTAAACATCGTCCGAAATTTAACAGTTAAAGGGATAAGAGGGTTTCAACCCGTTCTTCACATGTGGAAAATCGCAGATATTTATAAGAGAATATTTCAACAGATTTAAACAAAGCTTGGTGTACATTAGAAATCAAAATAAACAATATCTGGTTGGTCATTAGGTCAAACTAAGGAGAGTTGCTTTTTTTTTTAAATTTTTCCCGTGCGAAAAATGGATAGAACTGCTAGCTCTATTATAATTTGAAGTTCAGATTACTATTTATTGCCACTTATTCTATAACTAGAAAATAAAATTCCTACACAATCATCGTAAAGCGTGGCATTTTTCATAATCATAATGCATTTTTTCAAAGGAAAAACTGAGAAATGACGTCAGTTTCAAAGACGTTACTACTTCATTCATTTGGGAGGTTTTGTGAAAGTGATGTCATTCTAACATGTTTTAATTTTTTTTATTTTAATTATATTAAGAGACTAAGTCATTTTGACTTATTCACACTAAAATGCTTAATCGTAGGCATGAAATTTTCACAAAAGCGTATTTTTAGATTTTTTTTTTTTTTTTTATCGTTTCACCCTTTTTAATTTCGAATTTTTATAAACTGTTACTTATAGAGTATATATATATATATATATATATATATATATATATACATATATATACTGCTGTACATTAATTATTTTCTCAAAGCACGCAATTTTTCTATAGAAACCAAACCTTCAAGCACTTTAAAAATGTATGCTGATTTCCTTTTCTTGAATGCAGTGTAACCACATTAATATACGTTTAAAAGAAATTCTGCCCATAGGCCGTAATGGTAAGAAATAGTTTAGCGTGTCCTTGTACACGAACCATAAATAATATAAACACACACACACACATATATATAAACACCATGCACCTATTTTCTATAGAGCACCTGAACATGTGTACGAATTTGCAAACCAATCGCGTAATTTTTGCGGCGGTTATTGTCGCACACACAAATTCTGTCCATGAGCCGTGATGTTAAGAAAAACTTTGTTGTGTCCCTGAACACGAACTATAAACAGAATGCACACCTATAATTATACAGCAAGTTCCTTGTGCTTCATGTATATGATGTAAGAACTTGCAAGTAAATCAGATAATTTTTGCGACCGTTATCGCAGTACACATATTCAGATAGACAGAGAAACACACAGAATAAAAAAAAAAGAATTCAGTCTCCACATGCAGCCCTCCACTGGCGTTTCAGCAATAAATCAAAGTAAGAGAAGTCTAAAATTAAGCATCTCAATCTAATGCTATTGCATTTCAAATAATTTGAGCCCATAGATCATAATTATAAAAAACAATATTTCATTTTGTCCCTTTAAAAAAGCCTATAAGCTCCAGATTCAACAAAATGCATACAGTTTGTGCGACGGTGACCTATAGCATGTATATAGATTTTCACTTTAATCGAATAACGAATTTAGACGCAATCGCACTTGAAATAATTTCAGACATAATGATAAATAATATCTGTTAGGTCCCCCCCCCCACCCCGCAAAAAAAAAAAAACATAAATACTACATAAGTATTAGATTTATAAATATCAATAGGGTTTTTGCTACGGTGACCTATAACCTACGTACTAACTCTTAGCTCAATCGAACTCTTTTACATCGCTCGAGAGATTTTCTCTTACATCGCTCTTGAACTATTGCTCTACCGAACACCCAGGGTCTTAGACGTTACCGTGCTTATTTACATATGTACACACACACATCACAAAAAATCGTGTAAAACCGTAGACCAAAGTTGAAGGTGTACTACAAAAGACATTATGATAGTCACAACTATAAATGTGCAACATTTTACTACCATTTTTTTTTTTTTTTTTTTTTGAGCTATGCGATATACAAAACCCATTTCACAAATCATGACTATAATACTTTCCTTACATATAGAGTTTGGAAAATGAAAAAGAAATCTCAGTTGATTGTAAATATTATTCTACTGATAATAATTTTTATTACAAAACAGCATTATATTTCTATGAAATATTGAAATTATAAACTCATATACGGAAATAAAATGAATAATACTACCAAAGACTAAAACTTTTATTTTCAGTTTTTCCTAAGAATCTACGTTTCTGAAATATTTGAAGAGTTTTTTTTTTTTTTTTTTTTTTTTTTTTTTTTAATCTGTCAATCCTATTAAACAATTATAGTTAGTATAACTATAAGTCTAAGAAATATTTAAGATTTTATTTTAAACCGTTTTGTCTCTTTATTTAATTACCATTAAATAAATCAATCAATTGGAAAAGCCATAGTGTAAAGAATTATAAATATAAAAATTTATATAAATATACACATGTAAAATTATAAACACATATATATATATATATATATATACATATATATATAAATTTTATCGAATTTTATAGGAAATATAAATTTGTACATATATTAAACAATTAGATTTTACATATTTACAGCTAATGTTTTTATTTACCTCTAAATAATTTTAGTAACCTTTAAAAAGTGAATTAATAGATAAACCTTGAAAGTCTTTTTTTTATTTCGTTATTTAAAATTTTTGAAATATTTTACAATATAGGATGTTTGTAATATAAGTAATACTTAAAAATAATTAACATTCTAAATATAAGCAATGTAAGTTAATACACTAATTTATACTTTAATTCCCAAGAGACAAGAGTAAATTAGAAATTATAATAAACGACATATATCGTGCTTTCAGCTGCCTGTGGGATCATAAATGACAACAATGAATAAGCTGCTACTCTTTGAAAGACTTCACTGAAATTTCTGAATATTCTGCTTCTAATGTAAAACTATTACGTTTCCATTAAGTAATGAAAAAAGTTTCATTAATTAAGAACTTTATGCTTTGAAGCTGTTAATAAGTTTTGGGGTTATTATAAATATTCTTTAGTTACATACCTTAAAAATTAATTCAAAGCGTTTTAAGTAATTTCTGAAATAGAGAAAACTATTTCGTTGAACTGGTTATATACAAGCATATCCATATTATTAACAGAAATAAAATTGAGTGCTTAATTGTTTCGTTATTTTTATGTGGGCAAAGCTCATTATTTCTTTCAAAATAAGCATTAGATTGTGCATGGTTTTTTCTAACTTACTTACTTTATAACATTAATGTACTTTTCTATATCATACTAAATGGATATAACAGACTAAGTAAGATATTGGCTTATTCAGTTTTAACAGTTTTTTTTATAATATTATGTAATTGTTTCAATTTAATTTAACAGCTTAAAATTTTACATAATATAACTGTAATATTTGTAAGTATCATTTTCAGAGATGAGTCATAAAATTTATAAATACTATAATATTCATACATGCATTGTAAAATTTAGGCTAAAGTAATTTTGTTTATCTATGTAAAAAATGTTCAAAATCTTATATGATTTTGAAATAACATTAATTAAATTTCTAACATTATGTTACAAAAAATACACAATATTGGAAGTTTATTAGAAATGATATATTTTAATGAAATTGTACAGCGCTGTACAGGTTATGGAAAACAGCTTTTGCTGGAGAGCTAGACCTGGACTGAGTGTTGTTGGTAGGGGTTTTTTTAAGGGCTTAAACGTACTCATGCGTATTCGGGAAAAAATCTAGAAACTCCATATGAAAAGCCTGTATTTCAACTAGACACATCCGGTATACAAGCTTTAAGAGCACTATAACCATTGGTGGTGCTGTATTAAATGAATGTATGCTGTATTTACTTATACTTAATTAATTATATATACTTATATTACTTACTTACTGTACTTATTACTGTACTTACTTAGTATACTTATTTATACTTACTTATATTATTTAATTATACATCACCATAGATATTAAATTAAAATTTTTAACTGTTAAACAGTTACAAATTTTAATTTAATATCTACGGTGAAAAACTTTACAAAGGCCATGAACTTTTTAATGAAATGTCAGTTTTTTCTTATGCGACCTGTCATCTTAGAAGTGTGCTAAATATATCATTGATATAGTTTGCAAATTTTTGTCCTTCAGTCCATAGGACATTGCAAAAATAAGTTTGTCTTTACATATGTCAATATATATATATATACAGGGTGACCATAAGTAAACTAACAGTAATCACAGTGGTCATCTGTAGTGCGATCTAATTGCAAGAACAGCTTCAAACTTTGTAAGAAGATTAAACAAGAAGATTCCTTAAAAAAAAAAAAAAAAAAAAAAAAAAAATCAAGTCATCGCTTGGAGAATATGTAACGCTGTTTTTTAAGTAAAGTTTTTGTCACAATTTTTAATTAAAAATTGATGATTGTGCAATTTCTTAAGTACTGCTTCTGTCCCCACTTATTATTTTGAAATTGGAGTCACCCAGCTAATTTGTCCCCTTTTCTGTTTTAAAAACCCTCTTTTCTATCATACAGCACCACCCACGTATTCCCCTAATGATGACTTTTTTTTTTTTTTTTTTCGTAATCCTTCATCTTCCATCTTCTGTAATCTACGTACAAACTTTGGCGCCATTCTTCCAGTTAGATCACACTACAGATTATTGTGAGCACTGTCAGTTTAATCATGGCAGCCTTGTATATAGTATAAGTCTACGATAGATGGCCATAGATTTCAAAGATTGAAATAAAATCTCTTAGAACGCAAATATAAGAAATATTTATGCATATTTAAAAATCTAAATGTTCATTATATTTTGGGTAAAAAATAATTGACTATTGGGTACAAAATGTGGTAAACATAGTTCGAAATTAGAATGGCAGATGGCCATCTCTTCTTGAAGTCGAGGAGAGATGGCTATCTCATTCAAGAATGAAAAAGCGAAGTTAAAATACCAAAAAACAACACATTTTATGTAGTTAATAATGAAAACATATAGCAATTTGTAAAGATGCAATTATAATACGGAAAATGAGTGCACAAAATTAGAATAAAAAGAATTTGAGGCATAATTTCAATCCTTCACTTTCCATAAAATGTTACCACATTTTTGGCAAAGGTGTTTATAATTAGTACACGCTTCATGGAATCATTTCAGGCACATTATGTATTTTATCCAGCCATTTGTTACGGTTGTGGTATTGTATTCTTCTCTACATCCAGTTTAGTGATCCTCATCAAATTCTATTCCCTCAGAATGACTCGAACCTCATAATTTCAGGTTTATTTCTTCTTCTTTGCCGATGGAAATGTCGTGTTTTTATATTTTCTTGCGTTTATTTTAGACTTTTTCACGGTTTTAAGCTTTTTATCTATTTTTACTGCATCTGTGGTAAATGTTGCTGATGTTTTTCAATATTTTATGGTAATGTCAAACCGTAGCAATCTTTTTGCCGTTATACGTGCTAGAAATACCATTGGTACGCATTGTAATTGTTTTTGTCATGGTTACATCAGGAACTGTTGGAATATCATAAAGTACTTTTGTTTCTGATGGTACATCACGAGTTTTTCACGATTTAAAGGTGGGCATCTCATTTCGATTTCATGGGGTTATTTATCCTAAAATTGTAGGAGATATATACACTCAATTTAAAGCCTCATTCCGCCATTGTAAGTTCTCGTTTTAGATTTAAAAGCAAATATTGGATTATATACTTGTCTTAAAAGTCCGCATAGTGGAACAAATTGTAATTGCAGGCATTGTAAAATACTCAGATACCTAACTCAAATATCCAACTGCTAAATTAAATTAACATTAAAATTTCCCTTTCTTTTATAGTCAAAAAACGCAGCTGAACGTCGCAACGAACGAACTCATTGAACTATTTCCTACGAACAAAATTTATGTGGCCATTTATGATCTAGCTTTGAAAGTATTTAGATTGATCATTTCTCCTGTATGGCTATCTATCCTAGAGTTGCTCTCTCTCTATATACATACATACACACACACACACACATATATATATATGACTTTGTATGCTTTGAATTCTAATTTAATTTTATTTATCATTTCATCCAATGGAATATAAGATAATAAAATATAATATTATGTATATATATATATATGATATTTAAAGCGACAGTCTTGTAATTTTTGTCTGCACTTTTACCTGGATTACCATAGTAAGTTTAGATACGATTGTACAGTCGGTAACAAAAGTGTCCGAACACAAGCAAAAATTCCTATGTAAAAAAGCATACTTCATACGATTTTGTCAAATAAATCCTTGTCGAATCCTGTTCTTAGTCAGTCTAAGAACATGATTCGATAAGGATTTATTTCACAGAACCGTATGAAGTGTACTTTTTTACGTAGGAATTTTTGCTAGTGTTCGGACACTTTTGTTACCGACTGTACATCGTGTACAACAGTAAATTAGATAGAGAATGATTGGCAACATATCTAATCATTTGTTCTATGTCATAATTTATTTTGGATTTATAAAGTATATTATGAGGCAAATGAAAAACAATATATATATTTCACTTTTGCAGATATTTTGGGAACTTTGATGTATATTCAACTACATCGTTTCCAGCATTATTATTATTTAACTGAAATTTATACGTGAACCTGCTTACATAAAAATGTTTAACGTACAATAATTTAGTAATGAGTTCTTCAATTTTAAATAAAGTTGAATTAAAAGAAAATATTAAGGAATTTGTATTAGTAGTAGTAAGTTTAAGAACATTTTCGACATTTGACAGTTTTAATGACTCAATAATATTATTTGTAAACAGTATTATTTTCTAGAATTCTGCATCTTATTAAAAAAAAAAAAAAAAAAAAAAAAAAAAACCTGCAAAATTGACATACCGATTCGCATTCCAAATTTGAAGTATATGGTTGAATATTAACCAAAGGATAAACATAAAATGTTTGTATACTATCCAAAATTCAAAATTTTAATAAAGGAAATGAACTGAAAACTTAAATTAGTAATATGAAAGCATGGGATAGAAGAAATAAGTTCAAAAGGGCAGATGCAATATGCAAAGTCAACAATATTTGATTTAATTTATTCCATCTTTTAAATGTGCATATATATATATATGTAGACAAGGTTAACGTCAAAATTAAATAACCCTGTTAAATATCATCTTTTTAATAATGTTTTTAGCTTTTAAATTTTAAAGATTAATAACTATCACTTAAAGCATTCATTTATTTCATTTCAGAATCAACTAGATCGATTAATCGTTTCTTTACTTTTAATCTTTTCTTTTCACTAATGTTCGTTTTGGCAACCTGTTTATTTCTACTATCTCTGTATGGAATCGGTTACATGTGGACTTATTAAAAATACTTATTCCATTTTTCAATTTTCGTTTGTGTTACTATTTAATCTAATTTCCTTTTTTACTTTGTTTGTTACAAGATAGAGACTTGAGTTGTATATTACTTGAATTAGCTTTCCGAAATCTTGCATAATGCTGACAGAGATGCAAGTTTCCTGATGAGTGAACATTTCTGGTTTTCAGCATTTAAAATTCTATTTTTCATTTCATGAATTCTCTTTTCTTTTAAAAGATACTTTTGGTTAATTATCTCTTTCCATTTCAATTATTTGATGAATGTTTCTATTGGATTAATGGATTATGCAAATTATCTCATCGTTAGGCTTATGTGTTATGTTTGTGTCATTTCTCTTCTGCGTAAGTACTTTAACATGTTTTTACTACTCAGTGTACTTAAATTAAATTATCATCGTGACAATAATTTTATTCGAAATACATCTCATTTAAAATTTCATATGTTAGTATTTTCATCTATCTTTCATTTGCTGAGTGTTGCAAAGGAATTAAATTATTCAAATTATATATATGTATATAAATAAATAAATAAATAATAAAAAATATATATATATATATATATATATATATATATACATATACAAACATACAAATTTTCTAAATGAAAATACTATTTCTTAGTTTCTTAATAAAATATAATTGATAGTTATTGTAATAGAAGTATAAAGCGAAAAATTATGATTCAGTAGTCTATTTTTTTTTTTAATAATAAAAATAAATCATTTCCAATTTATTCCCAATTGTGGGAGGAACATATTGCTTTTCTTTCAATTTACTAAATTAAGGAAAATTAAATTATTGTACCCTATTTAAAATATTTCCAAATAAATAAGTTTAGTATTGTTAGTAACTCGAAAATAATATAAATTTAAAATGAATGAATGAATGAATTATTATATATATATATATTCAAGAAAAAATATGATTCTTTTAAAAGCATTTATTAATTGATTTCATAAACGGATGGGAATATTGAATGCAGCACATAACGAAGTATTTTTATTTGAGTTCAATGCTAATCAAATATTTTATTATAGAGTCTTATTAATATATTTATACTTTTAAAAGTTTATTTCAATAGTCTCAAATACATTAATTTTCAATGCAAAATTTATAACGTATTTTTAAAAGTATAAATTTTAATGACATATTTTGTTCAAAAGTTTACATAAATTAATTTAATCATTTTAATTATTAATGGAAATGTAAAATGTGCATGATAAACGAAATATCTCCAATTTGCGTCCTTTCAGTTTTATACTTTTGTCACAAGCAATACGTTTGTCTTCAACAGCGTTTTAAAATTTAAAAATTCAGGTATCACTAGAAACACAGGCCTTAAACTTACCGAATTTAACAATAATTTAAAAATTTACAGTCGGCAACAAAAGTCTTCGAACACTAGCAAAAATTCCTATATAAAAAAAGTAGAGTTAATACTGTTTTGTTAAATAAATCCTTGTCGAATCATGTTCTTAGTCAGTCTGAAAACATGATTCGACAAGGATTTATTTAACAAAACAGTATTAACTCTACTTTTTTTATATAGGAATTTTTGCTAGTGTTCGGAGACTTTTGTTACCGACTGTACTACATGAAATATAATTAATATATTTACATTTTTTTTTTTTTAATTTCATTGAGTAACTTAGAAAGTATCGTATTTTCAATGTGGATAAAAGAGGTAATGACCAAAAGAAAAAAAAGTATAGTTCGTTTTTGCACATATTAATTTTCAATTTTGAAAAGGAAACCATTCAGTTCTTTTATTAAGCGTTTATATAATTTCAAATCACCGTTACATTTCTTAATTTTTTTGCTCATCAATATTTTTTCTTAATAGTGATAAATAAAATATAATCGCTGCCTAACTCTATAGGTATAGAAGTATAAATGAAGTTGGATCCCAAATGGTTGCACAGTAATATACATAATTACGATTATATTGAAATTTGTCTACTGTTGACATGATTCATTACTCATATATTATTAAAAATTAAAGTTAACCTGTGCATAATACACTGAAGCACTAAATAACAGACAAAAGGAATTTTATAGACATTATATAGAATATAAATTTAACCCTTAAAGGTGCAAGGTAATTCGGATCATTTAAATTACACTGCCACCTGAATTCACAAACATAATTAAATTTTTAAAATATTTAAATTTTCAGTTAAAAAATATGGCTTTTCCTGCTAGCTTGTAAACAAAATTTTCCCTAAAAAATTTCCGGGATGAGTTTTTGCAGCTGGAGCCATATAGTAAGCGAGAAGTATATTCCCAATGCACGGGTAAGGGTTAAGTCCCAGGAAAACCTGGAACTGGTGTGGTTAAGTTTGTTTGTTTAATGAGTATTGAGATTTCTGCTTGTCTCGAAGACCATTTATCAATAAATCGAATAAATCAGAGGTTTTTCAAATTTTATTACAAGAAATTTCATTTATACACTTCAAAACCCACCAAAATAAGCTCAAAATTTACCCAGGATTCGAGCCCGGGATCTTCCCCCTTGCACACTTTCTTCTTTTGAAATACGGATGTTCAATAAAAAAAAATTCCATATCCATCTTATCAGTCTAAATCGTTGGTGTGAGAATTTAGTATTTATAAATCACGTTATAAATGATATAAATGATTGACAAAACGTTAGTAACAAACCAAAAATTATCCGTTTGTCGGAATAAAACATATTCTGAACACAGATATAAATCTTGTTTTAATTTTATCTCATTTCAATTTAGTGTAAGTAGAATACTTTAAAAATCAGATTTTATGTCTATTTCGACAAAGTGAAAAATACATAATAATATTTACAGCCTGTTTCTAAAAGTATTAAATTAATGATATACTCTTTTTTTTCTTACTTTTTGTCAAATGTAAAATGCATAAGGGATATTCAGATTCGCTTAGTTAAAAAAAAAAAAAAAAAAAAAAAAAAAAAAACCTTGCATTTCCCATTTCGTTTTGGATATACATTTGATGTCTATTTTAGATGCCCGCTTTATACATAAATTAATCTGTTATACTTATCTTAAATACATAAACTTGCTGCATTATACACAGTGTTCGTCTAAATTATAAAATATTTCCCAATTGTACTTACCAGTTACACCGTTAAACTTACAAGATATTTTTAATTCAAAATGAAATTTCTAAATTTTGTTTTTTAATTATGCTTTAAAGTTTTATGTTTAACTATGTTTAAAAAAAAAAAAAAAAAAAAAAAAAAAAAAAAAAGAGGACATTTTGATTTTAATTATGTAAGAAATTTTCAGATTCTTACTGCGGTATTTTTAAAGATAAACAAAAAAAAAAAAAAAAAAAAAAAAACAAGAAAGAAAAATCATGCAGTACGCATTGATTAGTAACACTTTCCAACTGTAAGCAATTGTATCGAATAACTTTTAATATTCTTTGCCTACTTTATCACACAACAGACAGAACGACTGCAAAACATGCAGATAGACTAATTGATATTAAAATTACTCTTAGGCATTTTGGAAAGTGTTAAAAAGGCTTAATGCAAAAAAAAAAAAAAAAAAAACGCAGCCGTTAGATTATAATTACAGCTTTTAATTTCTCTGAATATTTTAGTGTAGCCCTGTAAATCTGAAAGTTAATCATATCATGTTCTATACAAAACAATATTTTAGAATATTAATAATGCATGTCAATGTTTCTATGATTTTTATAGTAGAAAGATTTTTAAATATAACTTTTAAAAAATTCTGCCCTAAAACGTAATACATTGGCATTTTTATATTGTTGTTTTTGTTGTCCATGTAAACAAACTAGTTGTACAGCACCTATTAATGGCATTTTAAATAGGGAACATTCCATAGGGAACGTGAGTGTATCATTTTTTAAAAATTCTCAAAATATTCACAGATGATAGGAGCTGGAGACAAACAGGTAGAAAGGTAGACAATCGGATAGACAGATGCACAAATTGAAATCATATTCCCACTAAAATTATAAGAAAGTTTTAAAACGCTCATGTAAACAAAAGTGCAATTCCAGCAAATTTTTACTAATAGCTCTTAATGTAACTGATTATTTTTGTATGGCCCTGTAAATCTAATGCTAACCATACTATATTACATAGAAGGCACTCTTTTGTACATACGAATAATATATTTCAATTGAATTAAGCTTTGTGGAGAATAAAATTATTAAAATTTGGTTTATAAAAATAACTCTCATACAACACAATGCTTTAGAATACTTTCAAATGCCCCTGTACACAAACCAGTTAGAAATGGGCTCTATGTTACATAGGAAACATCCGATAGGGAATTGAATAACATATTAAAATTTCATTGAAGTTTCTATATATTAAAGGTATTAAAATATGGTTTATAGAAACTCCTCCCATAGAACACAATGCTTTCGAATACTTTTGGGTGTCCCTGTACAATAACCAGAAGAGGTATTCGCTGTATTTTCAATAGGGAACATCCGATAATCAACTTGAATAAAATATATCGGTTTAAAGAAATTCCATAAATATTTACGGGAATTAGAGCGCAGTAAAACAGACAGAGAGACAGACAGACGGACAGAAGAACAGTCAGACAGATACAGAGATTAAAATTATATTCACACTAAAAAAATGATAGAAAGTTTCAAAAACGCGTAAAGTAAGAAATATCTCGCATAGAACGCAATGCTTTGGAATACTTTTAAGTGTCCCTGTACATAAATCAGTAGTGGTATTTCCTCCATTTTATACAGGAAATATCCAATAGAGAATCTGAATAATATATTTCAATTTAATTGAGATATGTCTACAGTAAAGTTAAGAAAATATGGTTTATCGAAATCCCTCTCATAGAACATAATGCTTTAAAATACTTTCGGGTGTACCTGTACACAAACCAGTAGAGGTACTAACTCCAGTTTCAATAGGGAACATCCGATCGTAAACTTGAATAACATATATCAGTTTCAAGAAATTCTATAAATATTTACGGGAGTTAGAGCTCGGACAGACAGACAGGCAGACAGACAGACGGACAGGCAGATACATAAAACTGAAATCATATTCACACTTAATAAAAGTTAGAAAGTGTTAAAAACGTTTAACGTAAACGAAAGTACAATTCTAGCAATTGTTTATTAATAGCTCTTAATGTAACTGGATATTTTTGTGCCACCCTGTAAATCTAATGTTAATCATGCTATATTCTGTGCGAAGTATTCTTTTGTGCATATAAATAACATATTTCAATTTCCAAAAACTTCATGGAAAGTAATGTTATTAAAATTTGATTTATAGAAATATCTCTCATAGAACGCAATGCTTTGGAAGACTTTTGAGTATCCCTGTACATAAACCGATGGTGGTAATTCCTCCATTTTATACAGGAAACATCCAATAGTGAACTTGAATAACATATTTCAATTTCATTAAGATATGTCTACAGTGAAGGTATTAAAATATGATTTATAGAAATACCTCTCAGAGAACGCAATGCTTTGAAATACTTTCGGGTGTCCCTGTACACAAACCAGTAGAGGTACAAACTCCATTTTCAATAGGGAACGTCCGATAGTGAACTTGAATAACATATTTCAATTTCTAGAGAAAAGGTATGAAAATATGGTTTATAGAAATACCTCTCATAGAACACAATGCTTTGAAATACTTTCGGGTATCCATGTACACAAACCAGTAGAGGTACAAACTCCATTTTCAATAGGGAACGTCCGATTGTGAACTTGAATATCATATTTCAATTTCATTAAGATATGTCTACACTAAATGTACGAAAATATGGTTTATAGAAATACCTCTCATAGAACACAATGCTTTGAAATACTTTCGGGTGTCCCTGTACACAAACCAGTAGAGGTACAAACTCCATTTTCAATAGGGAACGTCCGATAGTGAACTGGAATAACATATTCAAATTTCATGAAGATATGTCTACAGTAAAGGTATGAAAATATGATTTACAGAAATACATCTCATAGAACACAGTGTTTGAAATACTTTCGGGTGTCCTGTACACAAACCAGTAGAGGTATAAACTCCATTTTCAATAGGGAACGTCCGATAGCGAACTGGAATATCATATTTCAATGTATGTCTACAGTAAAGGTATGAAAATATGGTTTGTAGAAATACCTCTCATAGAACACAATGCTTTGAAATACTTTCGGGTGTCCCTGTACACAAACCAGTAGAGGTATAAACTCCATTTTCAATAGGGACCGTCCGATAGTAAACTTGAATAACATATATCAGTTTGAAGAAATTCCATAAATATTTACGGGAGTTAGAGCGCGGACAGACAGACAGACAGACGGACGGACAGACGGACATACAGACAGACAGACGGACAGACAGACGGACAGACGGACGGACAGACAGACAGACAGACAGACGGACAGAAGGACAGACAGACGGACAGACAGACAGACAGACAGACAAACCGAAGTCATAAACACTTTTCAACCTTGTTGGAAAGTGTTAAAAAGAATATATTAGTGTAACCTTGTATATGGGTGTAAAACCTGCACGTCTTACCATGAAGTACAAAATGACCTGAATATCTCCAATTTGACTGTTATACAACAGGAAAGCCAGAGGGTTTTTTAGCTAACCTATAGTCTACTTAATTGGGGTGAAGACATATTCCACTGAATATGTATTAAACTGTCGTTAATTATTTACAAGGCCTTAAAATAAAAGGAAAATCGAAACAGAAAAAGCAGATTTGACTAAAACAAGTTTAAGTAGAATATTTTAACCGTACACTAATAAAGACATGTAAAATAGGACATCATGCCATTTGCTTATTTCTGATGCCTCTATAAAATTTATAAAGAAAGTTTTTTTTTTTTTTTTTTTTTGTAAAACAATCTACAGCGAGAATTTATTGCTGACGATTACTTGTACTGCGTAAGATTCACTCTGCTATACGGTATATATTATAATTATGCGATATGGTTTTTGAACTTCATTTCCCTTTCTTGTTCATTTTACATTTCTTAGATTCTTCTTCTCTGTAAATAGATGTGATGAATTATTACATATTTTTAATCCACTTCTATTTTATTTTTATTTTTAAGTCTCTTTTCTCTTGAAACTGTAACTTCGTTATTAAATTTCTTTCACTGAATTTTGAATAAACATGAATTCCATGTGAAATAATATTTTTCAGTTCATAATTATTAATATCTTTGAAATCATAAACATCATCCAATCTATCTGCTGATTGTTCAGCTAACTAAATGTCTTCATTATCTGTTTAAGCAAAAGCTCTTTTCCGAATATTCTTTAAACTTTATTGTTTTGTTTTTTAAACTATTTTGCTAATTATGATCATTCAAACTGCATAAAGAAAAAATATTCACCTGAGTACAAATAATGCAATCCCTTATCGAAATCCAACCAAGTTATTCTTACTTAATTTAAAGCAGATGAGACCATCTTTAGAAGAAAAAAAAACTTTTAGCACAGTGTTTACCACAACAATTAGAAACACATATGTTTCAGAATAACCTCTCCTAATACCGATTACCTATCTCTCGCCGTTCAGGTCTATTACAACCATTGGCCATATTCCAAACTTCTATGGATAGACATACCTTTTGAAAAACTTTCAGTAACTCAACCCCTCTGTCCCTCTCCTCTCTATCCTTTATATATATATATATTATTATCAGTGGGAAAATTCCTTGTTTTTATTAGTAAGAACTGTTTAGGAAAACCTAGAAACCTATTGTGTAAATAGCAAATCATTTTAAATCACAACAACCGTGAACCCAGAATGGGGATCATTGAATTTTGCAAACAGTCAGGCTATGAAGTAAATAATTTGCTCAGATATTACACTATGCTATTCAAAACACATGTAAATATAACCTATATAAGTAAAAATAAATAAATAAATAAATAAATAAATAATAAATTATCGATAGAAATGCCAGATATTCACTTTGAAAATAATCAGATAGTTAAAAATGTGTAATTAAGAAGCAATTTATTAAATACATTGTATCTATTTTTTTTAATCACAAGAACAGTTTTAGTACATGCACTAAGAGTCGACAATGACGTAAATAAATAACCTTTAAAAAAAATAAATAAATATTCGGCAAAAATAGAGGAGGCAACCTTATAACCCTTTGTATCAATATCCCACGAAAGAAAATGGATTAAACAGATTCCTGTTAACAAAATTAGAAAATATTCTACTGGAGTAAATGTTATTAGAATAATTTTCTGGCAATAAATATTTCAGAGAAGTGTATTTTTCCTCAAAATTTTATAAAATTTCATGCATATCGAAGACGCATTTACGGGTCAAAATTTTTATCATCTTAATAATTTTAAAACCAAACAAATTTAAGATAAAAAAAAATAATGATAATTTAAATAATCTGGTGTGTCACTCACACGACTTTCTCTTACCCTGAAATTTAATACTATTAATACAGATTGCACATTAAAAGGTAAGATAACGAGTTCTGTTATGTAAACCTGTGTTAAACAATTCATATTAGGCTTCTGAAGAGTTTTATTTAATAATTAGTTCTATGTGAGGGGGGCTACCACCCCCTCAACCCCCCGTTTCATTAATGCACCTACATTTATATAGAATTTAATTCGGTTATTAAAAAATAATTCTGTTTTTAAAAAATAATTTATTAAAATTATTATTTAAAAAAATTATCTTTTATGATAATGCAGACGATTTCCGTATTAGAGTAGTAGTATAACACCAAATATCCCAAAAAAGTCCATTTTATTCTCAATAAAAAAAAAAAAAAAAAAAAAAAAAAAATCGATTTTTTTTTTTTTCTGTTTTTTTTTTTTTTTTTTTTTTTTTTTGTTAAAAGTAAAAAAAATCGATAACTTTGTTTTAAATTATTGCAGATCGATGGTTCAACCATTCGTTTTAAAGGTATTGGCGAGCTCTTTTGAAAGATACCCATCATGAAAATTTACTCCCCCCCAGGGGGGAGGCGAGGCTCCTATATACACAATTTTTTTCCCAGTTAACTATCTCTATTACAAAAAATATATATTCGTTTCATTTGTTTTAGTGCAGTCTATAGACGTTAAACTCTAGTTACCTGCAATTTCCCCCATAGACGTAATGTATTAGAATTCTCTTGATTGTCCCTGTACACGAACCATTTGCTTGATCTTAACGAAAAGCTTACTGTAGCATCCCTATATGATACACATTTAGAATACCAAGTTTGAACTTTCTGCCATAATTTGTTTTTGAGATATGCTGATAACAGACAGACACACAGACACACACACACACACACACAGTCTCGTATTAGGTGGAAAGCGAGGACTGTATATATTGCCTATCAAACCGAGGACTTCTCAAAAAATATTAATACAAATAAAAAATTAGTGTCGAACGTATTCAATCTGTTAGTATAATAATATTTTGAAATAAAATTTCAAAATATCCTATTATTTTTTAATGCACCTGCAAACGAGGACTTGTTATACACACTGTGTGTAATCCGGATGTCATTACATACAATCAACCGAGGACTTTGTATACGGACAGTCAATCGAGGACTTAGTAAAAAGACAATCAACCGAGGACTTTGCAAACATACAGTCAACCGTGGACTTGAACACACACACAGTCAACCGAGGACTTAATAAAAGTACAATCAACCGAGGACTTTGCAAACATACAGTCAACCGTGGACTTGAACACACACACAGTCAACCGAGGACTTAATAAAAGTACAATCAACCGAGGACTTTGCAAACATACAGTCAACCGAGGACTTGAACACACACACAAATTCAACGAGGACTTTACATGCACGGGATGGGGAGTGGGTGGAGGAATCGTTTGCAGATACTTTCGAAAAAATAAAGTTATTTGGGGGAGGGGGGCAGGTGGGGCAGAGGGCAAAATAAAAAAATAGAAATAAAGCTTTGAAAATTGCCATTAAGATTTTTTTTTTTTTTCTTTGGGGGGGGGGGGGGGGTGAAGGGTAGTTTGCCGATACTTTCGAAAGTCTAAAGTTATTAAGTTTAGGGGGAAATAAGGGCAGGATTTTTTAAGATTAGGTTACAGTCTTTATTCATTTATTTATTTTTAAAGGGTAAAAGGATTTTAAATGGTAAAGATTTTATTGTGGATACTTTGGAAAGTGTAAAATTATTAGGGGGCAGATAAAGGGTGGATTTTTTTAGAGAGATGCAGCTTTAAAAAATTGTATTTATAAGTTTTCGGAGGTTAGGAGTCTATTGCGAATAATTTCGAAAGTACAAAATTATTAGAGGAGCAGAAGGGGGGGGGGAGTAAATTTTTAAAAATAGAGATACAGACTTTGAAATTTCGTATCATCGAGTTTTTGGTATAACAAATAGATTGTGAATCTTTGGAAAGTGTAAATTTAGAAGGGGGGCAGATGGGGGTGCGGGAGCAAAAATTTTAATGTAGAGATAAAATCTTGAAAATTTATATTATTATGTTTTTGTGTGTAACAGATAGATTGCGGATACTTTGGAAAGTGTAAAATTATTGGGAAGGCAGATGGGGAGCAAATATTTTTTTATAGAGATGCAGCTTTAAAAATTTGTATTTTTGGGTTTTGAAAAGTTAGAAGTTGTTTGTAGATAATTTCGAAAGTGCGAAATAATTAGGGGGGAGGGGGGCAGATGAAGAAGGGACAGATAGAGGGTACCAATTTTTTTTTAATTAGGGATACAACTTTGAAACTTTGTATCATCAAGTTTTTGGAACGTTTCAAAAAATATCAATACAAATAAAAAATTAGTGTCGAATGTATTCAATCCATTAGTAAATTATTTTAATGCACCTGCAAACGAGGACTTGTTATACACACTGTGTAATCCGAATGTCATTACATACAATCAATCGAGGACTTGAACACACACACAGTCAACCGAGGACTTAGTAAACGGACGATCAACCGAGGACTTTGCAAACATACAGTCAACCGAGGACTTGAACACACACACAGTCAACCGAGGACATTGCAAGCATACTGTCATGTCAACCGAGGACTTGAACACACACACACAGTCAACCGAGGACTTAGTAAAAGGACGATCAACCGAGGACTTTGCAAACATACAGTCAACCGAGGACTTGAACACACACACAAATTCCCGGGATCTGGGGGGGGGGGGGGGGTGACAGAAGCGTTTGCAGATACTTTAAAAAATTGAATTATTTAGGGGAGGGGCAGAGAGCAAAATAAGAAATAGAGATAAAGCTTTGAAAATTGGCATTAAGATATTTTGGGGGGTGAGTAATAGTTTGCCGATACTTTCGAAAGTGTAAAGTTATTTGGCTTAGGAGGAGGTAAGGGGAGGATTTTTTAAGATTAGGTTACAGTCTTTATTTATTTATTTATTTTCTTTTCTTTTTTAGATTTTATTGTGGATACTTTGGAAAGTGTAAAATTATTAGAGGGCAGATGGGGAGGGGGGGGGGGGTAGAAAGATGCAGCTTTACAAAATTGTATTTATAAGTTTTGGGGTTTTAGGAGTCGATTGCGGATAACTTCGAAAATGCAAAATTATTAAGGGGCAGATGGGGGGGGCGCGCAAATTTAAAAAAATAGAGACACTGCTTTGAAACTTCGTATCATCGAGTTTTTGGGATAACAAATATATTGCGAATACTTTGGAAAGTGTAAAGTTATAAGAGGGCAGATGAGGGGGAGGAGTGTTAACATAGAGATAAATCCCTGAAAGTTGTTATTAGGTTTCTAGGGGTAACAAATATATTGCGGATACTTTGGAAAGTTTAAAATTATTAGGGGGCAAATGGTGGTGGGGGGGGGGGGGACTTTTTTTATAGAGTTGCAGCTTTAAAAATTGGTAATTATAGGTTTTGGGAGTTTAGGAGTCGATTGCGGATAATTTCGAATGTGCAAAATTATTACAGGGACAAAGATGGAGAAGGCAAATTTTTAAAAAGAGAGATGCAGTCTTGAAACTTGATATCGTCAGGTTTTTTGGGGTAATAAATAAATTGTGAACACTTTGGAAAGTGTAAAATTATAAGGGGGCAGATTGGGGGAGGGGGGGGGGGCAAAAATTTTACGTAGGCATAAAGTCTTAAAAATTGTTATTATTAGGTTTTTGGGGGTAAGAGAAAGATTGCGAATACTTTCTAAAGTGTTAAGTAATTAGAAGGAGGGGAAGCAGATGGAGGGCAAAATGTTTTAATGGAGATATTTAAATTGGCATTTTTAGGTTCTGGGGTGGTAAGAGTCGATTGTCGAAAGTTCAAAATTATTAGGGCACACGTATTTTTTTTTAATTGCATATGTATATATATATATATATATTTAAAAAAAAGGGCATTACTTTTTTTCTTTATTCTAACAGATAGCGCTCATTCCTCTAAAACTTGTTCTTTTGAATCCATGAAACACTTCTATTTCTACATACTTATTAATTGCAAATTTACGTTACAAATTAATCTCTGTAATAAAATAAAATTTAATTTAAATTTTAACTTTCAGATTTATTAGTTAAAAATCAGAAGAAACTAATTAAACTAAAATTTAAACTAAAATTTATTTTTACTTAATCGTTCAGTAGATAAATTCGATTCCTTTATTAACTGTGAATTTAACTGTTTTCGAACTCATGGCTGTTGTGGAGTGTTTTACCTATTTCGACGTGCTTTTCAAAAGCAAAAAAAGTACAAATTAGTATTTGAAGTTTAATATGTTTATTTCTCTCTTGGTTTTCTTCACTTCATAAGTTTATTTCTCTCTTGGTTTTTCCACTTTTCATTTGAAATTATTTTCAAGTCTTTTATGTGACCTCGAGCATTGCATGCTGTATTTTTTTAACAATTTGCATACAGCATGACAGAAAGATCACCTAATTTGCAAACAACATTCATTTAATGCCCTTGAAAAAGTAATGAATTTGTATGCTTCAATATCAAGTTGCTTATATTTTTCTTTTCGTTAACTTTATTCATATTTTTCTTAGTTCTTCATGTGATACTTGGTTTCATATAATCCAATGTTTGAAAAAGTTTTCAATATAGTTATATATATTCTGTTCATTTATTTTCTATAGAATCTGTTGTTTCATTATTAATGAACTTTCACTTTACTCAATTAACTAACCTAATCAATTAAATCGAAATTTTAGGAACAGTGTTGGTGTATGTTGATTGACTGTAACTAGGCGTGTGTAGGATGACCCCCATGTCCATGTTACTAAGAAGACCTAGCTCGTATTTACATGAATTTCGGAAAAAACATGGGAAACTCCAAACGACTGGCCTGACGAGCACTATTTGTTAACGTAATCGGTGATTTTTAGAGTCATCTTACAAGCAAACAAACAAACCAATGAATGGTAAAGTTCAAAATTTCAAATAGCAAAATTTTGTACAATGCTTAAAAAATATGTTCATATTTCACATTTTATCATTTGATTTAACGGGATTGTTTTTCGTAATGTGTGAAATATTTAATGTGGCAACATAAAGAAGAAAAATGAAAGAAGAAAAAACGTAGACATTTGGGATTCTAACTAGAAAGGAGATATTACTAAAAATTCCTTATAGCACAAATATTGATAAAAACAGTCAGGCTTTTGTCGTGATATGCCCCCCCCCCTTTTTTTTTTCTAAGCATTATTACACAAGATAATTTTTTCATTGTACTGTTTCTACTAATTTTCTATGATAAAATATTTAATATTGAAAAATAGTGATAATTATCTACAATGAACCTGGAAATCGGTAATCGAAAGACACTTTCGTATATTTTTCATTTACGTTTTGTTTCAATTTTTTCTCCTTAAAAAAGTAACAATTATTAATTTACTGATAATGTTTAATCTGGTATTATACATATTTAAGATTAAAATTAATATTTTTAAAAGTGTTTGCGTAATTATTTCAGCTCATTACACAATTTGAAAAAAAATAAAACTTTGCATATTATAAAAAATGTGTAATTTGTATCGTAATGTCTGTCTAGAATTTTAGTAAATTTTCAATACTTTTTAATTCAAAATAAATAATCAAGATTCTGATTCTTTATAGTACATTCTTTAATATTTTATTTTGCAAGAAAAGTTAAAAATAAGTGTTACTTCAACAATATGTTATAGATATGTATGCATTTTTTAAAACTTATTGTAAAAAACACTGATTTTGAAATATATTCAAAATACAAAAGTTCAAAAATTAGACATTTTTATCTCTCTTCGTTTTCTGTCTGTCAAGGTCAAATCTTTCAACGAATTTTAATTGACTTCTTATCTCCCGATTGAGCTGATATTGTGCATATATATGTTACCGTTAAATCTCGAAATCCGTTAATGTGCAGATTAACTGATTTTTGCACTTTAGCTGTAACATACAACTCAGATGACAATGCATGCTGAAGATACGTACACTAACTTTCCCTTAATAACAGGACACTTACGATTTCAGAAGTTTTTTCTGATATTTAGAAAACTTGTTGACGAATCATCCTTAAACTTTAGGTACCTAAAGAACATATTATACCTCATGTATTAAAAAAAAATTTCGAAAGCGAAAAAGGGATCATTAAAAAAATTAAATTAAAGAACAAAATATTTGAGATTAAGCTGTAAAAAATTAATACTTGAGATACATTCAGTTTGTTGAATGTGATTAATAAGTTTTCTTCTTATTATATGCATTCTTTACATGAGACTTGAGCAAATACTTACGGAGATATAAACATTTCTTAAAAAAAAAAAAAAAAATTGCTTTTTTTATTATAACATTCAGGGTGTTAAACTTAACGCGATGTCATTTTTAGGATACTTAACATACGAAAACTATTGAACAAATTGTACTTTATTTCTTATAAAAAAAGAAGAGAAGAAAAGAAAAGTTAAAGAAAAGAAAAAAAAAAAAAGGCATAAAGCATTTTAACAAAATTTTGATTTTGTCGATTGTAATATTGTGTTTGTCCATTGCAATTAAATATTAATAAAACCTCATCCCCGCCCCCCATTATTTATTTATTTATTTTATTTTACTTATTTATTTATTTTTATTTATTTATTTTTGTTTTTATTTTATTTTACTTTTCTTTTTTTTTTCTTCTTTTCCTTCGGGAGAGAGGAACTAAACTTTAGTTCAGCAACGGTAACTTTCTGAATGTTCATGATATTTGCTTAGAACATTTGCAGATCAGTAAATGAATATACTTGGCGAATGAAGTATGCAAATGAAATTTCGTTAAAGCTTGCACTTGCACCGTTAAAAATTATTTAGCAAAAATGCTCACACTCCATCAGTCATTAATTATTTTTATTTTTTGGTTGCAGTTTATTGTATCTAATGTAATATGTTAAGTTCCCTGAAAATAGTATTAAATTGGTGTAATACCCTGCATATTATAATAATAATTAAAGAAAAATTATATTTTCTTTAATCTAATTTATTTATTTGGTTATTGTTGTTATTATTATTTTTTTTTTTAAGAAACCTTTATATTTTCATGAATATGTGAGCCAGAATATTGAGCCACCTTAATCACACACTGCAGTCAGAACACAATTCAAGGTTTTTTTTTTTTTTTTCATCCTAAACAATTTGTTTTTTAATTAATTTTTTAATAGCTAGTCCAGATTCATGCTAATTTTAAAGAGAAAACTTCAAACGACTAGGTCGACGTGGATTCTAACCTGGTGTCTCCAATGTAATGTACCAGCTTCGAGTGAAGAACATCTATACTGTTATTAAAAAAATGTAATGCAATAAAAAAAATTGAAATTTTTTTTTTAAATAGATATTTTATTATATGATAATTACAAAACTACATTAGAGTTACAAAATTCGAAAAAAAAAAAAAAAAAAAATTACAAAATTACATACAAAATTTATTACAGTCAAAAGTTTCATTAGAGTTACAAAATTAGAAAAAATTACAAAATTTATTACAATTAAAATTTTTGCAGCATATGAAAATGGTAAAAATCTGAGTGGTCTAAAGAAGCAATTTTTTTAATTTAACTGAGGAAAATGTTACATATTTTATTCCTTCAAAAATAGTAATTTGTGTAGGTTAAAAAAAAAAAAAAAAAAAAAAAGTAACTCTTACAGATTCTTTGAACTCGCTATAAAATATTTTATCTAAAAGATAAGCTGCTGCTACTTTTCTTTTTCTTTTTCCCCCCTAAATTTTGTCATGAATTGACTTTTTTGAAAGTGTACAAATAGCTGAAAATAAAATAAACATGCATGCAGAGATTTAAAAAATCGATGGAATGCTGATAGATGTTGATAAATTTCATTTACTTATTTATTTACTTGTAATGGAGGTTTTACTTATCCAACCATTTGAGGTAATCTGAAAGGCAGATTTGGAATGATAATAGATAAATATAACTTTTTGAGCTATAATTTTTAAAGAGAGAGGGGAAAAAATATACACTCTGTTGTTTATTCCATTTTACTGAAAGAACTGATTAAAAAAAAAAAAAAAAAAAAAACTATGCGTTTTTCAGATTCGAGAGGGATGGGAGAGAGAGAATGGCTGTATGAAACGACACAATTCATAGGTTCTTTCAACTAAGCTGATACATTGAAAGGGTGCTTTTTTAAAGTACTTTGGTATATCCTTAAACTATTCTTATACAGTAAAATCTCTAAAAAAATTGGGAACGTATGGTTCCGGGAAAAAGTGTCCAACTTATAGGGGTGCTTGCTTTTTTCGATTTAATCAAACTGTATCTATGCATGCCTATTAACTTTTAATCACATTTAAATATAATATAATTAAGTATACACGACTTATATACAAAAAATAATTAATTTACAAAATTTAAATCTAAATTTAAACTGGTATGTTGTGGCCATTATAATACTTTCTTCTATAAAATAGTACTACCTACCAGTTAACATACACGAAAATTTAATCAATATAGCTTCTCACACACACACAAAAAAAAAAAAAAAATACATATGCATTTTAGTGCAATTTTATCCAATAGATGCTGAGATATTCATATAGAAAATCGAAGAATGTGAGTAAAAGTAGCACCACCTGTCAGCTGATATACAGCCAAATTAAGCTAAGATACATTTTCATAATCGTCATCTCACATATGAAGTTTGATGAATTTACTCACTAAAAAATGAGATATAGTTTTCCCGTGAACGGAGAAAACTGCAGCATAACAGTAACACCTGTCGATTGATATGCACCCAAATTGAATCAGCATCGTTTTTCACTATAGATTTCTCACATATTAAGTTTAGTGTAATTATACACTCAAATCAAACTTTGTAGGAAAAATAAGAGAGACAAATAAAGAGGAACCCTAACAACCAAAATGTATTGTCTAATGCCTATTTTAAAATAGTCTAAGTCAAAATATACCTGTAGGTTTTCCGCGGGATATTTCTAGTAGAAAATGTATGCAAATCAGTAAAAAGAATGACTTTTGCATTATGCACTAAAATTGTAGTAATTTGTGAATGCTTCAACTAAAGAAAAGAAATTTTTTATAAGACAAGACAGAGATGAATATATTGTGACAAGAAAATTTGTTTTTTAGATATTTACAGCTATTTCCATTTAAAATAAGTAAAATTTCTCAAAAAGTAAAAAAAAAAAAAAAAAAAAAAAAAAGTGAGAAAATTGAAGTTTTATTTCATTTTTCCTGTCTCATCGGGTAAAAGTCTCCAACTTAGGGCAGTATTTGGGTGTCCAACTTCTAAGTTTAAGGTGTGACCAACTTATAGAGGTTGGGCATAATGTTAATCCTATGGATACATTCCGTTCCAAGAAAAATGTCCAACTTAAAGGGGTGTCCAACTTGACAGGTTTCACTGTATATAAATAGTAGGATGTTTTCATGGTTTCGGGGCTCAATATAAACGGATTTCACAAAATTTTTTATTTGAGGTGAGGAAAACAGGAGTCGAAATTTTTTTAATATGCCTCTTATTTCTGCAGTGGTTTTCAATATCAAAATGTCTTCTCTCAATCAAGGTAAAAGATGAGAATCTTCCGAAAGTTAGTCCTTAAGGGAATAAAAGAGTATGTCTAGTAGACCTACTTGTTGTTCGAAGGAGGAAAATTGCAGGTGTTCAATAAAAGCTTTAAATTCAGAAAAATGTCTCTTATGCCCTAATTAAAATAAGAGGTGAGAATCTATTGAAATTTAACCCTTAAAGAGATCAAAGGTGTTGTCTAAAATATATACTCTTTCTTCATAAATAGAAAATTTCAGTTATTTCCAGTAAAAGCTGGAAATTTATAACTATGTCTCCTCTACACTACAATTTAACACACAAAAATAAATAAATAAATAAAATAAAAATAACATAATTGATTAGTTTTCTTTTCATTAATAAAAATATGAAAATAATAAGCTAATAATAGCAAAAAATAGCCATTTAAATTTTATCCACAATTTAATTGTTGCCAAAAAAATTTACAAGTTCATTTTTTTTTCGACAGGAAAATAAATACATTTAATTAAACGTGAATAATAAAAATAAATAAATTATGTATTTCACAAAAATTGACGTCATTATCACTTAAGATTTTTTTTTAGTTTAATTTAGCAACAGCGATCTAGGTAGCGCATCAAAAATATGAAAAATATAAAATATTACAAAAAGGGTAGTAACTATAGTATTTCCCCACAACTGGATTTGGCGATTTTTCTTTGGCGTCGTTTTGAACCATAACGATGTCGTTCTGGATTCTTTGCAATATAATATGCTGCCTGCATGCTGTTTATCTTATATTTATGATTTTATGATTTAGCTTACGATTTTATCATTTATCATTTTTAGATTTACGATTTAGCCATAATCTCCAAAAATAAATCGCCAAATCCAGTTGTGGGAAAATACTATAGTTGTTCCACACACACACACACACACACACACAAAAAAAAAAAAACACTTGTTTAAAAAAAATAAAATGCCCTTTTCTTAATGCACTAAAAAGAACAAGATAACTTTTTCAGCTCAGTACCGCCAATCTGAATACTTGCATTTTACTATTATTCCAATAAAATTGCACCTCGAACGAGGAAAAGGGCGACTCAAACCATTTTATAACAAAATTTACAGTCTGGCTAATTTCAGCTCGTACTTTCATAAATCCATAATAATTTTTAAAACTAATTTAAAATTTAAAATTATTATTGGGTTTGAGTCTCCCTTTACTTCGTTTGAGGTGCAATTTAAATTAGAAGAGTAGTAAAATGCAAGTATTCAGATCGAAGGTACTGAGCTGAAAAAGTTATTTTGTTCTTTTTAGTGCATTAAGAAATGGGTATTTTTTTATTTTTTATTTATTTATTTATTTATTTTTTAAATAAGTGTTATTTTTTACATTTTAAATTTAATTTTATCACGTATTCTGTGGAGGCATTATTTTTTTCTTTTTATGGACACTATTTTGTTTCTGACAAAATCTTTGATGTTTTTCCAGCTTCTTCTTGAAAGAACTGGTTCTTTATCTTTACATCTCCGAATGGCATCAGCTCCTGGTATTTTCTCAGACAAAATGTATGTCATCAAATGTCTTTCCACTGCTGCAATTTCTTGGCGAGACCAAACTGACCGTCTAGTTGAGGCTTTAAATTCTTTACTCTTCAACTTATTTAATCCTTAAAAAATAAATAAATAAAATGTAAAATTTCTCAAGAATAGCACAAGGCAAAATATTATATTAAATAGTATGAATAATAACAGAAAAAACAACTGCATAAAAGCAAATTGCTGGGTCCAAAAGGAGTCATTAAATGCATAGAAAACACAGAAAAAGAAGAGAGAGAGAGAGAGAGAGAGAGAGAGAGAGAAGCACAAAACTGAATTCCCTACGATTTAACATGTACATGATTTTTATCAATTTCCCCCATATTTAATAATATTTAGTATTTATCTTTATTATTATTATTATTATTTTATTCTAAGCATCTGTAAATATTCAAGACCTACAAGTGAAAACTCATTTATTAACAAAAAACTTTAAAGCTGTAACATTTATCCTTCTAATTTTACAGTTGACCTACAATACTAATCGATATGTGGACAAGTAATCTTACAAACAGTAAATAAATTTAAAAAAAATTTCAGTTATTCTCACCCTTATTTTTGTTTATTTTTAAATAATTTCTCGATATTTCTTCAAGAAAAATTTGCAAAATTTAAAAATAAATATATAAACAACAAAGGTAATCGGAAAATATTTATAGGTATTTAAAAATTGTTATTCATTTGTCACGTAACTTAGTCTTTAGTATGATAAAAAAAAAAAAAAACTACATTGAAATTGCTCTAAACCTCACTTTGGCTACGCATTGCCTATGTCCCCCGCTTTTTATGCTATATTAAATATTTCTCCCGTTTCTCACTCGTTTTGGAATAATGATCTATGGTCTTATATAAATGATTCTCAAAAATGAATCAACAATTGTTTACAAATTTAATGGATTATGCTTGGAAAATAAGTACGCTGTATATTTAAAAAAATTTCAACTCTTATAACTTCAAAACATAATTTTTAAAAAGTTATTCATTATTCTTTAATATTAGACCGTTTTTTTTTTTTTTTTTTTTTTTTATAATAGACTCTTATTTTAAGAGAAAAGCAATCGAATGATATCGCGTTGTGGAACTTTGCAACGCAATATTTTTAAATATAATAACGTGATATATATAGTGTCCTTACAAAAAAAAAAAAAAAAAAAAAAAAAAATGACCGACTTTTATCACCAAAGTAATTAAATCTAGACCAATCAAAAATAGGAGTGGTCCGCCCGGATGGTGTTCCGCCGACAAACTCTTTGCTTTATTTATATATATAATAACAAATAAAACTCTATTCCACTTTTCTCCCTTGCTATTTTATGTTGTACATAATCTCATATTATATATTATATAAACTGTCCCTATAAATTTACTTCCCATATTTTAGTGTACACTTTATATGTGTACCAATGTCATAAAAATGTAGAAAGATAAAGAAAACATTTGTGGAATTTATTTATAGGGAAAGAGAATAGTGTTTCACCAAATAAGATTAACCTCCACCCCACTTGTTTGCACTGTAAAGAGGTAAAGTTTGAGGTCTTGGGCATAATCGATCGACTCCTTACATTTGGTTGTAGGGCCAGACATTTTTTAACGCAGGGGACATATACACACATAAATTGGCTATTTGGATGTTTCATACATCAAGTTAAAGATTATGAAAAAAATTACAGAATTTGAAAATTACACTGACACATGTATTGCGAACCCAAACTGAGATAAGTCTTCAAATTTATTTATTCATTGATTCTGCAAACTAACTCACAGATTACAAAATACTTTTTTTTTTCCTTTTCATTCTCCCCCTCTTCCTCTCTATTACTTTTTTTCTGTTTCCAAATTTATAAAAGGAAAACGTCCTTCATTCAAAGAACAGCATAGAGAATTGCTGCAGATTGCTAGTAAATCATAAATATGACTTTAAGATTTTAAATTTTAATATGTCGGTTAAATTATGCGTTCTTTAATAGTTGATTGTTTTATAAATTAAATGTCCTTAAATAGCTAAAAAATTTAGAGTTTAAATTTTCAATTTATCTAAAGTTAATCAAATAATATGAAGTTCATCACATCTTCCTACTATGAATTTTATTCTTTCGTGAACTGTATGATAACATAAGGTTGGTTGAGTTTTACGTGACACTAGTGCTGCACAATGGAGAAATGCGAAGGTCTGGGACTCATCCCTAGAGATGTTCCGGAGACATGCCATCACAATTTTGATCCTCCACGGAAGGGATGGCTCTCCCGCTTTGGTGAGCCCCAGAGGTATAATTTTTTTTATGGGAACATGGAGGACATTGCGTCCCCGCTCCGACAGATTTTACGTGCACCAGCCACTATTAGTGTACACGACGGTCTTTTGCAGCCTCGAGTACCGAACCCGGAATCTTCCAATTAGGAGCCCGGAGCTCTACCGACTCCACGATAACCTAAAGAAATTTGTAGAAGTTTCGTAGAAAACTGCATGTTTAAATACAAAAATATTACCTAAATTAAAACTTGTATCTTTAGTAGGCTTAACTGAAGATTTCAGTTCCTCTTCTGATATTCCTTCTTCACTGTTAGAGTCTTGAATGTCTATTGAAAAAAAAAAAAAAAAAGAGTATATGTTAACCTTCAATTCTCATATTTTAAAGTTAATCAATCTGCATAAATTTTAATGAGCTTACCTTCGTCTAGTGTGACTTGGATTTCATCCAATGAATTTCCATAGTTTTTAATCATTTCGCCTTTTTCCATGCAGAGGAAAATTTTTGATAATTTTGCTGTCTGTTGGACATTGTCAGGCAATCTATAGAAATCTCGGTGAATGCGGATATCATGCCCCATGAAACGGGCTAGCGCTTCCAGCTCATTCTCCTGCAAATTTAATACTTGGGACAATGTTGCGACGTGCTTCCGAAGTTTTGTTGATCTTAATAAATCTGGTTTTTTAGCCCCACATTCTTCGGAAAACAATCGAAGGCAGTCTGATACCCTATAATGGGATTTAGCGTTATGGTTACAGCTTGCGAATAGAAATTCATTTCCATCCCAAACTCCCACGTCTTTTCTGTGTTTTAATAATATGTCTATTGAAGATTTCATGGAGGGCGTCAACAAAACAGGTACACTTCTACCACCCTTTCCTTTGATTTCTAACCTTGTTAGCAATTTACAAAGGTTTTTTTCAATTTTGCTAAGGGATTCACACAATTCCGAATCCTCGCTGCAATTCTTTTTATTCTGGTAATCAGTCAGCTTCATCCTTGATACTTCTCCCTCTCTTCTTCTATTAAACAGTATCATTTTGCAAAGAGTGGCTTTTTGCAGACAAATCCATGAAGAAACTTGCTTTTCTTTTGTCAAATCTGTTTGTAATAATTCTTTGGCACATTTTGTGCTTAAATTGTTCAAATGCGTTGTTAAGTTTATAACATCGCTACTAAGTGGTAACAGTTTCGGCGAGTTCCTTTTCCTTTCTTCGGTGGTTCTCTTAGCCGAAGCTCCAACTTCCACGAAAAACAACATTTCATGCAATTTTATAAAATTTTCACTCTTTTCTAACAAAATTGTATCACTCTTTTCCAATGCCAAACTTTTTACGATTGAGGCAATAGATTTTAAATGAATACCTAATTTTCTGGCCAATTCTGGAGTCTTATATTTTTGGGTTTCATTTTGGAAACCTGCAATTTTCTTAACAGTGTTTAAAATAGCTTCATAATTCTCACAATGTATGACATCTAACATACTGAAAGACTTTTGTTTAATAGTACGAAATTCTTTTAGAAATCGGGCAATTTCGCGCCCATTGTAACTAATTTCTTTCTGCTTGTAGAGCTCAATACCCCCTTTGCTGTTATATGCTCTCCTCATATATTCGCATATAACTAAATCACTTTTTATGATTCTTGTAATATCATCTTGCTTCATTGAAGATAGAATTTTTCTAATATTTTGATCCACGTGGGAGGGTGCGGGAAGGAGATGCCTTCCGTTTACTACTCTTTTCTCGTGTCTTTTTCCTTCACTTAGTGGGCATCTGTGTTTCCACAGCTCTTTTTTTGCGTAATAACCGTAGCATTTCATACATGGTATGTAATCGTCTGGATTGGCTTCCTTTGTGCCACTTGGACGATATACTACAAGAAGATTACCAAATCCTTCTCTCAAAACTTCACAGTTGTGGAGATAGTTTCCCAAGTTACGTAATTTGCAGAGAATTAATTCGCGCGACTTCCTTTGATCTTTACTTTTCATAGACATTATCTTGGATACCTCTTCTTCGTCAGGATGAATATTCTCTAAATGTCGTGGTAGTTTTGAGAATGGTTTCTTGCAATAATAACAGTAATATTTTTTATCCCACTTTCTTTTTCCTTCTTCTCGATTTGTAGTGCCGATTACTTGTATATTTTTAATTACATTATTCTTTGGTGAATCTTTGTCGAATTCATCAGTTATGGAAATATTTCTATGTTCTTCGTCGCTGTCAAAACTTGGCTCATATTCAGAATTAGATTCGCTGTCACTATCGTCTGATGTAAGTTCTGTAGGATCTTCGTACGAATGTTCTGAAATTTTATCTGTGCCAGGGTCAGATTTTTCTATATTTAAAATGTGTTTGTCTTCGTCACTTACACAGTCTTCACATTCTTCCCCCATCGTACTGTCACTTGCTTTTTTAGTCGTATGTGGTACATCTTTTTCAGTTGCAGACATCTTTAAAATATCCTCTTTCAGCGAATTATCTTTTTCAGAGCACACTTTTTCTTTTAAATCATTTTGACCGTTTTTTTCTTTGACACTCATACCATCTACTTCTTCCCTGTCAGTAATATCTCTGAATTTCACAGGCGTACATGGGGTATATTTTTCATATTGCGATATTTTAAACTGGTTTTGTTTAAGAAATTTATCTTTTTCAGAGCACTTATTTTCTACTAATTTATTTTGAGCAATTTTCTCTATACTATTTATACATTCTTCATCGTCTTCCCTCTCCACATTGCCCCTATCATTAATCTGTTGCTTTTGGTCATCTGATTTTCCTTTTCGTTTTAAATCTGTTCGACTTCTGTTTTTGTTTTGCCATTTTATAACCCACTTTCTTTTTCCTTCTTCTTGATTTCTAGTGCCGATTACTTGTATATTTTTTATTACATTATTCTTTGGTGAATCTTTGTCGAATTCATCAGTTATGGAATTATTTCTATGTTCTACGTCACTGTCAAAACTTGGCTCATATTCAGAGTTAGATTCGCTGTCACTATCTTCTGACGTAAGTTCTATAGGATCTTCGTAGGAATGTTCTGAAATTTTATCTGTGCCAGGCTCAGATTTTTCTATATTTAAAATGTGTTTTTTTTCGTCACTTACACAGTCTTCACATTCTTCCCCCATCGTACTGTCACATGCTTTTTTAGTCGTATGTGGTATATCTTTTTCAGTTGCAGACATCTTCAAAATATTCTCTTTCAGCGAATTATCTTTTTCAGAGCACACGTTTTCTTTTAAATCATTTTGACCGTTTTTTTCTTTGACGCTCATACCGTCTACTTTTTCCCTGTCAATAATATCTCTGAATTTCACAGGCGTACATGGGGTATATTTTTCATATTGCGATATTTTAAACTGGTTTTGTTTAAGACATTTATCTTTGTCAGAGCACTTATTTTCTACTAATTTATTTTGAGCAATTTTCTCTATACTATTTATACATTCTTCATCGTCTTCCCTCTCCACATTGTCCCTATCATTAATCTGTTGCTTTTGGTCATCTGATTTTCCTTTTCGTTTTAAATCTGTTCGACTTCTGTTTTTGTTTTCAAATCTTTTTTTTTCAATATTTCAGACGATTCGTACCTTTTGCTACTGTTTGTTAAAATCTTTGTAGTACGAGGCTTTACTGCAAAGAGAAAAAAATATAAATATACAGAGATTAATATGAACTTTTTTAAGTTATTTCTATGTAAAAAGGAGAAGATTAAAGAAGAAAAGAAAACTTACCGAATTGCTTTTCAACATTGTGTATAACTTTATCTTCAGTGTATTGTACTATAACTGTTTGCCTATTTATTTTCTTTACCACTGCAGGATAGTACTTGTTGTCCACCCATTTGGCGGTTACTATATCTCCTTCATTTAATTCTTGATTCATGTCAGCCTTTTTCTAAAATTTTAAATTATTTCTTTATTAAAAATCATTTTGTTGCAAATATGAGAATGTTTTGTTAAAATGCATATATATACAGTCGGTAACAAAAGTGTCCGAACACTAGCAAAAATTCCTATGTAGAAAAAATACACTTCATACTGTTTTGTTAAATAAATCCTTATCGAATCATGTTCTTACACTGACTAAGAACAGGAATCGACAAGGATTTACTTTACAAAACCGTATGAAGTGTACTTTTTTTACATAGGAATTTTTGCTAGTGTTCGGACACTTTTGTTACCGATTGTATATATATATATATATATATATATATATATATATCATTTTTTTTTTCTGAAACAATATTGTCACTACTTACTATTTTTCTTAAAGTGTTTCACAAATAAACTAGCAGGTCCACTCGGCGTTACCCAAGTTTAAGTAGTGTTTATAGAAGTTTGAAAGCAATGAAATAACTGAACAAAGGTATAAAATGGAAAGAGAAATGCATAAAACATTTCACGAAGTTTTTAATTGAAAATACTACAAAGAAATAAAAAAATAAATACAATAGGAAGAGCTTTAGTATGGATAGTCCCTTGACGACTTTTAATATTTTTGGTAATTTTTTGCGATGAATTGAAAAGCCTATCGCAATTTCATAACTAACGATCTTGGAGAGTAACTTCCGAACTACTTCGGTGCGAAATTTCAAATTTTGCAAAAGGTGTCCGATGCTTAAGCTGTTCCATACAAAAAAGAAAAATAGCTATTTAAAATTAAGGCTAATGCCAAATATCTCTATGAAAATATTTTCACGCAAATTACTGATATTTTTTTTTTTTTTCTTTTAAGACGTGCACTAATTTTTGTAACGTAACTAAGGGTTTTTTTTTTTTCCTGTTAGTTATTGTTATTATTATTATTATTTCCGTGAAATGAAAATTATTTCATTTTATTTATTATAAAAAAAAAAAAAAAGATTTTAATTGTTTATTTTGGCATTAAATATTTCTTTCCTTTTAATCATTTTAAAGAGAGGCGGGTCTCCACCTTTTTCGTCTTTCAGTTCACAATCGCGGACCTGCAAACTAGTGGTTTAGAACAAGATATGGGGGTTGGTCTAAATTTCAGTATTGATAGCAAACTCTTCCAATCACAAAAAGCGTGTGAATTCCCTATTCCTTAAAAAATTATCTGTCAAGTACTGACAGCTTCAGTCACGTAGAGGGATTCTGTAACAAGTCTGGACTGAGAGGTATTACCATTTACACTTCCACTAATTATCTACTAGACATATGTTTCTCCAAATTACTGACATGCTCAAACATTACAACTGCAATTCTGCTGTTTCATATATATATACATATATATGTGTGTGTGTGTGTGTTAAATATATATATATATATATATATAACATATACAATTTTTTAAATCAATTTAAAAAAAAAAGAAGAAGAGAGAGAGAGAGAGACAAAGTGCGCAAAAGAAATTATTTAAACCCCTTTATATTTTAACGGATTTTCTTTTTTTACTTTTTAAGAACAGTTGGGGAAAAAAATTACATTAACCCTCCGATATGGCATGAAACTAAAAATCAGTTAAAAATAAAATTGAACAAAAAATTCGAAATATATTTTTAAAAATTAATGTAGTAACCGTTGATAAGAAACGCAAGACAAAATAACACATCTTTTCAGAGAAAAATATATTTAAAATTATGATGTCATACTGAATTAAATTCTGCTTTGTACAGCAAACTGTATCTACTAGAAATGTTAATTGGCTTCATTTTTTTTCTTCTTCTTTTTTTTCTTTTTTTTTTTTTTTCTTTGCAATATGTTATTAAGCTTATTTACATTGTTTCGTTTTTTTTTTACCTTTGTAATAATGTTATTAAGTTTATTTACATTGTTTCTTTTCTTTTAATTTCTTTCTTTTTTCTTTCCTCTTTCTTTTTATACTATATATATATATATATATATATATACATATATAAGCCTATTTGTTTCACACAAAATAGACCACGTGAATGCTTACTTTCATTTTTCTTCCCCTTTTTAACACTTTCCAACAAGGTTGAAAATCGTTTATGACTTCGGTTTGTCTGTCTGTCCGCGCTCTAACTCCATTAAATATTTATGGAATTTCTTGAAACTGATATATGTTATTCAAGTTTACTATTGGACGTTCCCTATTGAAAATGGAGTTTATACCTCTACTGGTTTGTGTACAGGGACACCCGAAAATATTTCAAAGCATTGTGTTCTATGAGAGATATTTCTATAAACCATATTTTCATGCCTTTACTGCAGACATATCTTAATGAAATTGAAATATGTTATTCAAGTTCACGATCGGATGTTTCCTGTATAAAATTGAGGAAATAACACCATCCGTTTATGTACAGGGACACTCAAAAGTATTCCAAAGCATTGCGTTCTATGAGAGATATTTCTATAAATCAAATTTTACTAACTTTACTTTCCACGAAGTTTTAGGAAATTGAAATATGTTATTCATATGCATAAAAGAATCCTTTGCACAGAATATAGCATGATTAGCATTAGATTTACAGGGTGGCACAAAAATATTCAGTTACATTAAGAGCTATTAATAAAAAATTGCTAGAATTGTACTTTCGTTTACATTAAGCGTTTTTAACATTTTCTAACATTTTTTAAGTGTGAATATGATTTCAGTTTTGTGTATATGCCTGTCCGTCTGTCTGTCTGCCTGTCTGTCTGTCCGAGCTCTAACTACCGTAAATATTTATGGAATTTCTTGAAACTGATATATGTTATTGAAGTTCACTATCGGATGTTCCGTATTTAAAATGGAGTGAATATCACTCCTGGTTTGTGTACAGGGACACCCAAAAGAATTTCAAAGCATTGTGTTCTATGGGTGTTATTTTTATAAATATTTTCCCTATAGAATGTTCCCCATTTAAAATAACATTAATAGGTCCTGTATAACTAGTTTGTTTACAGGTACAACAACAAAAAAGAAAAAAAAAAAAAAATGCCAATGCATTACGTTTTAGGACAGAATTTTTTGAAAGTTATATTTAAAAATCTTTCTACTGTAAAAATTATAAAAATATTGAAACGTATTGTTAATATTCTAAAATAATGTTTGTATAGAATATGATATGATTAACTTTCTGATCTACAGGGCTACTCTAAAATATTCAGAGAGATCAAAAGCTGTAACTATAATGTAATGGCTGCACTTTCTTTTGCGTTAAGCCTTTTTAACTCTTTCCAAAATGCCTAAGAGTAGTTTTAAAATGAATTAGTCTACCTGTATATTTTTCAGTCATTCTGTCCGTTGTGTGATAACGTAGGCAAAGAATATTAAAAGTGGTTCGATACAACAATTACGTACAGTTGGAAAGTGTTACTAATCAATGCGTACTGCATGATTTTTCTTTCTTGTTTCGTTGGCATTAAGATTGAATAAACTAATTGTAACATATTAGTTCAGTAAGTGTAACTCATTACAATGTTACAAACTTATATTTGTTTATCCAAAGTTAAATTCTGTATAAGACAGAATTTTAATTATTATTTATTTAATGTGTAATTTATTTTTTATTATTATGTTTTATTTAGAAAGTAAAATGCAGATAATTTTTTTAAATGTAAAATCTTTAGAAGACTGAAAATTGTGATGTCACAAGTAGAGCAGCAATATAATCGGAAACAGAAATAAAATCTGGTGTGAAACAACCACACGACTTCCATTACCCACTATTACCCACATATTACATGCATTATTATTATTATTATTATTATTATTTTTTTTTTTTTTTTGAAATATTATGTGAATTTTGTTTTTGTTTTTTTCCCAGTAACATAATCTTGATACATGTGTAATGACATATAAAACAGAGTTTACACAGCGAGTTAAAAAATAAGAAAAAAAATTATGATTGTTATTTTTATAAACACCAATTTACGAGATATAAAACTGAACTATCTAATCAGAATGACTGTTAATTTTCCTGCAATAACAACATAATACATGAGAAAAATTATCTACAATGGATTTATGTATTAATTTTCAAAAAAATCGTTAGAGCCGATTTTCAGATACAAACTTTTACCAAAACTTGGCATACTCAATTATTGACCAGAAAAGAATAATTACACACAAACGGATATTTAAAAAGGTGTTAATATAGCGAGTTTGAAAATAATCCTTGCAGCCGTTTTTAAAGAATGCCCTTGCGAGACCTGAAATTGGGCTATTTATACAGGACGCCTATCAATTTCCCTGAACTAGAAAACTATACCATTCGAAATTACATCTTATAGAGTGTTTATATAGCAAATCTGAAGAAAATCATTAGAGCGGTTCCTGAGATACGGATTTACGGTCCCACTTCCGGTTTCCCATGACCCACGTCCGGTTTTCCAATCTTCACAAAATTTAGAAACTTCATTTGTACACCAGACCTGTATCAATTCTGAAATATCGTAGTTTTATCACTGATGAATTTGGCATAAGTCTGTTTAAAATTCGAGTATATTGAAATTTAATAATTTTCATAAATAATTAAATTTAAATTACATTTTATTTCTGGAATTATAAAAAAAAAAAAAAAAATGAAAAGAAAAAGAAAATCCTTATTGAAATAAAACAAGATAATTTCCCAGGATTTATTTCGTCACTGTTGTCACAAATAAAAACAAATGCTATTCGTAATGCAGGGAAAAGAAAAAAAAAAAAAAAAAAAAAAAAAAAGGCAGAAAGAAACCGAAGTCTTGTCTATTTTTTAGAAAATAGTAAATACAATAGAGTTCTGAGTAAAATAGAAAATTAATTTAATTTAGGGTGATTTATCTTTTTTTTTTTTTTTTTCTAAGTCTATTCTTCTGTATAAAGACATATCCTAACAATATTCGATAAAGTAAAAAGTAATACATTTGAGGTATTTAGGTATTATACTCTTTCAACCAGTGGCGCCGAGTATGTGGGGGCTCGAGTGCTCGAGCAAAAAAAAAAAAAAAAATGTTTAAACAATTTGTAATTGGAGTTTCGTAAAGCAAAATGCTGAAGATGTTGATCAATATTCAGCCAAGATCAACCATTGCGCCGATCACACGTGAACCAACGAATTACCCATTTGGTATTTTATCAGGTGCGGATCAGATTAACATGCTGTGGTTACCAACAATAACATTTTTAATTAAAAATAGTATATTGTAGCTGTGATAAAACTTCCTTCTGTAATATTCCATGCAACAGTGCGGTCTATCTGTTGACACGAAGAAATAAAATACTTACGCTCTCGTTGATCTTTAGTATTTGTTTTACAAGTAAATGTACTCTTTTTTCCGCTTTTTTCACAATGCAAAGTACACGTATGCTTGCAAACATTTTTGGAAGTTTAAGTTTGAGAAAAATAAAAGAATTTTTTTTATATCATAACATCATTTTCTTTTCTCTCCCACTTACAACCTTTTAAATTATTTCGAGGATACATATCTTTTAGAATGAGTTATTGTGAAAAATGCCTTTTTTTTTCCACAATCCAGAAAAAAAGGGCACTTTTAATTATTACTTGTCAAATACTTGCTAAACATGAACGATAGCGAAAATTTTTGGTTTCTACAAGGAGGAGGGGGGGGGGCGATTAAACTAAAAAGTTCTGTTTTAGAATAATTTTAGTGTTTGATATTAACCTTTTAACTAATGTTTATTAATAAAAATACATTGAATTTTTGCATACTAGCTTAGGAACTAAAAGGTACTACTATACGTAGCCCTCTATAATTTTTCGTAAACAATAAATGATATTTTTACAAATAAATTCTTATAAATGTGAAACGATGTGATTTAAAAACAATTATTTTTTCTCTCTGCTCCCCCCTTGCCCCCCCCCCCCAAGTATAGGTAACAGTTACTGTAATTTTTCATTAAAAGTAGGTGATAGTTGTGGATATTGTAACTGAAATTTGTAACATTGCGATATTGATGCAATCATTTTTCTCTTTTGTTCCCCTCCCCTCCATAGCTCCTCAAGATTTATCTAACAATCAACATAAATTTTTCTACACATTAAGCTATATTTATAATAAATTTTATTAAAATGCAAAGCATAGTGGTATAAAACATTCATATTCTATCCTTCTTTCTCCAGCTTCCCCCCCCCCCTCACACACACATACACCCAGACATGTGTAACCTCACTGTTTTTTTTTTTTTTTTTTTTTTTTCCATTAATAGTAAGTGATATTTACACAAAATGTCAATATAAAAATCCATATTAAGAGTTGTTTAAAAAATATTTTAATTTTCATCTGCCTCCCCTACCTCCCCCCCACCAAACTTTTCCCTTTTTAGGTACAGGTAACTTTCATTATAATTTTAATAAAAAGTAAGTGATAGTCATACAAAGTTTCATATAAATTGGTAGCATTATCATATAAAAACAACCACTTTTTTACTTTGCCCCCCTCTAACTAGAATTATAGTTACGAAATCTCGCCTTTTTTGTTCGCTTGTGTTCGCATTTATTTGCAGAGATTTTTAAATAAGTTTGACGACGATAATACAGGAAAACGCTCTAGAATTTTAATAATGGTGTTTAGAACTCGCAGGCAAAAGGAACTAGAACTTATAAGGATGGTATAGAATTATTTTTACTAAAGTCACAATTTATTTTCCAGATTTATAAGTTGGACACCAACGGTTCCAGGAAAAAGCGTCCAACTTAGAGAGGTGTCCAACTTATAGGGGTGCTTGCATTTTCCCATTTAATTAAACTGTATCTATGCATGCCTTTTAACATTTAATCATATCTAAATATAACATAATTACATTTTCTTCTATAGTCAGTATTTTTTTTTTTTTTTTTTTTTGAAGTTCTACGATTCAGCTTTCGCTCCTTTGGTAAATTTTTTATATTTTCACCCCCTTCACTAACAGTGTTAAGTCATTAGTCCGATTTCCGTTAAAGTTCATTCTTTGTTAAAGCTGTCAACATTCGGAATTTATTGTCGAGTAGGCGTTACTGGAAGACAAGAAGGTAGGGGGGGGGTCCTTCTACTGCTAGAGGATAAGGGACTGAAATATGTCAGTTTTTGTAGAATAAGGAAATTTCTTATTTTATGTTTATTGCTCGGAGTAAATAATCTATCCTTTCTCCCAGGTTTATTGTTAATATTTTTTAATCATTACTAACATTTTAAATGTATCTATCTACAACTGAAATTACATCATATTAATACATGTTCATAATAAATAGCTTTTTCCGAAGAGATTTAAATCCTATATTCACTTTATGTCTACAGTGTAGCTTTGCTTTATTTGCTCTTCTGTGTTTCTTTATAAATATGTTTTATTATATATTCTTGAGCAATTTTTGAGATAAATTGTAAGAAATAAAATGGAATAAAAAATAATAGGTTGTTTAATAGTATATTTAGGTGTATATATATTTAGAAAGGTATAACTTTTGAATGAATGCCTCGATATTTTTTTCTTTATTCTATTATAAACTAAATAAGATAAATATATTATACGTAATATATATTGTTAATCAGTGCCGTAACAAGTAAGCTGGGGACGCCGGTGTGAGGGAAAATGTATAGGGCTCCCTCCCCCTGCTTTATTACTTCAGGCGCAATATTAAAACTTTTACTGTGAATACTAATATTACTATATTAATTGATTACAATATTCAATGAAAAAGTATTTAAAAATTGTTCTAGAATAAGAAAGCAAATTAATAGCTAGTATATCATAAATTTTGACAGATACTGCATTTATAAAAAAAAGCATTTATTTAAAAAAAAAGAAAGAAAGAAAGAAAATATTTTTATTTCAATATTATAAATGCTTTGTAAAAATTAAACAAGCAAAGCAAAATTAATTATGTAAATGAAAGTACAAAAAAATATATAATGAATAAATGCCTTATCTGAATGAACTGAAAATTTATATACATATTACAGTAAAACCTCTCTAAGTTGGACACCTACGGTTCCAGGAAAACGTGTCCAACTTAGAGAGGTGTCCAACTTATAGGGGTGCTTACATTTTTCGATTTAATTTAACTGTATCTATGCATGCCTTTTAACATTTAATCACATATAAATGTAACATAATTACCCATAACTTATATACAAAAAATGATTAATTTGCTAATTAAAAATTTAAATTTAAACTGGTATATTGTGGCCATAATAACACTTTCTTCTATAATTTCTTATATAACAGCGCCATCCAACAGTTAATATGCACGAAAATTTAATCAATATAAATTCTCACAATAAAAATTTTGCATATGCATTTTGCTGCAATTTTATTCAATAGACGCTGTGATAGTCATATGGAAAATCGGAGAATGTGATTAAAAGTAGTACCAATTTGTCTGCTGATATACACCCAAATTAAGATAACATTCATTTTAATAATAGCTTATGAAATTTGGTGAATTTATTCGCTTTAGAAACTGTGATATAGTTTTCCTGTGAAAGGGGAAAACTGCAGCCTAGCAGCGACGCCTGTCTATTGAAATGCATCCAAATTGAATCAGCATCTTTTTTCGCTATAGATAGATCTCTCACATATTATGTTTAGTGCAATTATACACTCAAGTAAAACTTTGTAGAAAAAATAAAAAGAACAAATGAAGAGGAAATCTAACTACCGAAATGTATTGTCTAATGCTCATTTTAAAACAGTCTAAGTCAAAACATACTTGTAGGCTCACTACTGGATATTTCCTGGAGAAATGGACAAAAACAATTCATGCAAATCAATAAAAAGAAAGACTATTTCATTAAACGCTAAAATTAAGTAATTTGTGAATTTTACAGTTGAACAAAATAAATATTTTTTTTACAAGATGAATATGCAGAGTTGAATATAGTGTGACAAGAAACATTGCTTTTTAGATATTTACAGTTATTTCTACAAGGCATAAGTACATTTTCTAAAAAAGATGAGAAAATGCAAGTTTTATATCTTTTTTTCCAGTCTCATTGGGTAAAAGTGTTCAATTTAGGATAATATTTGAATGTCCAACTTCCAAGTTAGAGGGGTGTCCAACTTATAGAGGCTGGACATAATGTTAATCCTATGGATATATTCCGTTCCGATAAAATGTGTCCAACTTAGAGGGGTAGATATACTATTAGATAAAGCGTAAGAAACAGAATGAAAAATAACTTTAAAAAAATGGTTAAATATTATAACTAGGTATATATATATATATATATATATATATATATATATATATATACGCGAGTATAACTTTTAAATGGGATCCCGAAAAACAGGGCATCGGTAAAAAGGGCATCCGGAAGAAAGGGCACCGGAAAAAAAGGCACTTTACAATACATTTCGGTTGTTAGGGTTCCTCTTCATTTGTCCCTTCATTTGTCCCAGGTCGCGCTCGTCGGCCTAGCCGTTCGGAGTTTTCCGTAGTTTCCTCCGAAACTTGCGTAGATACGGGCTATGATCCCTTAGAAAGACCCCCCCCCCCAACGGATGGCACTCTCCCTCAAGCCTAGGACCTGTAGTAGCTCTTTTACTTCCATTACCCAACTACCATAGGAAGTATTGTATTCGGTCCAAAACTTAGATGTCGAGATTTCACCTGATTTACGTGTTTAAAAGTCTCATGGGTCGAAAAGATAGCGGGTACCTGAAGCGAGGTTTAGAGCGATTCCAATTTAGGTAATTTTCTTTTAGTTTTTTATTTATAGCGTGATATAAAATATAAATAAGTGATTCAATTCTCTTCAAAAATTTATTTGAATTTAGCCACTAGGGAAGCAGGCGTAGCCTGCTACTAAAAGAAAAATTTAAATAAATAAAAATAGATTTTCAGTTACAAAATTTTTTGAAAAAAATTTTAAATAGTGTGAGCATGAGTCACAGGCCTGCAAGAAGATAAATTAAACATAATGAATAAATTAGTATGTTGTGGCCATCACAAAACTTTCTTATATGCAAAAAAGTGCAGTTTTCTATTTTCTATTTTTATTTTTATTTTTATTTTTTTCAAGCTGTAAAATGATATATTAAAATTTTAAAAAGTCAATTTTCGGAAAACGTATATTAACTTAACGTTTGTGGGTTCTCTAAATGCAAAAACAGAATTATTTAAAAAAAAAAAAAGAAAGAAAGAAAATAGTCAATCTAAAATGAATGGTAATGGATGGTAATAAATAAATTTTATTTGTGTCCCTGTAAAAATCTATAAATGCTAGACTCCCTAAAAATCTATACATTTCATGGGACAGTGACTTATAACAATTATATAAATTTTCAGCTCATTCGGATGAGGCATTTAGACGCTTTTGCGCTTTAAATAATATAATTCCGTATACCCAAATGGTAAGGATTTTTCTTTTTTTCGCCCCCGTAAAAAGACTGTAAGGGGTAGATTCCCCAAAATTCAGGCAGTTCAGCTCAATAGGATATAGCGTTTAGACTTTTTCACGCTTCACCGAATTTGAGCCCGTAAGGGCATACTGACAAAGAATTTTTCATCATGTCCTGTAAATAAAAAATCTATAACTGCTAGACTCACAGAAATCTATACAGTTTGTGCAACGGTGACCTGTAACATGTACATAAATTTTCAGCTCAATCGGATAAGCCGTTTAGACGCTATAGCATTTTAAATAATTTGATTTCATAAACCACATGGATAAAGAATTTTTCTTTGTGTTCCTCAAAAAAAAAAAAAAAACCTATGAGAGCTACATAGTTCAAATATCATATAGTTAGTGTGATGTTTATCTATAGCATGCATATAAATTTTCAGTTCAATACCATATGGCATTTAGACGCTATTGCACCTTAGATGATAAAGAATAATGATAAAAGACATAATTATAAAGAATCTTCCGTTGTGTCTTTCTAAAAGAACTATAAGTGCCAGATTCTTCAAAATTTATGTACTCTGTACATTGGTGACCTATAGCATGTACTATATATTTTTTCAGCTCAAACGAATAAAGTGCTTAGACATTTAAAAAAAAAAAAAAAAAAAAAAAAAAAAAAAAAAAAAAATGGTTAAACATAGACCATATTTATATAGGATTTTTCTTTGTGTTCCTGTGAAGAAAACTATAAATGTTACATTCACCAAAATTTATATAGTTTGTGCAATTGGGATTCATAACATGTGTATAAGTTTTCAGCTCATTCGAATAAGGCATTTAGACGCTATTGCACTTTAAAAAATTTAGGCCCATAGACCATAATAATAAAGAATTTTTCTTTGTGTCTCTGTGAGGAAAAAAAAAAAAAAAGAACATAAACGATACATTCACCAAAATTTATATAGTTTGTGCCACGGGGATCCATAACATGTGTATACATTTTCAGTTCATTCCAGTGAGGCATTTAGACGCTTTTGTGCTTTAAAAAATTTTTTCCCACAGACCATAATGATAAAGATTTTTCTTTGTGTAAAGAAAAAAAAAAAAAAAATTAAGTGCTAGATTCACCAAAATCAATAGGGTTCGTGCTATGGTAACTTATAACATGTGTACCAACTTTGAGCTCGTTCAAACAAAGGGTCCCGGACAAAAGCCCCACCGGACAAAATCCCCACGGACAAAATTCCCGCCGGACAAAAGCCCCATCGGACAAAATCCCCACTAAAGCTCAAATATACATGGGGGGGGGGAGGGTAAAGGGGACCACAATAAGTATAGCAAGATATATATATATATGAAATGATAGATATATATATAATGAAACTTTGTTTAATTATCATTAGAGTTTTAAGTAGTATATACTGAGAGTTACATATATCTGATAGGGAGGGGTTTCTGCTAAAATTCAGCCATCATTACTACCCGTTGTATGTGTAGATGAATGTATATGGATGCTTTCAATTTCTGTCAAAATACTTTGTGTGTGTATATATATATATATGTATAATATTACGTGAAAGATTATACACAAAAATTAAAAAATTAAATATATATTAAAAACATCTTTATTTATTAAAAGTGAAAATTTTTAATGTTTAAATTAATTTGTTTAATAGAACTATTTGAGCTTTTAAATGGAAAACCTATTTTTTTAAAAATTAATATATATATATATATTTTTTTTTTCTATGAGTGATTAAAAAGTAAAATAAAATAAATAAATAAATAAATAAAATTTTTTTTTAAAAAATTAACTAAAAATTTTAGAAAACTAATTTAACTAATATGCATAGAATATATACATATAATAAATTAGTCGAGATTATTTAATACTATTGTTTTGGGTTGTAATATTAATTTAAAAAAAACTGTTTTAAAATACTTTTAATAATAAAAGATTATATATATATATATATATATATATGAATGATTATAAGGAAAACCTAGTTATAAAAATATTTAATGAAATATTCTAAGTAAAAAACTAATTTATTAATTAAAAATAATTTTTTTAAGATTTAAATTAAGTGAGATTATTTAATACTGTTGTTTGGACTTTCAGTTTAAAAGTTTATTTAAACATCCGAGCGGTAATCGATGCTAGTAGAATGGAAGTGTTAAGTTCGATTCCAAGTCGCGTTCGTCGACCAAGTCGTTGAGAGTTTCCCGTGGTTTTCTTCGAAACTTTCGCAAGTATAGGCTAAGGCTCCCACCCCCTATTCCCACCCCGGAGAGCATTTCACGCAGGTGTAGGGCACTCAAGTTATCAACCGGCTTTAACACTACCACAATCACCACGAACACTTTATATATATATAAAATGATTCTTTTACTATAAATGATTATATATATAATATATACATAATGTATAGCAATATATTTTAATTAAAAATGATTTTAATTATATATATATATATATTTTTTTTTTTTAATGATTCAATTAGTTCAGATTGCTTAATACTATTGTTTGGTCGTTTAAATAAAAATACTATTTCAAAATGTTTTTAAACATAAAAAGATTTTTTACTATCCTTCATCATAGAAATAAGGAGCTAATTAAAATTATTTAATTTAAAAGACCTAATTGAAAAACTAATTTAATTATTAAAAATATACATTTCAATTTAAAAAAAAAAAAGAGATTGCTTGAATAATAATGTTTCAGATTTTAATTGTGACTCTTATTGTAAAATATTTTTAATAAAAAGGATTTAAAAGAAAAAAGAATGCTTATATATATATATATATATATATATACACATTTTTTTTTTTTTTTTTTTTTTTTAAGGTTAAAATTTATTTAATAATATATTTTAATTGATAATACGTAGTTTAATAATTAAAAATAGATTTTTTTTTAAAATTATTGAATTATTTAAGATAATTCAATATTGTATTATATATAATATTACTGTTTGGATTTAACAGAGTTTTTATATATATATATATATATATATATATATATATATATATATATATATATATATATATATATATGTTTCCTACTAATAATTATCGAAAAAGGAACTAATTAAAATAGTTTTTATATTCTATGCCAGGTACATATTTAAAGCACAATTTCGTACCTTTAAACTAAATACGATGTAACAAAATTAATATACATATATTTGATGTATGCAAAATAATTTTTCCTGTAAAATAAGGGCCCGCTAGCACTCGAGAGGTTCTGTCCTGTAAACTGGTAGACGTAAGATTACGAGGTCGATCCCAGGTCGCTCTCGTCGACCGAGCCGTTCGGTGTTTTCCGTAGTTTTCACCAAAACTTGTGTAAATGCGCGCTAGGACCCCTTAGAATGACCCCATTGAAGGTACTCCCCTTCAGGTCTAGGACCTTAGTGCAATCTTTCGCCTTTACTCCCAATACCAATAGCAATATCTGTGAAATAAGATATGATTAGCGTAATTGATTGACTAACAGGGTGTCACAAAGTATTTCTGATTCATTGTGAAGTATATAAATGGGATAAGTACTTAATATTAATTTTCAGTGTTGTACGAATTTTTTTTAGTACATCATATGGTATGCATGTACAGTTTACACGATATATATTCGACATAAGAAGTAATCTGTTTAATGCTTTCTCATATATATACATATGTATATATGTATTATGAATGCGTTTTCATACATGCATAAATATACACGTTTCACACACCATGAAAACCGAAAATTATTTCAACAAATTTTGTCTCTGTGTGTATGCGTGTGTGTGTGTCAGCATGTCTGTACGCGTACAACGCTATTTTCATTATTATAAAATATTCCAATTTTAAAATATTAAAATATTCACATTCGATTTGTAGACCCCCAAAACAGTTATATTCCTGTTTTGAACGATCTAACTCAATTTCTATTTTTTTGCCCCTTCGTCCCTCCCCCCCCCCATTCGCCATTTCTAATAATTTTAGACTTTCGAAAATATTCTCATCCTGTTTGTAGGTTCCGAAAACCTATATGCCCCAATTTTAAACGGTCTAACGGTATTTTTACCCCTTCGCCCTCCCTTCCCGCTCCTCTTAATAATTTTACACTCTCGAAAATATTCTCATTTGATCTGTAGACCCCCAAAACCTTTATGTACCTATTTTGAACGAGCTAACTCCAATTCTATTTTTTACCCCTTCGCTCCCCCCCCCCCCTTTCTAATCTACCTAATAATTTTAGACTTTCGAAAATATCCTCATCCTATTTATAGCCTCTACTAAAATCTACATGTACTAATTTTAAACGATCTCACGCTAATTTCAATTTTTTTGTTCCCCCACCCCCCCCACCCCCCTTTTCGAGCCAACTAATAATTTTGCACTTTCGAAAATAACCTAATTTGATTTGTAAACAACAAAAACACAGTAAAATTAAGAATAACAGAAGATTAAATGTCACCGAAATCCACGTTAACCAAAAAGAATTAATTTGTAATTAAATTAATAATAACCCGTGAAGAATTTAGTACAGATAAGAAAACAATTAACAGTTAATATCTTTAATAAACTATGAACTATCCCACCGAGTTTCTAGTGGGAAAAGTAACAGATTTATTGAATAATTTATTTTATAACGAGTTTAATTAATTTTCAAATGTTAATTTTATCCAAAATATCATACGTAGGGCCTTTGTCCGGGCTAAGTGGGTTTTTTGTCCGGTGGGGATTTTGTCCGGTGGAGCTTTTGTCCGGTGGGGTTTTTGTCCGGTGGGGATTTTGTCCAGTGGGACTTTTGTCCGGTGGGGTTTTGTCCGTGGGGATTTTGTCCGGTGGGGCTTTTGTCTGTATCCCTCAAACAAAGCGTTTACGCGCTATTGTGTTCACTCACATACATACGCACATATATCTTCGTAAAAATAGTAAATATGTATTCAGGGGACCTCAAAATGCGGGAAATGCCGGGTTTGATTCCTGGCCCGCTTATTGACCTAGCCGTTCGGCGTTTACCGTGGTTTCATGTAATACGGGCGTACTCCTGGGAGTAAAAACTCACGTAAATACGGGCTAGTACCTCTCAGAAAGATTCCCATGGAAGGCATTCCACCTATAGACCTAGGACCCTATTGAAGACAATTGCAACCGGAAAAAATGGCAACGGTAAAATTGAAAGCAGTAATTCGTTAATTAATAGACTTGAAATTATTTAAAATAGCATGTGGTCATCTTTGCTTTTAAAAACTATAAAATACAAGTTCACAATGATTTCTTTTGAAATTAAATAAATATTTCTCTGTGTTAGAAATAATCTTTCAGTGTTACAATAATAAATGCTATTTAATTTTCTCTATATAACAGGGTGAAAGCAGATATTAAACGTAATTAATGTGTTATAATTTAAATAATACAGCGTAATTTTAAAAAATCAGTTATTCCAACTATATAAACAAAATTTTAGTATAAATTAAATTGTAATTAAAATTGTTTAGATAATGACTGAGTTGTTTCAGTCTTACAATTGATAAATATTATTACTGTGTAAGGTGTATTATAAATAAATATGCTGCATGCCAATACAAGAAATGAAAGTGCCAAAAAGTCCTCATTGACTTAAAAAAAATTATCCTCATTAAATTAAATTAAAATTTACTACCTTAAATTGAAATTTTTAAATTAACAGTAAAACTAAAATTATGTAGCTGCATGGGGTTAAACAATAATGAATACAATTTTTTTCCATTCAAACAGATAAAAAGCAAAAAACATAACAATTTTTTGTGGTCAAACAAATTGAACCATACCTTTTACGAAGATTAAAAATAGGCACACGTGCAAAGGGAAAAAAAAACGTAATTATATTATGTTAAATTCTAGTAAATGTGTTTGCAATACACTTTAATTATACAATGAGGTTTAATTAGTTGAAACATGATAGTCTACTGCTTAAATAAATAATAATAATAATAATAATAATAATAAAAAAAAATACTAAATGAAAATAAATTTTATTTATTTTTTTAGCACTTCGAAAATTAACTTAACTTGAAATTTATTTTGAGCAATAATTTTGTACAGTCATTATGTACTCGATTTCTTTTGTGCAGTTCTAAGCAAACGATTAATAAATGAGTTTCATTCCACATTTTATACGAAACGGGCTTTTATGCATATAAAATATAAAAAATGTAAGTTCAATTTATTTTGTTTTATGCAATCTAAAGTTATTGAATGGTACCTATCAGAAATGTCGCTGATAAGCAAAATGTATTTGAATTCTCTTGGAAGTTCCTGCGCATGAATAACTTACTCTCTTCTCAGAGTTCTGACTTTCTACAAGTATTTGTTTTTGAGTTATGATGAAACAAATACACAGACATACACACACAAACCAAACGCTAAAAACCCTGATTTTTAAATTAGAGAATCTCAAAACATGTAAGTGTAGCAAAAACTCAATCTCAGAAATTTGAGCCAAAACTACCACTTTTCTGTAATATATGCTAAGAAAAATTAAAACAAAATATGTGGGTGTGTGTTGGCTGGGAGTGGTGAACACATTTCCTAAAGCGAATATGTTCGATCCGAATAACAATTTTTAACTAACCTTTCCATATGAAAAATCTTTAGAATACTGATTTTGGATTACAAACATATAAGGAAATACATGCAAACTAACCGCTAAAAATCTGATATTTTTATTAAGGAAACTTAAAAATGCGAAAATGAAGCAAAATCTCAATTTCGAAAATTGGAGACAAAAACAATACTTTTTTTTTTCTTTTTACAACTAGGGGGCTCTGCCCCTGCTCGCTCCGCTCGCCAACCCCCGGTTCCCTTCACTCATTAACCCTTGCGAGGCTTTTCACTGAATAAGAATATTAATAGTGTACAACACAAAACAGAAGCGCAGAAAAATGATATAGAAATTCCCATATTTAATGCCAAATTGAAATACATAATATTTAATACATTTTTTTTTTTTTTTTTTTTTTTTTTCTTTTCAAATGAGATATTATGCTTAAAGTTATACTTTTTTTTTTAATAGGAAGAAATTCAAATAACATCTAAACCATTTTGTCTTACAACTTTAGTACTCGTATATGACCCCCTTGGCAGCTTTTAAATTTTTGTCATTATTTGGGGATGAATTTTTTGGTGTGATTTCTTATTTTTAAGGGTTACGTCGCACTTGCGACCGGGACAGATGCGACCGGGGTTAAAATCGTAGCACTTGCGACCGAATTCTTAAATCTATGCACACCTGTTCATCGGAGGGTAGCTTTTCCGACCGCTATAATTAAAGGCATGGCAATCGCTGCGTCAATGGATATATCCCGCAAAAGATAATCATAATTCCCTTAGCAATGCACATTCGATTTAATGATCATTATTTCAAAACAATATATTTGTTGTTGAAGTTTTCTCGCCAAAAAGATTAAATATTTTACTATGCAAAAATCATTTGAAATATGTTATAGTATATTAACATAACCAAAATTCTATTAATAATTACATAAATACAATGATGGTGCACAATCCTTTTTGCAATCATTATTATAAACTATTAAAATCGTCGAATCTGGAGCATATTCAGATTTATTTATTAGATATACTTATTAATAAAATTATAACTTTTACAAAAGTACATACATTTGAGTTAATGTAAGATTAAGTTTTCTTTTATGTTTTGTAGTATTTTAAATTGTGATATGCCGTTGAAATGTCGTAATATTTGGTTTTAACGCCCGATAATTCGATTGTGAATATTTTTGGAATCGTAGAATTATCAGGAAGGGCTTAAAGGGGAGGGGGGGGGGTTACAGCGTTTGAAATTGGTATTATTAGATTTTAAGGCAAGATAAATCGATTGCGAATATTTTCAAGTGTAAATTTATTAGAAGGGACGGAAAGGTGGGGGACAAAGGGATAAAAATGTAGAAAAGGAACGGGAGTTTCAGAGAAAACGATGGAAAACCCAGAACACTTTTATTCTTTTATATATTGCTGAATTCCAAATTCGAATTTCCGCTCACATTTCGTATTAAGGATTTTTAACATTATATAGCCCGGAGTTACGCAAGTTTCGGAGAAAACCACGGATAAGTCAGACACAAATCTTTTTATAAAAATGTTTATATTACCATTGTATCTCAGCTTGTAATTAACATAATTTCATAAGTAATATAGCATTTTAAAAGTTATTTGAATTGGAATTGAAGAGTATATGTTGCAAATCTCTGTCGCCAGAGGGCGCTTTGATATTTTAATAATTCAATATCCCCAATTCTGATTATGAGTAAATTACTTAAAGGGAGAAGATTGGGTGACCACACCGGGTTGCGAATTTGCCACCATCAGAATTTTCAAAGGTATACTTGAATATTATTATGAAATGAATAATTAGTGAATGAATAATTATTGAATGAATATTATTGAAATGAATAATGATTATTATTATTCATTTCAATATAATGACCAGCGAAGCTGTCAAAGCCTGCTAGTTTAGAATGTAAGCCGTTGAAAACAGACTACTTCTCCCGCAGTACCATATGTATGATTCATCTGTTTCGATTAGTAACATCCTTCTAAAATAGATTGTGAATTTAAACTCATAATTAATATTTTTACTTTCTTCTATATGTATATATAGAGAAAGTATTGGATTCGTGAAAATTTTTGAACTCCAGTTTTAGATGGATTTACACCTTTTGGGATGTCCTGAACATGATTTGATAGTTTTTAGAAAATGCCTGTCTGTCAATCTGTCTGTGTGTCTGTGTGTATCACGAATTTTGTGCACGCTGTATCTCACGAGCCAATGAACGAAATTTAACCGAACTTGGTATTTAGTTGGACCCTGACATAAACTGGTGCTGATTAGATTTGGGGATCAATCGCTCAACAGGTGGCGCTGTGATCGTATATTGTCTAAATTTTTACCATGACAGTACAGGACAAAATTTCGTATAAATGTGCATAATGAGAGTTATTTTTAACTTGTGATTGTAAAATTAATATGAATTGTTGATAACAGTAGTAGTTAACTAGGAAAAACATTACAATAATAGTATATTGTTAAAAAAAAAAAAAAAAAAAAAAAAAAAAAAAACTTTTTTCTAAATTTATTGACTTTTGTACGCGTTTGGGTTTTTTATTTAGTAATTAAATTCAGTTTTGTTAACTCTTTTTAACGAATTTAATCGGTGAAGCCCCTCCCCCCCTCCTTACACATGAACACATCTCCTGTGTTGCCTCAATTACATTACAATAATAGTGAATTGTAAAAAAAAAAAAAAAAAAAAAAAACCTCTTATTTAAAAATTGTATATCGTAAAAAAGAAAAGAAAAAAACCTCTTTTCTAAATTTATTGACTTTTGTACGCGTTTGGGTTTTTTATTTAGTAATTAAATTCAGTTTTAACTCTTTTTAACGAATTTAATCAGTGAAGTCCCCCCCCCTGTCCTCCTTACACATGAACACATCTCCTGTGTTGCCTGAATTACATTACAATAATTGTATATTTTAAAAAAAGAAAAACCTCTTTTTTAAATTTATTGACTTTTATACGCGTTTGGGTTTTTTATTTAGTAATTAAATTCAGTTTTGTTAACTCTTTTTAACGAATTTAATCAGTGAAGCAACCCCCCTTCCTCCCCCCCCCATCCTCCTTACACATGAACACATCTCCTGTGTTGTACCTGCTTTCGGATACATCCGGTCGCAACTGCTACCCTCAAACCAAAGCGGTCGCAAGTGCTACGATTTTAACCCCGGTCGCATCTGTCCCGGTCGCAAGTGCTACACCACCTTTTTAAGAATTGGGGGGGGGGGGAAAGGAAAGAAAAAAAAATCTAGTACATATAATCTAAAGCCTATACATTTTCCGAATTTAGGTAAAAATGGCAACGGAAAAAAGGGCAACGGAAATAATGGCAACGGAAAAAATGGCAACGGAAATAATGGCAACCGGAAAATATGGCAACAGGAAATAATGGCAACGGAAAAAATGGCAACGATAAATATGTAAAAAAGGGTAAGAAAATAAAGTAAAACGAAAAAGGATAATTTCAGATTTCTTACTGGCGAATTATATGCTAAAATATCTCAAGAGTAAAATATATTTCATCTTTGGTACTGATAACATTTTTTGCCGTTAGATATAAATGTGTGTATAGATATATATATTCCCTAAGGGGCTCTGAATATTAGAATCATCCATTTTCCAACTTTTTTCGGTCTTAAAGAAGAAATTTTAGCCTTTATTAATATATTTATTCACGTATTTAATATCTGTGCGATTTTATATCAATGTTAGTTATTAATAAAAAAAAAAATAATAATAATTAATTAATTAAAAAATTAATGGTTAAATTAAAAGAAAATAAAGAGTTATGGATGGGTGAAGATTGGAGGCTAATTTTACTTTGAGCATGGATAAACAAAAAGGCTTTCTTTGTGTAGACAATGAGGGAATTAGGAAGGAAATGTTTTTCCTAGAAGCGTTCTCCAGTTTTTCCTTTCATCAGGTAATGTCATTGAGTTACCCTCTCCCAACCTCTGCTTTTGTATTCTCACCTCACTGTTCACAGTCATAATCTATATAGTGGTCTTTCTCTTTATAGCCCTACTCTTTGAACATTGAATAGATAAGAAAAATTTTAAAAGGCCAGAATTTGTGGTATTTCCTTCTTTTCAGATACAGAAAACCCCCTTTACCTTCTTTACACATGTTAAAATGTTGCTTTCCTTTCTAGAAAAATCTTGTTGTCGTAAAAAAAAAACATGTAAAGAAATGAAGACAAAAGTATATTATATAATACACCTCTTTGAAAGGTTTGACATAAAATATTAAAAAGACATTCAATCGAAATTTTAATATAGAATTTTGATTCGTGCAAATTTAGTCTAGACATGTGAATTTTTACGTAATATTATTACATAAAATAATAAATAAGAATAATATTTTTAAATTTTTAACGTTTTCAAAGTTAGATTCTGTTTGTTATTTAATAGTAGTATTTAATGAAGTATTATGAATTTATATTTTTCTAATATAATAATTAAATTTTAATACTTATTATGATTGCTTACGTTAAGTACAATAATAATAACAACAATAATAATAATAAGTGATGATTATATTGAAGATAGGCATTAATTACAAAATATCTTTTATAATCAATCATCTGAAGCATCACAAATTAAGTTATTGGTTTTTTTTTTTTATTTATTCAATAGAAAGTATTGGATTCGTAAAAATTTTCAACTTCCGGTTTTCCATGGAATTAAATGTTTTGAAAGCTCCAGAAAACGATTTGACCATTTTTAGAAAATATATGTCGGTCTGGGATCCCGGAAAAAAGGGCACCGGTAAAAAGGGCACTTTTTCACTTCGCAAATCGCAAAATAGTAAATATCAGATAAGGAATTTAAAGAAAGACTTTCAAATTACATTTTTAGAATTTCATTTGAATTGGTGCACCATTCATTTATTTTATATCTGAGAAAGTGGGGAGGGAAGCGGTTACGTCGCACTTGCGACCGGGACAGATGCGACCGGGGTTAAAATCGTAGCACTTGCGACCGAATTCTTAAATCTATGCACACCTGTTCATCGGAGGGTAGCTTTTCCGCGCTGCGTCAATGGATATATCCCGCAAAAGATCACCATAATTCCCTTAGCAATGCACATTCGATTTAATGAACATTATTTCAAAACAATCTATTTGTTGTTGATTTTTTCTCGCCAAAAAGATTAAATATTTTACTATGCAAAAATCATTTAAAATATGTTATAGCATATTAACATAACCAAAATTCTATTAATAATTACATAAATACAATGATGGTGCACAATCCTTTTTGCAATCATTATTATAAACTATTAAAATCATCCAATCTGGAGCATATTCAGATTTATTTATTAGATATTCTTATTAATAAAATTATAACTTTTACAAAAGTACCTATATTTGAGTTAATGAAAAATTTCATTAATCTTAAAAAAAAAAAAAAAATTAATAATAATAATAATAATAATAATAAATAAATAAATAAATGAAATAAAATAAAATAAAATAAAATAAATAAATAAATAAAAATAAATAAATAAAGAGAAATGAAGAGAAGTATCTATGAAATACCAATGAAAGAAATTTAGCCATTGGTATTTAGTTAGACCCTGACTGGTGCTGATTAGATTTGGGGATCAATCGCTCAACAGGTGGCGCTGTGATCGCATATTTTCTAAATTTTTAACATGGCAGTATAGGACAAAATTTCGTATAAATGTGCATAATGAGAGTTATTTTTAACTTGTGATTGTAAAATTAATATGAATTATTGATAATAGTAGTAGTTAACTAGGAAAAACATTGTGCATGTGGGAGCATCGCTTACCCCCCTCCCCCCCCCCCCCGGTTGAGTAAATTTTCAATATGGGTATCTTTCCAAAGGTCTCATCAATACCTTTAAAACGAATGGTTGAACTATAGATCTGGGATAATTAAAAACAAAGTTATCGATTTTTTTTTTTTTTTTTACTTTTAACGAAAAAATTGCATTTTTTCTGATAATTGCAAAAAGAAATAACTTTCTTTCGGCATTTAGTGATATAATGCTGGAAGATAAAAATCGTCTGCATTTATAAAGGAAAATATTTTGATAATTTAATAAATAATTTGTATGGAATAAATTTTGTGTAAAACTATATAGGAGAAAGTCATGTGGTGGCCACATCATACTAGTTTCTCTTGCAGATGTTTTAAGTTATAGGAATGTAGATTTATGATGAGTTTAGTGGATGTTTAGTTGGCACCTTTAATGTTGTAATATTTTGATATTATTCTGTGTGTGATAACAATTAAACAGTAAAACTACAAACACTAAGTTTGAAATCCATTCTTGTACACTTGAACTTCACAACACACATAAATAGTTAAAAATATTATTAATCCATTTTCCAGATTTTTAAGCTTTTAATTTAGTTATAACTCAGTATTAGTAATTACACTTTTAAATATTTTTAAAATGATTTACCATATACACACACAGTAGTGTGACAATTAAATTTACTTTATTTTAAAAATTAAAAATATTTCCCATGATTTTTAGAGGAACTATTAATTTTCATTTAGAGTCGGGTTTTGTTGCGGCCGAGGGGTTCTACGCTCAAAACTGTTAGACATGAGGTACCAGGTTCGATCCCAGGTCGCGCTCGTCGGCACAGCTGTTCAGAGTTTTCCGTTGTTTTCTCCGAATCTTGCGTAAATATGGAATTTTAATTTGAATTTTGGGAAAACGGTCGATTGACTGCTATAGGTCCTAGGCCTGAAGGGGAGTGCCCTCCATGGGGTGTCATTCTAAGGGGTCTTAGCTCGTATATACGCAAGTTTCGAAGGAAACCGCAGAAAACTCAGAACGGCTAGGCCGACGAGCGCTACCTGGGATCGAACCCGGCACCTCGCGTCTACCAGCTTTGAGCGCAGAAATGCTCGGCCGCTGTAGGCCAAGAGTAAATACGGGCTAGGACCCCTTAGAAAGACCCCCACGGAGGACACTCCCCCTCAGGCCTAGGACTTACAGCAATCAATCGGCCCTATTCCCAAATCCAATCCAATCGGGTTTCGGGTGGGGTGCGGGTATAAAGAAATTGGCTTCGGGTCGGGTGCGGGTTGCTTTAGTGCGGGTTCCGGTCGGTTTTCGGGTCGAATAAAATTTATTTGTTCGGAGTCTCTGTATCTCTGTATCTCTGTCTGGTTCGGGTCGGGTTTCGGGTTGATTCAAAATTCACTTGTCGGGTTCGGGTCGGGTAATTGACGTTTCAAAGAGTGGTGTAAGTAAAAGTTACCTAAATAATTTGGAATAAACTTTTGAATTTAATAACAGCTTTGAATAGAGCAGGCGCATGTTTATGAACAAGCAACGCTAGTGTGATCTTCTGCACAACTTCTGCGAATGTAGGTAAAATATCTTTTCTCCATGTGAAATGTCAGTATATTTTATACGAAAATAAATTTAAAAATAAATTTGAGGCACTAAAATTTATTACATTATTTAAATAATATAATTTTAATTAATTCTTTGTTCTATAATCCTGACAAAAGATACCTTTCTATATTACAAAGTATTTTGAAATTGTTTTTCTGTTAAAAGCTCAAACAGTAATATTATATACTCTGATCTAAATTCACTATTTAAAAAATATTTTTGATAATTAAATAAGTTTTTAATTATAATATATTATTAATTATTTTTTCTATAATTACTGATTAAAATAACTTTTTATATTAAAAATAATTTGGTGATGGTAGTTTAGGTGTTAACCCCGACTGAGAACATGAGGGTCGACAACCATGACCTGGGATCGAACCCGACACTTCCTGTCTACCAACGTGGACAGCAGAACTGCTGGGCTTATTGATTATAAAAGTCCAAATAAATGTATTCAGCGATTTCATCTAACTTAATTACAAAAGATTACATTTTTAATAAATAAATTAGATTTTTAATTGAATATTTCATTAAATAATTTTTTAACTAGCCTTTTTTTTTTTTTTTCAATAATTATTCATAGAAAATAAAATCTTTTAATATTAAAAGTGTTTTAAAATAAATTTTTCTATTAAAAGCAGAAACAGTTGTATTGAGCAATCTCAGCTAAATTAATTATTAAAATTTATATTTTTGATAATTAATTTAGTTTTTAGATAATTAATTAAGTCTTGTATTAGATGTTTTAAATATAATAATTTTAATTAGATCTTTAACTATCTTTTTTTCATAATTATTCACAGAAAATAAAATCTTTTAATATTAAAACTGTTTTAAAATATTTTTTTCTAATGAAAGCAGAAACAATTGTGTTACGGAATCACAACAAATTTAATTATTAAAATTTATATTTTTCTTAATTCATTTAGTCCTTAGATAATTAATTTACACTTTCTTTGAAAGATTTTTTAAATAAAACAATTTTAATTAGATCCTTATTTCTATAATCAGTTATAGAAAAAGATATTTTTATGTTTAAGAGCATTTTAAATTAGAGGTTTCATTTTAAAACTCGAACAATAGTATTACACAGCTGCCAAGTTTTTTAATTTATTCCGGAATGTTGTTAATCCCGCCGCTTTTTCACACCGTAATATTTTTAGAGTGATTTTCTTAATATTTAATCGTAATTATATATCGAAGAAATTTTTTCTACAAAGATTACAGTGTGAAAAAAAAGTACGGGGCTAAGAACATTCTGGAATAAATAAAAAACTTGGCAGCTATGTATTAAGCAATTTCAATTAATTTAATTATTAAAATTTTACATTTTTAATAATTAAATTATTTTTAATTTGAATGTATTATTAAATGATTTTTTAATTATTATTTTTTATGTATAATAATTTAAGTTTTTTAATTAAAAATATTTTGGTGGTTGTGGTTTAAGCGTTAAAGCGTATTGACGATATACAGGTCCTAAGCCTGGATGAAATGCCTTTCATGAGAGTTATTTCTAACGATCCCTGGTCTGTATATACGCGAGTTTCAGAGAAAACCATGGAAAATTGCAAACGTCTACGTTGAAATGTGGGACCTTGGATCGAACACGGCAAAAGAAGCCAATCAATACCCACTTGTGGCTGAGGTGCTGGGTTCCATCCTAGGTAACGCTCGTCGACCTAGCCGTCCGCAAATTTCCATGGTTTTCCCAGAAACTTGCGTAAATACGGGCTAGGAACCCTTAGAAAGATCTCCACGGAAGGCACCTCCTTTCAGGCCTAGGACCCTAGAGTAGTCAATCGGCCTTATTCCCAAATACTAACACCAATCTATCAACTTGGAGAGCAGAACCGCTCGGCTACTGAAATTGGCCTTTTAATTAAAAATACAAAAAATATTATAAAGTAATTTGAACTAATTTAATTTAAAAAAAATATATTTTTAATAAATAAATTTTTATTTTTTAATTAGAATATTGTATTGAATTATTTTTTTAAACTAGCTTTTATTATTATTATTATTATTAGTATTTTCGTTCATAGAAAAGAATGTATTTTAATAAAGATTTTTCTATTACAAGCCGAAACAATAATACTAAACAATCTCAACTAATTTTATTTAATTATTAATATATATATATATATATATATATATATATATATATGTGTGTGTGTGTGTGTGTATGTATGTATGTATGTATGTATTAGTTAAATTTATTTTCTATATTTTTTATTTTTATTTATTTATTTTAATCATTAATTATTTACAGGCAAAAAAGAAAAAAAAAATACAATATTATATAGTATTTAGAAATAATTTTTTAAATTAAAAGCTCAAATAGTTCTATTAAACAAATTAATTTTATTATTAAACATTTTGATTTTTAATAAATGCAATAATTTTTAATTATATTTTTATATTACATAACTTCTTAGATATTTTTTTCTATAATCTCCCAAAGAAAAAAATATGTTTACATTAAAAGTATTTAGAAATAGATTTTTCAATTAAAACCTCAAATAGTTCTATTAAACAAATATTAAACATTTTGATTTTTACTAAGTGCAATCATTTTTAATTATATTTTTATATTAAATAATTTTTTAATTATTATTATTATTATTATTATGTATAATCTCCCATAGAATTTTTTTTATTATTATTAAAAGTATTTTAATACAGATTTTTCAATTAAAAGCATCCATATACATTGATTCATTTACATAATATGCAATAACAATGGCTAAATCTTAGCAGAAATGTAAAACTTGTTAAAAATATTAGAGAAATGGAAGTACATGTAGCCAAGCCTGTAAAGTTAAGCAATGGTGCTTTATCCCACTTTTTGCCCACATTCTAAAGCACATGCGGAATCATCTGTCAATGTTCATCGAGGTGACGTCACGTGCGCCTGCTCTATTCTACTTAAATGTAAGTGCAATATTCAAACACGACTTGAGTGAGAGGTAACCCCCCTCCCCCAAACACACACACAATTATAAGGAGTTATTTGTCAAATAAAATTGTTTCTTAACCTGGTTTGAATTCTTTTTAACGTAGTTTTATATACAACTAATACTTGTTGTCTGATCCCTTGTTTTGTAGTCTGTGTTTATAAAATTGAATTACAAAATAAGAGAAAGCCCTGTGAGTGCCACACCAGATTATTAAAATAGGCAAAAGAACTAAAATACTATCGCATACTAGCACCCCCTCCCACCTCAAGCTACACACCTGAATTACATTACAATAATTGTATATTGTAAAAAAGAAAAAAAAAACCTCTTTTCTAAATTTATTGACTTTTAGTGAAGCCCCCCCCCCCTCTTACACATGAACACATCTCCTGTGTTGCCTGAATTACATTACAATAATAGTATATTGTAAAAAAGAAAAAAAAACCTCTTTTTTAAATTTATTGACTTTTATACGCGTTTGGGTTTTTTATTTAGTAATTAAATTCAGTTTTGTTAACTCTTTTTAACGAATTTAATCAGTGAAGCCCCCCCCCCCTCCTTACACATGAACACATCTTCTGTGTTGCACCTGCTTTCGGATAGATCCGGTCGCAAGTGCTACGATTTTAACCCCGGTCGCATCTGTCCCGGTCGCAAGTGCTACACCACCAGGGAAGCTAGCAGCCAATGGAAAGAAAACAATTGCTTTTATACCACCTTCTTACCGATTTTAATGAAACTTTGTATAATCACGTACAATTTGTGACTATCACAATGAATGTAACCTGGGGGGCAGGGGCAAAGTGGTGCAGATGGAAGTAAAATATATTCTTTAAACTACCCTATTATTGATAAAAAAATAAAAAAATAAAATAAAATAAAAATACTTTGTGCATATACAACGTACTGTTTAAGAAAAATTACAGTGAGTATCACACATATCTGGACGGTTTATTAGGGGGGGGGGGGGAGAGTAAAGAAAATGGAAAATGGTTGTTTTTATAACAACTTGCAACTTATTTATATGAAACTTTGTACTATCAATTACATTTTATTAAAATTATAGTGAAAGTTACCTGCAGTTGATAAGAGGGGGGGAGGGCAGATGAAAAATAAACAACACTTATTCTCCATTTTTTTATTGACATTTTGTGTAACTTACTATTAAGGAAAAATTACAGTGAAGTTACATATGTCTGTGGGGAAAGGGGGGGGGGGAGCATAGAAGGAATGAAAATGAATGTTTATTCACTATAGTTTGCTTTTTAATAAAATTTATTAAAAATATCATTGAATAATTAGAAAATTTACCCTGGTTGTTATGTATATCTTGGGGGCTATGGGGATTGGCCAAAAGAGAAAAATGGTTTTATAAGTATCACAATGTTACCAGTTTTAATTAAAATTTCAAATATATCACTCACATTTAATGAAAAATTTTAAAGAGTGTTACATATATCTAGGAGGGGGGGGGATATTGTTTTTTAATCACTTAAATAGGAAAATTTGCATAAATATCTGTTATTGTTTATCAAAAATTGAAGAGAAGAGGGTTACACTACTACCCGGTGAGAATTAAGGGCTAATATGCTTTTGTACCATTTAATGAAAATTTGTAGAAATATTACTTACTGTGTATAAAGCATTACAGTGAGGGTTAAGTATCAGTTTCTTTCTCTTCCTGAGTTTGTACGCAAAAATTCAATGTGTGATTTAAATCTGAAAAATGTTACTCAAAAATGAAATTTCTTCTTTTAATCTGTCTCTTTTGCCCTCCCCCCCACGCACACACACACCTAGAAATAAAAAACTTACGCTCTCGTTGATGTTTAGCATCAGTTTTACAAGGAGAAATTAAGAAACGTGCCCTTTTTTCCGGATCGCGGAAAAAGAGCACTTTTCTTAATTGTAAAATACTTCCAAATACGAATGATAGCAAAAATATTTCATTTCTACGAGGGGAAGGGGGAGAAATGGGACAGATTAAACAAAAAAATTCTGTTTCAGAGTAATCATTGAATTTGAGCAGTGCCCTTTTAATACAAACGACAGTAATTTTTTTGTTTGTTTCTAGGATCGGATATTTAAGATATATTTAACAATCAGCGTATATTTTCCTAAAAATATAATATTTATAATAAATTTTAGTAAAGTGCAAAACATAATGATGTAAAACATTATTTGTATCTTTCTGTCTCCAGCATCCCCCCCCCCCCCACCCAGACATATGTAACACTCACTGTGATTTTTCATTAACAGTAAGTGACATTTGCACAAAATGTCACTAAAAAAAAAAAGATAAGTGTTGTTTAAACAGATTTCGTTTTTCATCTGCCACCCCCTCCTCCCACGCACACACTCGCCCCCTTCAGGTAACTTTCATTATAATTTTAATAAAAAGTAAGTGATAGTCATACAAAGTTTCAAATAAATAGCTAGCATAGTAATATAAAAACAACCCCTTTTTTTTATTCTGCCCCCTCCCCAAATCTGTGTAACACTCACTGTAATTTTTCTTAAACAGTAAGTGGTATATATGCAAAGATTTGTTTAAATCGATACTAAGGAGTTAAAAAAATATATTTTTTTTTCCATCTGCAACCCTCCCTCCCCCCCCCCCCCCTCCCCATACACTTATTGTGATTTTCATAAAAAGTAAGTGATGGTTATAGAATATATCATTAAAAACGGTAAAACTGTGATATAAAAAATTATTTTATTTTTTTCTGTCTTCCCTCCTCTCTTTAACCCCCACCCCAAGTATGTCTGACAATTACTGTAATTTTATCACAAATTGTACGTGATAACACATTTTATTTATTTATTTATTTTTTAATCGATAATATAGGAAAATATAAAAGAAAGTCTTGTGGTGGCTACAACATATTTTTTTTTCCTTTAATTAATTAATTAATTAACAGTTTTATCAAACTGAGAATTTTTTGACAATTCAATTTCTCGTATTGGCATACAGTATGTTTAACCATAATATGCACTGCAGAATATTAGAATTTATGAATTGCAAGACAGAAATGACTTAGTTATTATCTATAAACAATTTAATTTTGAATGGAATTAAACTTATAATTTATAATAAAAGTTTGGTTATATAGTTAAAGCAAATGATTTTGCACTGAAACTATAAAAGCGGAGTTAAATTAAACTGCTTTAAATCATAAGATTACATTGCATTATTAAAATTCTAATAAATTAGTTAAATGTAATATTTGTAATTACATTAAGATTATTTTTATATAATCATTGATTAAAATAACTTTTTATATTAAAAATAATTTGGTGGTGGTAGTTTAGGTGTTAAAGCCGATTGAGAACATGAAGGTCGACGACCATGATCTGGGATCGAACCCGGCACTTCCTGTCTACCAGTTTGGAGAGCAGAACTACTCGGCTTATTAATTAAAAGTCCAAATAATTTTATGCAGCGATTTGAACTAAGTTAATTATGATAAATTATATTTTTAATAAATAAATTATTCTTTTTAATTGGGATATTTCATTAAATAATTTTTTAACTAGCTATATATATATATATATATATAATTATTTATAGAAAATAAATCTTTTAATATTAAAAGTGATTTAAAATAATTTTTTCTACTAAAAGCAAATAAAATTGTATTAAGCAATGTCAGCTAATTTAATTATTAAAATTTATATTTTTGATGATTCATTTAAATTTTAGATAATTAATTTAGTCTATTAGAATTTTTTTAATAAAATAATTTTAATTAAATCCTTAACTAACATTTTTCTCATAATTATTCACAGTAAATAAAATCTTTTAATATTAAAAGTATTTTAAAATAATTTTTTCTATTGAAAGCAGAAAAAATTGTATTAATTGTACAGCTAATTTAATTATTAAAATTTATGTTTTTGATAATTCTTTTAAATCTTACAAGGAAACATTCAAAAGGTATCGTCTTCAAAAAATATTGAAAAAAATATATGTGATTCTACTCTTCATAAAACACCAGAAAATGGAAAATTATCGGCTGAAATGAATTACAGTGACCACGAAAAATTATTAAAATGAAGCATTTTGTCGATTTAGCGCTGTTAAGAGCGGACAATACCTAATCTCGCAAATAGCCTTTCCCCATGTTATTCTACGGGAAAATTTGTAACTATAATTACTCATTATCTAATTTATTTTTTTTAATTCTGTTTTCACAAGCAGAAAATTCACAACCATTAAAATAGTACTAACTTTTCAAAAATTAGTTTTTTTAATTTTTAATATTTCATTTTTAAGCTCAAATGTACGAAAAATACACTTGCGTTGCTTTATTACCGTCTAACTTATCAACAAATTGTGGAATCTAAAATCTGTAAAGGTAGTAACTTTCTCCAAAAAATTTTGCTTTTTGTAAATACATTTTATTAATTGTTTTTTTAAAATATATATTTAAAAAAATTGTTTGAAATTTAACTTTCAAATCGAAGAAACCCAATATAAGCTCTATTCCCCTCCCCGTATCGGAAACGCCTCCAAAGGAAGTCATTAAGGTTGATTGATGATGCTTCTAATTTTCGAAGAAGGTCTTCAAAAGAAACTTGTCTGGTTTTATCTTGCAGTCTGCTTGAATACGAAAGTGTATTTCGATGTTGAAATAGCGGAAAAGAAATATCTTCTTCCCAAAATAAAAATTTAGAATTTTGTGTATAATGTATCATGTAAATGGGAAAAATTAAAGAAATATTCAAGCATGCAAATGTGCGACATTTTTTTTTTTTTTTTTTAAATCAGTTTTAATCTTTTTTTTTTTTTTTTTTTTAGAATCAATTGCTTTTCCTCACTTTAATTTGAATATATTTAAATCAACAGGTGGCGCTGTTTTTATTCACTTTCTGTAACTTTTCTGATGGCTATATCAGAGCATGTATTGTTAAAATTGCACGAAACTGCATCATTGAAATTCGTTTTGTGAGAATCTGTGCCGAGGAAATTTCTGTGCACGTTAACAGATGCGGGTAGTTATTTTTAAGATTGATATAGAAGAATTTTTGAGATAGCCACAGCATGCTAGTTTAATAAGTGACTGAGATTGTAGTTTTAAATTTTCTTGTTTGTTTTAAATGAAATTTTATAACGCTATTTCTCTTTAGCAGCAACACTGTTAAAAACTTTAATAGGAAACTACTGGGAATAATATATTTTAAGTTATGTAAAATTACAGGGGAAAATAGACGGAGATGTTAAAAAATCTATTTTATACATGCATTTTAATGACCAATATTAATTTAATGTATTACTAGCGAGAATATATATGTGATCTAGAAAGCTTTTCTAAAGTAGAAACATTTCTCATATTGATAAATTAAATAATTAAAATAGGCAAAAATACTGAATAAAGATTGAGAATCTTGATTACATACTTTAAACAAACAATTATTGTAAATTTACAGGACACTGCATAAATTTACAGATATTTTTTACAGTGAAACCTCATTGCACAGACCATAATGAAAGATATGACTTCTAACATTTTAATCCGTAGCTTCAGCATAATTCCCATTGTAACTATTCGCATATTTTTACATAATATTGCTGATGATACCTTGCTATTTAATGTTTTTGATTCCTTGTTTTGATTATTATTATTATTTTTTTTTTTTATCAATAGAAAAAAGAAATATATATACTCAATTTTTCTTTTAACGTATAAATTAATCGGAGACCGAAAAATATACTTTTAATTAACAAAGTTTGTATTTGTGTCCCTAAGCGCACAGAAAGTTAAAAGATTTTGTGGCAACAATTATATTTATAAACAAAGTATTTTAGTCCATAAAACCTGCACCGTCAAAAATTTCTGTAAATTTAATGTAAATTTAATGTTTATCCAGAGTCTCTGTAAATGTACAGTAATTCTTAGTTAAAATGGAATAATCGAGATTCTCAATCTTTATTCTGTATTTTTACGTAATTTTATTATTTAATTAAAATTAAAAATGACTGCTTCTATTTTAGAAAAAGCATTCCAAGTCCGAAATATATTCTCTCCAATAATTAATTAAATTAATATTAGTTATTAAAATGAATGTATAAAATAAGTTTTTTAACATCTCCGTTTATTTTTTGCTGTAATTTTACGTAACACTTAAGATAACAGATTACACAAAATTTTCTGTTGAAATTTTTAACAGCGTATAACTCCTTTTATTTATTTATTATTATTTGAGTCTAAATGACGTTATTTTGAGATTTTACATATTCAGTCAATTCCAAAAATACAAATAATCTAAATGTTTAGTAATGTATGCCCTTAGTTTGCTGCTATTTTTCTTTTCTTCCATTCTTTCTTTTTAAAGTCCAAAACACAAAGAATGGCAACAAATCAAATAAGATTTAGATAACGTGTTTTGTACTGTTACGTTAAATATATAAAGTTTTCACTATTTTATTTCGATTAGTTTTAGTCAATTATTTTGATTTTGAATAGAAAATAATAGTAATAATAATAATCAAACTGAAATCAGAAAATCACTAGAATTTTTTAACAAAGTCCATCCTTTCATGAATTATTACAGAATCCAAAATACCAACTCTGTGTTAATAAAAGATTTATTTATTAAGTGTTGAATAATAGATAAATACTACTGAAGTTCTATTTATTCTATTGAAGTTCTATTTATTCTATTGTTATCCCGATTCTTCTTTTGTACATTTGTAAAACACATGTATATACTTTGTGAAAAATTATCTTTTCGGCGCTCCTAAAGCGCGTTCCCCTGTTTCATGTGAAGCAGAAGCATACACAATGAATAAAGCGTTCTAAGGTATTGCAACTTGTCTTAGACTTCATTTGTACTCTTCAGTAATAATGCTAAACTGTCAACGCGACACAGTTTAAAAAATTGTGATAAAAAGGGATGCAGACACTTAGTCGACAATATTCTTTTACATTTTGGACATCATAAGAACGCACTCACATAAATCTTTGTTTAGAAATTGTTTTCTTTTACGTTTTTATTTCCATTTTCATTTATCAATATTAAAATGGACTAGATGATAATAACTTATAGCCGGTTTGCTATCACGTGTGCTAGAATCATAGGTGCAACAATGCTAACACGTTTATTTCACTGAACTGTTATTGTACTTGACAAAAGATGATTTTTAGTAATTTTCGCACCCATTTAAAAGGAAGTATTTGAGAGCTGCAGAACACAATTTCACCATTTTTAGAAAATGTCTGTCTTCTGTGTGTATGTGACAACATTTTGTGGCAACTGTATCCCAGGAACTACTGCATATCAGTTCATACAAATTGATATGTAGTTACACCTTGACATAAATTAGTGCCTATCAACTTTTGGTAAATATTGTCTGACAAGTTGAGTTGCCATCCCGCTTTTTTAAAATTTTTAACATGGTGGTATAGGACAAAATTTTGTATAAATGTGCATAAAGTGAATTATTTTAAAATAATCATTATGGAATTTACAAGAATTATTTATAATAGAGATAGTCAACTGAAAAAAAAAAAAAAAAAAAAAAAAATGTATGTAGGAGCATCGCCTCCCCCCTGGAGGGAAAGTCACCCTTAGAGGGGAATAAATTTTCATGATGGATATCTTTCACAATAGCTCGCCAATACCTTGAAAATGAATGGTTGAACCATCGATCTGCAATAATTAAAAATAATGTTATTGATTTTTTAAACTTTTTAACAACATTTTTTAATTTTTTTTTTTTTTTTTAATGTAATATTGAGAATAAAATGAGCTTTTTTGGGGTATTTAGTGTTATACTACTTCTCTAATATGGAAATCTTACTGCATTATCATGGAAGATAATTTTATTAAATAACGATTTTAATAAATTATTTTTACTGAGTGAATTTGCATAGGAAAATATAGAAGAAAATCTTGTAGTGGCCACAACATTCTAAGAATAATTTGGTTATAAAAAGTATTTCTCTTTATGCACATTTATAGGAAATTTTATTCTACACCACTACATTAAAAAATGAGATAAAACAAGATGGCAACAACACCTGTTGGACAAATTTCACCAAAAGTTGATAGCACTAATTCATGTCAAGGTGTAACTACATAATCAGTTTTATTAAATTCTGTGCTGTAGTTCCTGAGATACAGTTGCCACAAAATTTTGTCACATACACATAGACAGCCGTTTTCTGAAACTGGTTATATCGTGTTCGACATAGCAAAACGTGTAACTCTGTCGGAAACCCAAGGGCAACAGTTTTTATCAATCTTATACTTTCTTCTATTGAATATCGAAAAAAGCAACAAAGAAGAAAAAAATCAAAATGAAGATAATAATAATTACTGCATAAAACTAGTATGTTATGATGGCAACCACAAAAATTTTGTCTGTATAAATTTACACAAATTCTTATTCTTGCAATGCAAATTATAATTATTATTTATGAAATTTATTTTCTATGAAGAATGTAGACTATTTTTATCACACAGAGTTATTACACTAAATGCCGAAAAAATGTCAATTTTGTACCAATATCAGAAGAAATGCGATTTTTTGTTAAAAGAAAAAATCGATAACTTTCATTTAAATTAACTTAGATCTATAGTGCAACCATTCGTTTTAAAGGAATTGACGAGTTTTTTCGCAAGTTACCAATATTCGAAATCTATACCCTTCGGGGGTGAAGGGGGAAGCGTTGCTCATACATGCACTCATACTGTTTCCTACTTTACTACTACTATTTTCAATAATTCATATTAACTTTACAACCACGTATTAAAAACTAGTATGTTGTGGTCACCACAATACTTTCTTATATATTTTCCTGTAGAAATTCACTCAGTAAAAATATTTTATGAAGATTATTATTCAATAAAATTATCTACCATAATGAATGCAGATGATTTTCATCTTAGAAAAAACTAACAGGAAACATTAGAAAAGAAAAAGAAGAGAGTTTTATTCGCTATAAATAAAATCTTAAAAATGTGTTTTCATAACTGTTATCTCATACATCAAGTTTCATAGAAGTTGACATATATAATCTTCCTGTTCTCGGGTAAAATTACAGTATAGCAGCGCCATCTATAGGCTGATTTGCATCCAAACTGAATCAGCGTAATGTCACCTAATGGCCTTCTTACAAATCAAGATTTATTTGAATTTACGCAATAGAACATGAGATATAGATCTCCCTGAAATTGCGGAAATCGACATATAGCAGAGCCATCTCTTGAGATATTAATTCCAAAAGTTGTTAGACACTAACTTATGTCAAAGTGCATCGCTATATAAATTTATATTCAATTCTGTGTAATAATTACTGTGACGTATCCTTCTGTTAAATTGTGGATATCGCTGTATAGCAGCTCCACCTGTTGAGCAATTGACACCAAAAGTTGATTAACTAATGTTAAGGTGCATCTGCATATAAATTTTTATGCAATTCTGTGCAGTAGTTCAGGAGATATAGTCTTCTTTGAAATTGAAGAAATCATGGTACAGCAGCGCAAGATATAGACAGTAACTTAAGTTATGGTGTGTCTGTGTATAAACTTTTCAGTTTCATACAGTAGTTCTTGAGATATGGCCTTCCATAAAACTGTGGAAATCGCAGTACAGCAGCGCCATTTGTTCAGCAATTGACACCAAAAGTTGGTATGCACTAATTTAGGTCAAGGTGTCTCTGTATATAAACTTATATGCAATTCTAGGCCGTATTTCCTGAGATACAGTCACCACAAAATTTTTGTCTCACACACACACAGTGACAGACATTTTCTAAAGAAGGTCAAATCATGTTCTAGAACTCTTAAAACTTGGTAGTGTGAAATCGCCAAATATGCTTAATTTTGATAATTTTTTGTGGTCCCTGTAATTAATTTCAGCCGATAATTTTTTCATTTTCAAGTGTTTTATGAAGAGTAGAATCACATATATTTTTTTCAATAATTTTTAAAGATGACACCTTTTGACACCTTTTTTTTACACTGCTCGGCATGAAAATTGCCTCTGACACCTTTTCAGCATATTTTTATGTAAAATGACCTCTTGAATCCGAATAGGCCGCCCATTTTGCCCTATCACCCACCGTATTTTAGGAATGACCTCCTATTTTTATCAGTTTTCGGTGGTTTTATGTCTAAAATTTTGATTTTTAGGAGGGAGAGGATTATTTTAACCGTTAAATATATTCTGAGGGTTACAGAGTTGAAAAATTCTAAAACATATAGACATTTGCGACAAGGGAAAAATTTTGAGGGAATTTGCCATTGGAATTATGCATTACATATCTTATATTTTTACTTCCATTATTACTTCCATTACCCTACTACCGTAGATGTAATGGAAGTATTGTATTCGGTCTGAAAATTCGATATCGGGTTTTCACCTGATTTACACGTTTTAAGGTCCCCTGAGTCCAAAAAAGTGTTTTTTGGCAATTGGTCAGTGTGTATGTATGTGTGTGTGTATGTATGTGGAGAATCTTCTGGATATTATAGCTCAGAAACTAATAAAGATAGAGCTACGAAACTTTAGAATTGAAATACGTCTGGAGTACAGATGAAATTTCCAAATTTTGGTGAAATTTGAAAAACCGGAAGTGGGACATCGGAAACCGGAAGTGGGACCGTAAGTCCGTATCTCAAAAACGGCTCTAACGATTTTCTTCAAACTTGCTATATAAACACTCTATTAGATGTCCTTTCGAATGATATAGTTGGTTAGTTCAGGAAAATTGATAGGCGGCCTGTATAAATAGCTAAATTTCAGGTCTTGCAAACGCGTTCCTTTAAAAACGGCTTTACGGATTTTTTTCAAACTCGCCATATTAACTCACTTTTGAATATCCTTTTGTATGTAATTATTGTTTTCTGGTGAATAATTGATTTTTTGTAAAAGTTGGTATCTCAAAAACGGCTCTAACGATTTTTTCTTTAGGTCACTTTTATGTTTTCTGATCACATTAGCTCTCAAAAATAATACAAGTAATAGTGGGTAATGGAAATCGTGCGGTTGTTTCATAGCAGATTTTTTTAATCTGTTATTAATGTTGTTTTTTAAACTTTATATTTTTTTGTTTTTAGGTGTTAAATTAATTATTTTTCATTCTTCAAATCAAATTCATGGTCATAAAATTATCGAATAGTTAAAGAAATTGAAGGAGGGGTGGTGTAACTAGAAAACAGTGGGTGACTGGGCAAAATGGAAGTCATGTTCGGATTCAGGAGATCATTTTACATAAGAATCAGCAAAAATGGTTTCAGATCTCGATTTTTTTTTTTTTTTTTTTTTTTTTTTTTTTTTTCAAGAGCAGTGTTTATTAATAATAATATGGAATTTTAACAACTCATTGAAGTAGTGCCCAGCACCCAAATTCCAAATTTTGGTGAAAATTGAAAAACCGGAAGTGGGACATCGGAAACCGGAAGTGGGACCGTAAGTCCGTATCTCAAAAACGGCTCTAACGATTTTCTTCAAACTCGCTATATAAACGCTCTATTAGATATCCTTTCGGATGATATAGTTGGTTAGTTCAGGAAAATATATAGGCGTCCTGTACAAATAGCTCAATTTCAGGCCTCGCAAAGGCGTTCCTTTAAAAATGATTGTACGGATTTTTTTCAAACTCGCCATTTTAACTCAATTTTAAATATCCTTTTGTATGTAATTATAGTTTTCCTGTCAATAATTGAGTTTAATCGGAAGTGGACATCAGAAACCGGAAGTGGGACCGTAAGTTCGTATCTCAAAAACCGCTCTAACGATTTTCTTCAAATTTGCTATATAAACACTCTGTTAGATGTCCTTGCGAATGATATAGTTGGTTAGTTCAGGAAAATTGATAGGCGTCCTGTATAAATAGCTCAATTTCAGGTCTGCCAAGGGCGTTCCTTTAAAAACAGCTGTACGGATTTTTTTTAAACTCGCCATATTAACTCACTTTTAAATATCCTTTTGTATGTAATTATTGTTTTCCGGTCAATAATTGATTTTTTGTAAAAGTTGGTATCTCATAAACGGCTCTAACGATTTTCTCTTTAGTTCACTTTTATGTTTTCTGATCGCATTATCTCTCAAAAATGCATATACTAATATGTGTAATAGTGGGTAATGGAAGTCGTGTGGTTGTTTCACACCAGATTTCTAGATTTAGTTTGTACAAAAATGCAATGATTTTTAATACTATTGAAAACTATGCTAAAAGTTTCTTGAAAAAAAAAAAAAAAAATATATATATATATATATATATATATATATATATATATATATATATATATATATATATATATATATATTATTTTTAATTATTATTAAATGTACAAAAGGCTTAATTAAAGTAGAAATGTTTTGTCACTAAGATTATTCTTTAAAAATAATTGTCAGCAATCTTTTGTTTTTAAATTTATATTCAGAAAATAATATATGCTCATTTTAACATTCATGTTCATGAATGTTCAAATAAAACGATGTTTAATTATACTGATTTTTTCTCTATATTTTCTCAGAATTAAATAGTTTTTTTTTTCTCTTGTTTTTCTAGTTCCTCTTGTTTTTTTTTTTTTTTTTTTTTTTTCCCCATTTCAGTATTATTTGAGATTGTCTCAACAAAGATTTTAATTGTGATTTCTTAATTTGCATTATTTAAAATTGATTTTATTATAAAATACTTTTTACTTGCGAGAAAAATAAACAATAATTTTCTCTTGAATAAAAATTATCTGAAATTCATTATATATTTGAAAAACTGATTCTTAGTTTAACTTTAATATTAAAAATCGACAGCTACAATTGTTATTTAACTAATATCACATTCGTTTTCATTTCTTTAGCGGTCAACTAACGCTGTTTAACACTCCGGGGTAATTTTCTTAACTGAACCTTTGATGGGCTTTGATAAATAGTGACATTTTGACATTTTGTTTACACATCCATCTCTGTCATGAAAGGGAGTGTCTGTAAGAATAAGTGTTTAAGGATTGGACACTTTTTCTTTTGGCTGATAACTTTCACAAATTTTGTCTCCTATCTCAGTGAAGTACTAGTTTAGAAGGACCTCCTCCAGAAAGCAGGGTGAAAAGTCATTAAGACTGGAAACGATTTCAGAGCTAGCTATAGTCCGCTCTTAAGGCTCTCTGTCAGTGAGCTTCAAGGTCATCCAAATCCCGTATTAATCTATTGTAAAATAATCCCCATTATTACTCATTACGTAATGCATATTTTCAAATTCTGTTTTCGCATTCTGAAAATTCATGGCCGTTAAGAGTTCCTCCATGTTTCAAAAATTGATTTTTTAAATTTTTTAAATTTGTTTTTAAGCTGTAAAAGTCGAAATTTTACTTGATCTCCTTTATCGCCCTCAAATAATTAACAAGTTGTTTTATCAATAATATAATTCATGCTAAACCTTTTTAAATAATGTAACTTATTATTATTAATTTTCATAATATTTAAATTTTAAAAACTTATTAATAATTTTGGGGAGAAATGCAATTTTTAGCTGCAAAAACTGGATTTTCCCCCTTCCCGTCCTGCTGTAATTTATCACTGGTGGGAGGTAGAAAGCGCATTAAGGATGACAGGTCATTAGTTGTTTTCATTCTTATAAGTTGAAAGTGTGAAAATGCCCTGAAGTGAATGAATGCTTACCCATGTCAGTAGAAAAGGGACAGAAGCAATAGGGAATAAGAACTATCAGTTTGTTTTTCTGAACATATACTATTCATATGTATTTATTAGATAATTTCTTTTTTCAATATCACAAATATACTACTTTTTTTTTTTTTTTTTTTTAATAATTTTTAAATAGATTTTTAAAACAAATCTAAAGATCCCCTACTCCCCATTAATTAATAAATTTTTATCCTATATATATTTACCTAATCTTTATAAATTTAAATTCTTCTGGCGGAATTGAAGGGGAAATAATAATTTTATCTTCAGCATTCTTCTGCGCATTGTAACAAGTTTCAACTGTCCAGGACACAGTTTTAACTGATTATTAAAAAAATCCTTATTATGTTCTCAATATTTTTAAAGTGAGCTAATACTAAGTGCATAAAAATATTTAAAATATTGCTCATTAGGGAAATTCGACTATATTTCTTCTTACTAAACAATTGCATGCGGACATTAAAAATTAATTAATTAATTAATTAATAAAAAAAAAGAAAAAGAACTTAGCTAAAGCATTTAAATTTGGTCGATGCAGAGATCTTTGTATAGAAACAACATAAAAATCCAAAGAACACAAAATATTGTTTCGGACTTATATCTTTCACGCTACATTCGTGCCTACTTTTCCTTTTCTTTCTTTCGTTTTCTTTATTTAATTTTCTGATGATTTTAACACAAAATAATTATTCCATTCTTTTGATTTTTATGATATTTATATACAAAGTTCTTAATATCTGAAGTTCACCTCCCCCCCCCCCCCCCTTAAAAATAAAAAATAAAAAGCTTTTTGCTGCAAATTCAGATTTGGCAATTTTTAAGGTCTCTTCTTTTCTTTTCTTTTTTTCTTTCTTTCTTTTTTTTAATAACGAAATTTTCAGTTGAAGATAACCGAAAATTTAAATTAAAAAAATCAATTTAATTAGCTAGGTATGTCATACTCTAAGTCATACTCTTACACATAAGGTAGAGAAAGAATTGTTTTTGGGTCAAATTTTCGAACGCGAGATTTTGTTAGATTTACACCTGAATACGAAAATCATGTTTTTAGCAAATGGTCTGTGTGTTAGAGGTGAGTTCGGGCTCTATTTTGGCAATCCGAGCCCGCCCGGGCCCGAAACATTTTTGAACTGAGCCCGCCCGAGCCCGAAAAATTTTGTGTGATCAGAGCCCGAGCCCACCCGAGCCCGATATTGAAAGTGGTACGCTATGCAACGCATACACAATAGTAAAATTAAATACCGTTTTTATTTTCAAATTAATTTTCTTATTATCAGTCCTCAATTTAAATAACTATAAATATTATTATAACAATTTATAATGTCTGTGTCTCTGTATACATGTATATATTTATATAATAGATATTTATAGTGCAGCCCATTGTTTATAACGCGCCTATCGGGGGGAAAAAATTATCCGAATGAGTGATATAATGAGGCCCGATATAACGAAGGAGGAAGGATTACTGTATAACACTATGACATAATATGCATCCCGTTGAAAAACGAGTTCTATTTAGAAAAAGGAAAGTCAAAGCTACTAAGGTTTGCTAGATTATTTTGTGATTCATCTATTCTATCATGACTATTATGACATTACTAAAGGTGCTCTCCAAAATAAATAAAATTTCTTTTCTTTTTTTTTTTTTTTTTTTTTTTTTTTTTTTTTACATTTTCAAGTTAGTGAAGAATAAAATAAACGGAACTTTTAGCTTGAATCCGAGCCCGCCCGGAGCCCGAAGACTTGCGTAAGATTTGAGCCCGATCGGGCTCGGGCCCGGGCTCGGGCTCGGGCTCGGGCTTACGGGCTGAGCCCGTCTCATCTCTACTGTGTGTGTGTCTGTGTGTCTGTGTAGGTGTCTGTCTGTTATCAGCATATCTCAAGAACAAATAGTAGCAGACATTCCAAACATGGTATTCTAAATGTGTATCATATATAGATGCTACAGTAAGCTTTTCGTTAAGATCAAGCAAATGGTTCGTGTACAGGGACAATCAAGAGAATTCTAATACATTACGTCTATGGGGGAAATTGCAGGTAAGTAGAGTTTAACGTCTATAGACTGCACTAAACCAAATGAAACGAATATATATTTTTTGTAATAGAGATAGTTAACTGGGATTTTTTTTTTTGTGTATGTAGGAGCCTCGCCTCACCCCCCTGGGGGGGAGTCCCCCCTCGAGGGGAGTAAATTTTCATGATGGGTATCTTTCAAAAGAGCTCGCCAATACCTTTAAAACGAATGGCTGAACCATTGATCTGCGATAATCACGGATTAGGATACAGGATGACAAACTAGATAGGGTGGTCAGCGTGGGGAACGGAGCTTTATTTTCCGCATTAATTCAGCCGAACAGAGTAAGCGATCCGATCGCCGCCTGGTGTAGTATCTTTGAAACTCATCGGAAGAAAGGGAAAGCCCGCCCCTTCGGCTTCAGTCATCCAACGAAGGAACAGCCAGAAATGTAAAAACGCGCTGATTGGTGTATTTCAAGATTTGGTCGCCCTCTATCTGTAAGATGAAAATTACTACCTTTCCGTAACATTAGTAATACATCCTTCTCTTTTAATCCGTGGCGATAATTTAAAACAAAGTTATCGATTTTTTTTTTTACTTCTAACGGGAAAAAAAAAAAAAAAAAAAAAAAAAAAAAAAATCGTAATTTTTTTTTTTTTTTTTTTTTTTTTAGAATAAAATGGACTTTTTTTGGACATTTGGTGTTATACTACTTCTCTAATATGGAAATCGTCTGCATTATCATAAAAGATAAATTTTTTAAATAATAATTTTAATAAATTATTTTTTAAAAACAGAGCCTATCAATTTTCCTGAACTAACCAACTATATCATTGGAAAGGACGTCTAATAGAGTGTTTATACAGCAACTTTGAAGAGAATCGTTAGAGCCGTTTTTGACATACGGCTTACGGCTTCACTTCCGATTTCCGATGCCCCACTTCTGTTTTTCCATTTTTCACCAAAATTTGGAAAATTCGTTTGTACACCAGACCTATTTCAATTCTAAAGTTTTGTAGTTCTATCTTTATTAGTTTCCGAGATATAATAACCGGAAGATTACACACACGCATACACACTGACCAATTGCCAAAAACCACTCTTTTCGACCCATGAAACTTTCAAACACGTAAATCAGGTGAAATCTCGATATCTAAGTTTTGGACCGAATACAATACTTCCATTACCTATGGTAGTTGGGTAATAGAAGTAAAAGAGCTGCTGTAGGTCCTAGGCTTGAGGGAGAGTGCCATCCATTCGAGGGGGGGTCTTTCTAAGGGATCCTAGCCCGTATATATGCAAGTTTCGGACGAAACTACGGAAAACTCCGAACGGCTAGGCCGACGAGCGCGACCTGGGTCAAATGAAGGGACAAATGAAGAGGAACCCTAACAACCGAAATGTATTGTAAAGTGCCTTTTTCACCGGTGCCCTTTCTTTCACGTATATCTGTTTTTTTTTTTTTGTTGTTGTTTGTTTTAGATATATAGGATTATGTGAAATCACGTTTAACGCATGCGAAATCACGTTTCGCCCCCCCCCCCCCTTGGGGACCGAATTTCAAAAATGTAATTTGAAAGTCATTCTTTAAATTCATTATTTGATAGTTAAAATTTTGCGATTTGAAAAAGTGCCTTTTTCTCCGGTGCCCTTTCTTCCGGATGCCCTTTTTACCGATGCCCTGTTTTTCGGGATCCCATTTAAAAGTTATACCCTCATAAATACATATATATATACCTGTAGTTATAATATTTAACCATTTTTTAAAAGTTATTTTTCATTCTGCTTCTTTACGCTTTATCTAATATATCTAGAATGACTCCATTGTCCATTTAACATTCCAAACATCAAGTAATTAATGGTTAAATAAATATAGTAAAAAAAATCGTTAAATAAACAAAAAGAAAATTATAAGTTTTTTTTTTGTTTGTTTGTTTGTTCATATAGTATGTTGTTTTATTTTACGCTATAGCCCTTCAAATGATTATAGCCCATAGATCATAATAATAAAGAATATTTCGTTGTGTCCCTGTAAAAATATATAAGTATTAGATTCACCAAAATCAATACAGCTTCTGCGACAGTGTTTTTTAAAATGTATATAAATTTTCAGTGCAATCAGATAAAGCATTTAGATGCTAGCACATTTTAAATAATTTCAGCCCGTAAGCCGTAATAATAATTTTTTTTTTCTGTTTCTGTAAAAAAATCTATAATATATTCCCCAAAATCTATACAGTTTCTGTGACGATTATTTGTACAGTGAAACCGGTCAAGTTGGACACCACTCTAAGTTGGACACTTTTTATCGGAACGGAATGTAGCCATAGGATTAACATTATGTCCTATGTCCAACCTCTATAAGTTGGACATCCCTCTAACTTGGAAGTTGGACATACAAATATTATCCTAAGTTGAACACTTTTACACAATGAGACTGGAAAAAATATATGAAACTTGCATTTTCTCACCGTTTTTAGAAATTTTACTTATCCCTTGTAGAAATAACTGTAAATATCCAAAAAGCAATGTTTCTTGTCACGCTATATTCACCTATGTATATTCATCTTATAAAAAAATATTTATTTTGTTCAACTGAAAAATTCACAAATTACTGAATTTTAGCGCTTAATGAAATAGTCTTTCTTTTTATTGATTTGCATGAATTGTTTTTGTTCTTTTCTCCAGGAAATATCCAGTAGAGAGCCTACAAGTATGTTTTAACTTAGACTGTTTTAAAATGAGCATTAGACAATACATTTCGGTAGTTAGAGTTCCTCTACGTTTGTTCCTTTTATTTTTTCTACAAAGTTTTACTTGAGTGCATAATTGCACTAAACATAATATGTGAGAGATCTATCTATAGCGAAAAAAGATGCTGATTCAATTTGGGTGCATATCAATCGACAGGTGACGCTGCTAGGCTGCAGTTTTCCCCTTTCACAGGAAAACTATATCACAGTTTCCAGAGCGAATAAATTCACCAAACTTCATAAGCTATTAATATTATTAAAATGAATGTTATCTTAATTTGGGTGTATATCAGTAGACAAAGTGGTACTACTTTTAATCACATTCTCCGATTTTCCATATGACTATCACAGCGTCTATTGAATAAAATTGCTGCAAAATTTTTATTGTGAGAAGTTATATTGATTAAATTTTCGTGCATATTAACTGGTGGATGGCGCTGTTATATAAAAAATTATAAAAGAAAGTGTTATTATGGCCACAATATACCAGTTTAAATTTAGATTAGAAATTAGCAAATTATTCATTTTTTCTATATAAGTTATGAGTACACTTAATTATGTTATATTTAGATGTGATTAAATGTTAAAAGGCATGCATAGATGCAGTTTAATTAAATCGAAAAATGCAAGCACCCCTATAGTTGGACACGTTTTCCTGGAACCGTAGGTGTCCAACTTAGAGAGGTTTTACTGTAATATGTATATAAATTTTCAGTTCATTCAGATAAGGCATTTACTCATTATATATATTTTTTTGTATTTTTATTTAAATAATTAATTTTGCTTTGCTTATTTAATTTTTACAAAGCATTTATAATATTGAAATAAACATTCTTTCTTTCTTTCTTTTTTTTTTTTTTTTTTTTTAATAAATGCTTTTTTCATAAATGCAATATCTGTCAAAAATTATGATATACTATCTATTAATTTGCTTTCTTATTCTAGAACGATTTTTAAATACTTTTTTATTGAATATTGTAATCAATTAATATATGTATTAGTGTTCGCTGTAAAAGTTTTAATATTGCGCCTGAAGTAATAAAGCAGAGGAGGGAGCCCTATAAATTTTCTCTCACACAGGCGTCCCCAGCTTACTTGTTACGGCACTAACTAACAATATATATTACGTATAATATATTTATCTTATTTAGTTTATTATAGAATAAAGAAAAAAATATCGAGGCATTCATTCAAAAGTTATACCTTTCTAAATATATATACACCTAAATATACTTTTAAACAACATATTCTTTTTTATTCCATTTTATTTCTCACAATTTATCTCAAAAATTGCTCAAGAATATTTATAATAAAACGTATTTATAAAGATACACAGAAGATCAAATAAAGCAACGCTATACTGTAGACATATTTAAAGTGAATATAGGATTTAAATCTCTTCGAAAAAAGCTATTTATTATGAACATGTATTAATATAATGTAATTTCAGTTGTAGATAGATACATACATCTAAAATGTTAGTAATGATTAAAAAATATGAACAATAAACCTGGGAGGAAGGATAGATTACTCCGAGCAATAAACATAAAATAAGAAATTTCCTTATTCTACAGAAACTAACATATTTCAGTCCCTTATCCTCTAGCAGTAGAAGGGACCCCCCCCTACCTTCTTGTCTTCCAGTAACGCCTACTCGACAATAAATTCCGAATGTTGACAGCTTTAACAAAGAATGAACTTTAACGGAAATTGGACTAATGACTTAAATGAAGGGGGTGAAAATATAAAAGGTATCCCACAGAAGCGAAAGCTGAATCGTAGAACTTGAAAAAAAAATTGACTGACAAGTAGCCTTAAGCGATAAGTTTGCCAGCACCGAGATTTTTGTGTACGAACAGAACCGTGTTTTGTTTCTCCGCCAAGTACTCAAAATCAATCGCCTAACAACGTGAAATCGCCAAATATGCTTAATTTTGATAATTTTTTGTGGTCGCTGTAATTCATTTCAGCCGATAATTTTTTCACTTTCTGGTGTTTTAGGAAGAGTAGAATCACATATATTCTTTTCGATATTTTATGGAGACGACACCTTTTGAATGTTTCCCTGTAAGTAATAAAAGAAAAATTTTATAAAAAATTTCCGGGGACAGTTTTTGCAATTTTGAATTAAAATTTGTGGTTGCTCTATGCAACCACCGCCCCGAAAGAGTTAATGCACGGAAAATTGTATATTTTAAAGCTTAAGCAATAGTATTAGGCAATTTCAACTAATTTAATTATTAAAAATTTATATTCTTAATAATTAAATTATTTTTTTTTTATAAAAATGTACTATTAAAGGATTTTTTAATTAATATTTTTTATATATAATCTTTTATATATATAAGAAACCTGGCCTGAATATACGCGATTTTTTAAAAATAACACGGAAAATTCTGAATGTCTAGGTTGACAAACGGGACCTTGGATCAACCCGGTAATTCCAATCTATCAGGGCCCAAAAGATGCTGAGCGGTTATGCGCTGAAAGCTGGTTGACGTGAGGTGCCAGGTTCGATCACAGGTCCGCACTCGTTGGCCTAGCCGCTCGGTGTTTTTCGTGGTTTTCTCAGAAACTTGCGTAAATATGGGCTAGGACCCCTTTGAAAGACCTCCATGGCAAGCACTCCCCCTCGGGCCAAGGACCCTAGAGTAGTCAATCGGCCTTATTCCCAAACACCAACACTAACACCAGTGTATCAGCTTGGAGAGCAGAACCGCTCGGCTACTGAAATAGGCCTTTTAATTAAAAGTTAAAAAAAAAAAAAAGCAAGTATTAAGTAATTTTAACTAATTTAATTTAAAAATATTACACTTTTAATAAATAAATTATTATTTTTTAATTGGAATATTTTAATGAATGATTTTTTTTTACTAGCTATTATTATTATTATTATTATCCTTCGTAGAAAATAAAACGTTTTAATAATATTAAAAGTATTTTAATATAGATTTTTCTATTAAAAGCCAAAACAATAATAATTTTTTTTTAAATTATTTACACGGAAAAAAAATATTAAAAGTATTTAGAAATATATTTTTTAATTAAAAGCTCAAATAGTTCTATTGAACAAAACAATTTTATTATTAATCATTTTGATTTTTAATAAATGCAGTTATTTTTAATTATATTTTTATATTAAATAACATATATATATATATATATACAGTGGAACCTGTCTAAAGTGACCACCCTAGGGACCGGCTAAAATGGTCACTATACGCAGGTGGTCACTTTATAAAGTCTCTTTAAAATTGGAAGATGGTCACTTTAGTCAGGAAAATGGTCACTTTACTCAGGTGGTCACTTTACCAAGGTGGTCACTTTTACAGGTTCCACTGTATATATATATATATATATATATATATATATTCTATAATCTCCCATAGAAAAAAACATTTTTACATTAAAAGTATTTTAATACAGATTTTTCAATTAAAAGCTACCACCTAACATCCATTTATATAACAAGCAATAACAATGGTTAAATCTTAGCAGAAACGTAAAACGTGTTAAAAATATTGGAGAAATGGATGTTCATAGTTAAGCTTGTAACGTTAAGCAATGGTGCTTTATCCCATCTTTTGCCTACATTTTAAAGTACGTGCGGAATCATCTGTCAATGTTTATCTCAGTGACGCCACGTGCGCCAGCTCTATTCCATAATTTGAAAGCAAACAAGTAAATCTTATCTTCAATTTCAAAATATACATGACTGTTGATGATATTCTAGGGATTTTGTTGGAAGTCAATTTTCCGGTTGCTATATTTTCCGTTGCAATTATTTTCGGTTGCCATTTTTTCCGTTGCCATTATTTCCGTTGCCATTATTTCCGGTTGCCATTTTTTCCGTTGCCATTTTTTCCGTTGCCATTTTTTCCGTTGCCATTTTTACCGAGCACCACATTTTCCTAATTCCTATACATTTTTCTAATGCCTATACTTTTTAGGTAATGCTAAAAAATTATCAGTGAGAAATTACAAGATTTATAAATAAGTTTGATTTTGACTCTATTTGGAACAATTTGCAGGTTGGTTCTACACTCTATTTAGCGATTTTATTTTGGTCATTACGGTGAAATGCGATTTTCGGAAATGGTTGCCATGGATCCGAAACGTAAAGCGAAAACGCGTTTTTCAAAATGCGTCTCTTTTGAAATGTACATAAAAAATGAAGCCTAATTTTAATATTAATAAAACAAATATTTGAAATTAACTTTCTTTAGTTTACATAAAAAAATAACAATAAATCAATTGTATGCATAAATATATATGTATGCTTCCGTACATTTAAACCATTTAAATGTTCTGCAGTTGCCTAGAAAATACGATTATATAAACCAGATTTCTTAAACAACATTTTTTTTTTAAAGTCGTAATTATGTGGAGCTATAAATATTTAACATTAAAATTAATATTTTTAAAAGTGTTTGAGTAATTTTTTCTACTCATTACACAATTTGGGAAAAAAAAAAAAAAAAAAAAAACTCTGCATACTATAAACAATTTGTAATTTGTATCGTAATATTTATCTAGAATTTTAGTAAATTTTCGATACTTTTAAATTCAGAATAAATAATCAAAATTCTTATTCTTTATAGCACATTCTTTAATATTTTATTTGGCAAGAATAAGTATTACTTGAACAATATGTTATAGATTAAATATGTACAATTAAATATATAAAAATATGTTTGTGTAATTTTTTCCACTCATTATACAATTTGAAAAAAAAAAAAAAAAAAAACTTTGCATATTATAAAAAATTTGTAACTTGTATCGTAATATTTGTCTAGAATTTTAATAAATTTTCAATACTTTTCAATTCAAAATAAATAATCAAGATTCTGATTCTTTATATTACATTCTTTAATATTTTATTTGGCAAGAAAAGTTTAAAATAAGCATTACTTAAACAATATGTTATAGATTAAATATATACAATTAAATATATAAATTTATGTTTCCTTAATTTTTTCTACTCATTACACTATTTGAAAGAAAAAAATTGCATACATATATATATATATATTTTTTTTTAATTATCCCCTCCCCCTTAAAAAAAATAGTTGTGGTGATGGTTGTGTAGATGCCAAAGCTGATTGACTACACTAGAGACCTAGGTCTAGGTGGAGTTCCCTCCATAAGTTCCAAAAAATATACGTACGGAAAACAAATTAAAAAAGCATAAATTATTAAAAACTAAATAAAATAAAAATTGTTTTCTAAACTATTTGAACATTAAATAAAAATAATTAACTTTATAAAATGTCATTTATCATTCACGTTAAGAATTAAAATCAAACGCTTATCTCTTAAATGAATTAATTTATAAATTTGAAAAAATATAATATTATCTATTTACTATATTTGCATGCATTTTAACAGAAAAATACCTGAACATGAAATAAACATGAAAAAATAGTAATATTCACACTAAAATTCAATAAATAAAAAGCATATAATATAAAAATTCTGTTACAAAATAAATAACACAAATTTAATCAAAAAGCTTTTAGTATAATTATAACATTAAAAATAAATTTGTAAACTAACATAATAATAATAATAATAGAAAATGAAATAAAATAAAAAATATTTCTTACCAGGTCATTGAATTTCCGTTTTCTTGACATCTCGCTTTATACTAAATATCTACTAATAATAAAAACTTCCCTCACATGCAGAAAAATTCAAAGTCAACTGGGCAAAAATAATAATAATAATAATAATAATAATAATAATAATAATGAAGTATACTTTCAAGTCTGCTTTAGTTTTTATAGCAGGTCAATTTTTCCATATGCTGCCATTAAAATTTTTCAAAATATATTCTGAAAAACATCTCAACTTTATCAATGGTTACAGTTAAAACTGAATTCACCCTCTTAAAAACTAATTAAGTGATCTCAACACAAGGTATGGACAAGTATTGCAATGTCCGAGTGAAATATTTACAAACAGTGGACAAGTATTGCAATGCTCAAGGGAAATAAGGGGCGTACACATTTCTTGTACTTGACAGTTTAACAATGTTCCAGGGACAATCCTTCGTGTACTTGAACTATTTGAAATTCCTGCGATTACATGCATATTTTCATGAGAAGAAAAAACACGTGCACATTTATTTCATCTAAAATATTATTCTAAAAAAATTAATAATTTATTTCGAAAATAGCTAAAAATCACGGTATATATATAATTTTTGGATACCGGAAAAAAGGGCACTTTTCCAATTCGCAAATCGCAAAATAATACATATCAAATAAAGAATTTAAAAAATGACTTTCAAATTCGAAAATTTCGATATTTTTCAAAATTTCAATTGATTTGGTACAACATTAGACTAGGATTAGACTAGGCTGGATTAAATTTTTTAAACAGTTAACATAGTGATAAACTAAAAAATAAGCAGTATAAATTGGTCACCAATGAATACAATTACAATTAAATCGGGAAAAAATATATAAGTGTATGTTATAAAATTAACTAATTATAAATATTTTACCATAACAGCTATGTTCACATGGATGTATCTAATATTCCGAAAAGAAAAGACGAGTTAAATAATTTTAAAGTTATTAATAATTATATTAAATAATATAATACAGATGTATACCAAAAACATCAGTGACAAAATCCATAAAAAATCTGGAGTGACTCCACTCGACTTTCCGAACATTGAGTAATTAACAGTTTTGTATATAAAGTAAAGAAAGAGGAGTTGTTAAACAAACAAAAGAGAGAAAACCATAATAGAGTGTTTGAGTATTTTTCTCCATCTATTACACGATGCTTTATTTAACTCTACTGAACTTTGAGCCCATAGATCCTAATGATAAAGAATTTTTCGTTGTGTCCCTGTAAAAACCTATAAATGCTAGATTCACCAAAATGCTTATAGTTAGTGCAACAGTGATTTATAATATTCATATAAATTTTCAGCTTAATTGAATAAGGCGTTTGGATGCTATCGCACTTTTAAGAATTTGGTCCCATAGGCCATAATGATAAAGAATTTTTCTTTGTGTCCCTGTAAAAAAACTGTAAGTGCTAAATTCACCAAAATCTATACAGTTGGTGCAACTGTCACCTATAGCACGTGTACAATTTTTTTGCTCAGATTAACAAGGCGTTTAGACGCTATCACACTTTTTAAAATTTGGCCCCATAGGCATAATGATAAAGAATTTTTCTTTGTGTCCCTGTAAAAGAACTATAAATGCTAGATTCTCCAAAATCTATACAGATTGTGTATTTGTAACCTATAATATGTGTATAAATTTTTTGCTCAATTGAATTAGGCGTTTAGATGCTATCGCACTTTTAAGATTTTGCTCCCATAGGCCATAATGATAAAAAAAATTTCTTTGTGTCCCTGTAAAAAAACTATAAGTGCTAGATTCACCAAAATCTATAGGGTTCGTACTATGGTGACTTACAATATACGTACCAAATTGCAGGTTATTCGAACAAAGCGTTTAGACGCTAGCGTGTTCACTCACATACATACACACATACATACACACATACATACACACATACATACACACACACATACATACATCATCGCAAAAATAGTGAAAACGGACTCATTGGACCTTAAAACGTATAGAAACATCAAAATCTCAAATTCGGATTTTTGACATGATTACAATACTTTCCTCACTATAGTGTTCGGAAAGTAAAAATAAAATGTTTCTACAATTCAATTAGCAGTATTGCAAAAAAAAACAACAGATATTTTTTTAAAATAGCACCTCAGAACTGGCGTTTAAAAGTAATAAGTACAGAACTTTGAATAAACACCATAAAATGCAATAACATGCAACAACACTCGTGCCTACTTTGTTCGCCTGAAGAAGAAACGCGTCTTCTTTCGACCCGAAACAAATGTTGCATGTTCTTGCTTTTATGGTGTTTATTCAAAATTTTTGTACTTATAACAGACATTATTTTAAATTTTCGGCCTAAAATATAACTAAAATTTCATAAAAAAAAAAAAAAAAACCATTTTTCAGTAATTAAAAATAAATTTATTATCTAAATTTTGTGCTGCTTCACCTTCTACATTTGCATTGCAACACATAGATCTAATAGACTGTGCCCTCACAATTTTCGAGTTTTTTTTTTTTTTTTTTTTTTTTTTTTTTTAATATTAGTCAAATTTTAGGTCATATTTAAAATTAATCTCTGTTGTTTGATTTGCAATACTGGTAGAGAACTGTTGAAATACATGCAGTCAATTAAACAGACACGACATTAATTCATTATTCACAAAGGGGGAAAAAAAGGAACATATAAAAAATTTCATGAACAGCATGAGAAATTACCAGCATTAAAATTAATTTTCTAAAAGCAGAAGAAAATGACATCTGCAGACGAATGCAGTTTTTCATTGAGGATATGTAAGATAACTCTTTTTATTTATATACAGAAGACAAATTCCTTTGCTAACAATACCAGTATTCACTTATTACCACATTTTTATTAACTTGCTTTCTTGTTTGTTCAGTACAAATCTTGCAGTCTGCTTTTAACTAACATCTTGATTAGCTAGACATTTAAAACTTTTAGAATAGCTCAGAACACGGTGACGCTTTATAAGTTTGTACGCAAAAATTAAATAGGACCGGTAAAGGGTTATAAATAATTTAAAAAATAAATAAATAAATGAAATAATCCTAACCATGCCATTAAATAATTCTTCAGCTGAAATATTTTTATTTCTTTCTTCGTCCTTTTCCTTTTTTTTTTTTTTTTTTTTTTTGTTTGGAGGGTGGGAGTTAAAAACATTAAGAAATTTACCATATTAAGGAAAGTTATCGTTGAAAAGCAGTGCAGTTTAAATACTGAATTTCATTAATTATAATGATATTAAGTACGATTTAATTATTGGCAATTTTAACAGCGTTAAAGGGTTAAAAAAATAAAGTTATTTTAATTTAGTGATTCCCAAATTTGCCTATTTATTTAAACAAGAGTTTGTATAAAAAACCTTTGACCGATTTAATCAGGAACAAGCTTTATTTTTATTTATTTATTTTTTATTTTTTTTATTCCATAAAAATTACGCTAAAAATGCCTTCTTTTACTGAATGTAGCCGGAGATAATGTTTTATTCCAGTTTGTCTACAGAAAAATGTTTACGACCATAGAGTAGAAAAAATATAGTGCGATCATTTTTTTTTTTTTTTTTTTTTTTTTAATTATTATTTAAAAGTTAATGAAATTTTTACATTTTTTAATAATAAAAAAAGAAAAGAAAAGAAATAAATAAAAGAATAATTTTACAGTTGTTTTTCGGTCTTTCCTGTCACTTCAGATTATATTCATGCAAGATTGTATCCTACCTTTTATAAATTTCATGCCTATTTCTATTCAATAAATAAATATGTGCATGTTAGGGGGTCCAGGACAAAATCCCCGCGGACAAAATCCACTCAGGACAAAATCCCTTTAGGTAAAATGATTTAAGAAAGAGAACTTAAATTTTAATTAATTTACGCCTCTACTTATCAGCTTCATGGATTGGGAGATAAATGGAGAAAGTAGTGAAAAATCACATCTGATTTCCACATGAAATTAAAAAAATTATTTTTTTTAGAAATGTTTCCTATAATATAAATTCTTCTTCTTCTTCTTCTTATTATTATTATTATTAATTTATGGGATACCTCTCCCCTTCACATTTTACTAAAAAAGGATAAAAATATAAGAAGCATTACTTAGTCAATGTCGATATTTTACATCACTCGACGTCCCAGAATCTAATAATATATTTGTGTTTACTGATAACATTTTTTTTTTTTTTTTAAGTGAAACTATTCCCTACTTTTCAACTTAAAAATAAAATATATATGATTAACTTAATTCATACAAAATTTATGTATAAATGTCAATAATTACTTTAGATCGTAATATATGATTGTTTTACTTTATATAAATTTGGTTTATAGGTATGAATTATTACAACATACTATACTTTTTATTTAATAAAATAAACATCTTCATTTTAACTTTTTTCTTTCTTATTATATGACCTTGAGAAAGATTTTGAGAAAATTTGGAGCCTGATAAGTTGGTTTAACCCGTTCCATTAGTCTTACGTCGAGGTGGTCTCTGCTCCTTCTTAATCTAATTTCATTTTTTGTTTGGTTTTTTCGTTGTTTAATATAGTTATTATATTAAATATATATATTTATTTTTATAAGATAAATAAATAAATATATATAGAGAGGAATGCTTGAAAGAGTTTTCATGCTATATATTGTTTGAATTACTAATAATATTTAATAATCTTTATATTACAACTGTATGCTCTAATCACCAATATATGTATGTACATATATACAGAAAACAGAAAAGCGACTAATACAAATAGCTAATACTGTTCTAACACACACAACAAGTACTGTAGTAAATCACATGTTAAGAGCGGACAATAGCAAATCTCACCGACAGCCGTGGCCCATGTTATTCTATGGGAAAATTTATTTCCAAAATTACTCATTGCGTAATGAATGTTTCTCAGTTCCGTTTTCCCATTAAGAAAAGTCATAATCGTTAAATTAGTACTTATTTTCCAAAAATTGATTTTTAAAATTTTTAGTATTTCATTTTGCGGCTGGAAAATGAGAAAAATGCTCTTGGTGAAAATTTGAATTTTTGAACTTAAAACTGAAATGTAAAAATTTAAATAAATCAAATTTTCGGATTTATCCAATTGAATTATTCGGATGGATTTATTGGACCTTTTCTAAATGTGAAAACGGAATAATAATAATAAAAAAAAATGCATTAACTAATGAACAATTGTGTGAAGAAATTTTCCCATAGAATAAATAACATGGGCCACAGCTGTCCGTGGCATTAGTTACTGTCCCCTCCTAATGCAACTGAGGCCCACAAGTGGCCGAGTGGGTCTGCGCTAAAAGCTGTTAGACGTGAGGTGCAGGGTTCGATCGTAGATCGCGCTTGTTGTCTTAGTCATTCGGATTTTTCCGTGGTTTTCTCAGAAACTTGCGTAAATACGGGCTAGGACCCCTTAGAAAGATCCCCATGGAGGGCGCTCTCCCCCGGACTTAGGACCTTAGAGCAGCCAATTGGCCTTAATTCCCACAACTCAATCCAACCCTAATGACACTCAATAGTCATCAGTTCTGTTTATTTTCTTATAATATTAAAATGTTCGGTGCGAATCTTTTGTTCAGATATAAGATAATTAATAATTATTTAAAGATCATTTTAATTTGATGATTTTTTTTCCCACTTTAGTGTTTTATTTAAGGTATTCGTGTTTCTATTTACAATGGGGCAATTCTTTACCATTTCCTTAATAATATTTTTTGGGATAACTGAACTTTTGAGAGCACTTTTCTCTGTGTCTAAATAAGCATGTTGCTATGTTATCACCGTTAAGAAACATTTCATATACACCGAGAGAAAAATTATATACCGCATTCATCTAGAATGTATAAGTAGTCATATTCTGAATCCCCAAACTAGAAATATATATTTCCAAGTTATACGTATAAGGTAAACAAATAACCTGAATAGATGAAATGATCGACAATTTCTAGTCTATACTTTTCGAGGTGGTGAACTGAATATTATGAGTATTATGAATCCTTTGTATTGTGAGAAAACCTCGCTTGATTTTTTAGAATTGGGTCATAAGCCAAGATTATAGTTACTAAGACACGCCTCTTGTGTTTCCATTTATTTGCAATTATTTTTGGATCCCGGAAAAAATGTTAACGGGAAAAAAAGGTAAACGGAAAAAAAATGGTAACGGAAAAGATGGTTATGGAAAAAATGGTAACGAAAAAAATAGTATCCTTGAACATCGGAAACTTCCTATAAATATAGTAATAAATATCATTTTTGTACATACGCCTTTTCGTATATATATTAGTAGAGAAAATCCATGTTAGACCAATTTTCGCTCTTTTGACCACAGCATCTACATTCCTTTTCCACCCCCTCAAGTAAAAAATAATAATACTTTCTACTTTCTTACAAGAAATGTTTTGTCTCTCCCTTCCCTGTCCCCCAAATATTCGTTTACTTATTTTAACTTAATTTTTTATTAATTGGAGGAGAAAGGTATTTTAGCAAATATTCCATAATGACAGCAAACTATTAGAAAATTATTACATTTTTAAAACAGTAAATATTATGTCTCTTTTGTATAGATTATTCTAATTAGTATTAGATTTATTAACATTTACCATAAAAGAAAATAATCTAATAATAATTATTTTTGGTTTTCATAGAAGAAAGCATTGGATTCGTAAAAATTTATTACTTCCGGTTGCCAACGGATTTACACATTTTGAGATGACGTGAACATAATTTCACCATCAAAACTAGTATGAGGTGGTCAGACTGAAACTTTCTTCTATACTTTCCTATACAATTTCACTCACCACTAATTATTTGTAAAAATATTTTCCATGATGAATGTTGACTATTTTCCTCCCAAAGAAGTATAACGTAAATTGTCGAAAAAAGTCGATTTTCTAGAATGTATATATATATATATACATATTTCTTAAAAATTTAGACATCGATAAATTTTTATTTAATTATCACAGATCTATAATTCAATCATCGGTTTTAAAGTTATTGACGAGTTTTTTTTTTTTTTTTTTTTTAACCCATATTTAAAATGTATACACTCTGGGGATGCATCTAGAGAGATGCAACAAAACTTTTGTCATACACATCCAGACATTTTCTAAAAAATGATTAATATGTTAACCCATTAGGTGCCAAAGATCGAGCTGCGGGAAAATTTGATTAAAATTTTTTCTGTACACGTAATTAATACAAATATATATACCTTCTTACATTGAATACTGAAGTGCCTAGCTTTATTTTATTTATTTATTTATTATTATTATTTCTAGGTTTGTACTGTAAATTCTGTTTATTTATTTTCATTTATTTTATTATTTAAACGAAAATGTCTGTTTTAACTGAGGGAAAAAAAAAAAAAAAAAAAAAAAAACTGAAAATAAGGCATTCGAGTGCAGGCGTTTAAAACAATGGATATAAAATAAAGATTTCTTTTCTTAAATTATAAAAAACCGGGATTAAGATAACTAATTTAAAAGTGTTTTTCAGTTTATCAATATCTATTTTACGCACATTAGGTGCCAAGTCTCCTATTTTGGAACCCTAACAAAATAAACTTTTTTTTTTTTTATTATTAGTTAAACTACATATAATTAGAAATGCACATTGAAATACAACGCATACGAAAATTCAAATATTTTTTGTGGAATTCATATAGCGGCGTTTAAAGAGCTAAATATATCAAAAAATGTATAAATAAATGTATGACCAAAAGTCAAAAATTTGTACGCATCCATACTTTCTTCTATTGAATATAGGAGAAAGTTAATAAACTGCTAATTCTACCAACTTATCACAGAAATTTTGGCATGTTTTATTAATTAGCGGTGAAAATATTTATAATTAGGCAATAATTGCGAATTGTTAAACAGTTTCATGAAATCTGTTTTGTCGTAAAAATAGGACCAGTTGAAAAATAATAATAATAAAAACGATAAATAGAAAGGGGGGAAAAAAAGGATCAGCAATATGGAATTCTGACTGCTTACTATTCAAAAGATGATATAATTTTTCTTAATACAATTCATTTTTAAAGTAATGTAGCTCTGAAAATCAATAAATTATTTCTTTTTTTTTCATGCTCCACCAAAAAATTCATAAATATATTTCATATAAAGCCGATGAGAATGCATTCCTTTACGCAATTTTACATTGGAATATAAAGTTATCAAATTCTTTCTGCAGTGCACCGCTCAGAAAACGAAACTAAGAGGAAGACGAATCTTCCAAAAACGGCACGCGAAAGCCGGTCTAGCATTTCCTCCAGTTGTTCCTCAGCTCAGTGGTGTATAATAATGGCTAAACTCGTTCTTACCCTAGGGAGAAAGCCGAGATAGGCCCGGATGGTGCAATGTTCAGGAGTGATTAGCACTCTCGCCTCAATCATAAAAGGAAGAAAAAACGACCTTGACATTAAAAGTTCAAAAACTTCCCTCCTTCCATAGATAACAGTGAAGAATGAAGTTCGGAATAAAACATTATAACTATAAAAAACAAAAGAACATTAAAAGAGAATGCATAAATTATATTTTCAGTTCCTACATTTCTAATTGTTCCGCGTCGAGTTACTCACCAAGGGGGAAAAAGTAATAATAGGATTTCGAAATTTCTTATGTTTTATTATTATTATTATTTACTCGATTTTATTCACTCACAACTTAAGAAAAAAATGTATACATAATAATCAAGGACAAATGAATGTGTCCCATATCATGATCGATGATTAAAATTAGCACAGTAATTCGAATCAGGAAAGACAGGAACTATTACAGCATCCAAAAATTCTGATAACCTCAGTTTTGAGTCACCCAATAGATGTGTAAAATGGTTCCCGGAAAAAGGGCACTTTTCCAATTTACAAATTGCAAAATAATAAATATCGAATAATGAATTTTAAAAATGACTTTCAAATTAATTTTTTAGAAATTTTAATTACAACATTCATATATAACATTCATTTAGTATATACCTGGGGGAAGAGGGGGGGGGGACTAGGAGCAGATAAAAACAAAACAATTGCTTTTATATGAACTCTTACCTATTTTAATGAAACTTTGTATAATCACGTACAATTTGTGAAAAAATTTCAGTAAGTGTCAGACAAACTTGGGGAAGGGGTTAAAGAGGGAGGAGCAGAGGAAAATAAAATAATTTTTTATATCTCCATAGTACCGATTTTAATGATTTTAATGATGTATTCTATAACTACCACTTAATTTTGATAAAGATTACAATGAGTGTATTATATACCTGAGGGGGGGGGGGAGGGGGACAGATGGAAATAAAATATATTCTTCTTTAAACTACCCTATTATCGATTTAAACAAAAACTTAGTATAATAATTAAGTTCAGTTTGTGTAAAAATCACAGTAAGTGTCAGACACGCTTGGGGGGGGGAGGTAAACAGAGTGGGGGGGAGAAGAAAATAAAATGTTTTTTATATCACCATTTTACCGATTTTTATGATATATTCTATAACTATCACATACATTTTATGAAAATCACAATAAGTGAATTATATATCTAGGGGAAGGGGGAGGCAAGGGAGCGCAGATAGAAGTAAAATATATTATTCTTTAAACTACCGTATAATCGGTTAAAAAAACCTTGTAGACATACAACATTCTGCTTGTGAAAAATTACAGTGAGTGAACACTGTACATATATCTGAACGATTTGCTATGGGGGGGGGGTGAAGAAAAATATTTCTTTTTATAACACCATGCAACCTATTTATATGGAATTTTGTACGACTATCACTTCCATTTTATTAAAATTATAGATATATTAAAGATACCTATAGCTATAGTTGATAAAAAAAAAAAAAAAAAAAAAAAAGATGGGGGATTGTGGGGGCTGATGAAAAATAAAATAACATTTTTAAACAACACTTTTTATCATTTGTTTTATTGTTTTATTTACATTTTGTGTAAATATCGGTTACTATTAATTAAAAATTACAGTGAGGTACGCAAAAATTCAATGTATGATTTAAATCTGTAAAAAAGTTACTTAAAAATGAAATTTATTCTTTTAACTTGTTCATTTTATTTTCCTCTGCCCCCCTCTCTTTAACCCCCCCCCCCCCAAGTTTGTCTGACACTTACTGTAATTTTTTTCATAAATTATACGTGATTATACAAAAAAATTTTAAATCGATAATAGGGTAGTTTAAGGAATAATATACTTTACTTCTATCTGTGCTCCCTTGCCCCCCCCCCTTCCAGATATATAATACACTTATTATGATCTTCATAAAATGTATGTGATAAGTTATAGAATATATCATAAAAATCGGTAAAATGGTGATACAAAAATTCATTTTATTTTTCTCTGCCCCACCCTCTTTAACCCCTTCCCCTCAAGTATGTCTGACACTTGCTGTAATTTTTTCCCAAGTTATACGTGATTATGCATTTTTTTCATCGATAAAAGGGTAGTTTAAAGAAGAATGTATTTTATTTCCATATACCCCCTTGCCCCCCCCCCCAGGTATTATATAATGAACTCATTGTGATCTTCATAAAAAGTAAGCGATAGTTATAGAATATATCATTAAATCGGTAAAATGGCGATATAAAAAATGATTTTATTTTCCTCTGCTCCTTTTGACCCCCATCCCCAAGTTTGTCTGACACTTACTGTAATTTTTTCACAAATTGTACGCGATTATACAAAGTTTCATTAAAATCGGTAATAGTTCATATAAAAACAATTGTTTTCTTTCGATCTACTCCTAGTCCTCCCCTCTTCCCCCAAATATAAACTAAATGAATGTTGTACCAAATCAATTAAAATTTCTAAAAATTTAATTTAAAATTCACTTTTAAAATTCATTATTTGATATTCATTATTTTGCGAATTGGAAAAGTGCCCTTTTTCCGGTGCCTTTTTTACCGGTGCTCTTTTTTCCCGGTGCCCTTTTTTCCGGTGTCCTTTTTTCCGTGCTCTTTTTTCTGGTGCCCTTTTTTCCAGGATCCGTGTAAAATCGCTTACATCATGATATGATACTATTGTAATATTTTAATAATTTCCCTCATTCCCATTTTTTCCGTCTATCATTTTCTCCGTTACCATTTTCTCTGGTTACTCATTAAATTAGCCAATTAAAATAGTTGATATCGTTCTGAAAGAAATAGTCAAATTTGCAGCAACTTCGATGCTAATGCAATTGAAGTGTTGGATTATCTTTATATATTTTTTAATTTATGATAATGTTTGCTTCATACTGTTTTTTTTTCCTTGAGAAAATCAATTTAAAAGATATCATTTTACTTAGAAACACTATTTTAGGTTTCTGGAAATTCAATGTAGGGAGGCAGAAAAATGGGTAAGGGAAAATTGGGTAACGGAAAAATGGGTAACGGAAGAATGTGTAAATTGCGAATTGCTACTAGCGATCATATAATGAAATTGCACAAAATTATGCCATAGAGCAAAACTATATTTCAAAGACATTTCGTCTTTGATTTTGATGCTATCTTTCACCGTCAGACAAAAAATTATTCTTTTAAGAGGGCTGAATATTAGAACCCTTCACATGTTTTAGGATCCTTTTTCGGTCTTTAAAAAGAAAATTAAGACCTTATTTTAGGGTGACCAAATGTCCCCTTTTTCCGGGGACTGTCCCCAATTTCGGCCATCTGTCCCCAAAAACGAAAAACAGCGATTGGGGACCACATTTTCTGTTAATTGTCCCCAAATGTCCCCAATTTTAAAAAAAATTCTTAAAAATTCCTAATTTTGTTACTTTTTCTTTCTTTGTTTTCTTTCGTTTTATTCATAATTCTTGTGGTGAAAAAAAGATATGTTTCTACTCATATTAACTCTGAAAAACATGAAAAGCTTCTATAGTTGTATCAACATAGTCTACAATGAAAGGGAGCCAATTTTATTTTATTTATTTTATTGATAACATATACATCAGAGTTGAATGCTTGACTCTCGAAGCCCGCTTGTAAATCTTCGTCAGATAAAGACAGATAGCACATGACAGAATTACAATACGAAGAATTCGAAAACCACCCAGGGCCAGCACGGGAATCGAACCCGCTTTGACAGCCAATAATGCCAGTTTGAAGGTTCCTCTGACGTAAGAAATTTATACTTATCATAATGACATGCACAAACTTTCAGAGAAATTGATTACCTGCCCAAAATGTTAAAGAAAGTACTCTTGACCCAGCATATTCTTGTGGCCAAACAAAATGTGAGTTCATTGTGGAAAGTGGTTTTGAATTTAGGGCAATGAAGGGACTTGCATTAGAACTAGAAAATTCATCATTTGTAATCATAACTTCATGTTCTGACTATTCAAACCACGGAAACGTTGAAGTGTTTTCCATTATGATAAGATGTTATAATCCTGAGAAATATAATGTGGGAAGCTCTTGGAAGGAAAAATATATGCTTAGGTATTGTGTATATATGTTAAGTGTATACTTATTGTATTTTGATCTACAATTTGAATTAAATACATGGTGTCCCCATTTTCAAAGTAAAAAATGGGGACATGTCCCCATTTCAGCATCTGAAAATTTGGTCACCCTACCTCATTTATTCCTTTATTGACGTCCTTCCGCGGAGGATCAAAATTGTGATGGCATGTCTCCGGACCACCTTTAGGGGTGTGTCCCAGACCGTCGCCAATTGCCCGTCTGCGCAGCATTAGTGCGACGTAAAACCCAACCATCCATCCATCCATCCATTATTCACGTAGTTACTATTTATGAGATTTTAATTATTTTCTAAAAGAAATCTTAATGTTAAACTTTAATTCTAATAAGAAAAAAAAAAAAAAAAAAGGAAAATGAAAGAACTAAAGTTTGAAAACATAATTTCTGTTTTTTCCTCAAAATGAGTAAATTTAACACAAGTTTTGAAAATTTGACACAATAACAATATTTTCTCTATCATGTACAGACGGCTGCAAAATTATTCGAGCACTAGCCAATAATTCCTATATTTAAAAAGTACACTTAAGACTGTTTTGCTAAGTAAATTCTTGTCGAATCATGTTCTTAGACTGATTAAGAACATGACTCGACAAGGATTTATTTAACAAAGCTGTATTAAGTGTACTTTTTTTTGGCAAGAATTATTGCTAGTGCTCGAATAATTTTGCAGCCGACTGTATATTGGTAAGGAATTTAGGTAAAAATGGCATCGGAAAAGATGGCAACGTTAAAAATTTTAATAATAATTATCAATCAGTAGAGTTGAAATTATTTTTTAAATAACGATTTTAAAATGACTTTACTTTAACAGATAAAAATGTTTAAATGATAACTGTTATCAGTTTTACATATTTTTGTAGTAAATATATAAAGGTAAGTACCATTTTTAGTCACTATTATTTTGCACGAAAATAATCTATATTGCAGATTATCTTATTCTTACTATCATTATTTTTTATAGTAGTCATTATGTAGAAGACCGACAAAAGTTAAAATTTAACGAAAGTCGTTTACAAAAATTAGATGTGAATGGTTCTTTATTATTTTATCTCATCCGTGAATCGGAAGTGAAAATGTTGTGTTTGACTGACATTTTCGAAATTGTGATTTTGTTATACTTACACGTTTTGAGGTGCCTTGAATCCAGAAATCTGGTTTTTAGCGGCTGGTTTGTGTGCGTCTTCTTTTTCTGTGTTTGTAGTCCAAACTCAGTATTCTAAATATTATTCATATGAAAAGGCTACTTAAAAATTACTATTGAGATCGAACATATTTCCTTTACAAAAGGAACTCCCTTTCCCCTCAAAACGCATACACGCATGTTTTGCTTACTCTTACGCATATAATATAGAGAAAATGTTGTTTTTACTTCAAATTTTTGAAATTGTGTTTTGTCTATATTTCCATGTTTGAGAATATAAAAATCATATTTTAGCGGTTGGTTTATGTATGTATGTCTGTGTGATTGTTATAATCAGGAATAAATATTAGTAGGAAGAGGAAGTCCAAACTCGGAGAAAAAAATAAATAGTTTGCGTACAGTGACTTCCAAACGAATTCAAATACATTACGTCTATGCGCGATTATTCTGATAGGTACATTTTAACTTTTTAGATTTAGTAAAAATTAATATCTTTTATATATTTCTTGGGAAGTTTTTGAACATAAAATGATGGTTGAGAAAAACCAACTTTAAAAATTGGCTTTTTACAATTACGCAAGACCGTTATGAGATGAATAAAAACTGTAGAAACGCCATTTTTAAATGAAAAGAACTTTTAGGTTGTTCAACTACATGATATTTATTTAATTAAATGAGTTAATTAATAAAAATTAATGAATTGAAATTCTCATCTGTTTCTGAAAGGTATCTTTTTACACTTTCGTTGTTGATAGTTTCTTTCCTTAGTTGCAATATCCGGATATTTCCTCAGTAAAAAATATCCGGAATGTTTTCCATTTCCTACAGAATAAAAAAAAAAAAAAAAAAACAGTCTTTAAAATGTAATTTTGCAGCGAAAAATCAGAATCAGTAATCCCTCCGCTCCCACAGCTGTTCAAGGCTGGGAACTGGCTTGATTCTTTGTTGAAACAGGAATGTAGCAATACAGGGAGGATATCTTATCACAATAACAGTTGACAAACTCTTCAGTGGGATAAAACTCACTTAGAAATGTTAAATTTCTAAATGACTTTTACGCTGAAGAATTTAGAGCGTAATTTATGCAGATACTTATAACACGCATCTACTTTTTTTTAGATTTATATATTTACCGAAATAAAACAGCATGGCAAATAGCTGTACATATGTTCGATAAAATATATCTTGAAAGTATTCAAACTAAAAACTTCTTCACACACCATAAATCTAATTAAAGCACTACTAGTTTCTAAATAACGTGGCTTTTCTTCCTCATGTGCAAAAACGTGCCACTGCATTGATGGGAAAAGCATTCCTTTTGAAACCGGTAGTATTAATTAGTTTTATGGTGTGTGAAGAAGTTTTTAGTTTCAATATTGATTAAACACTAGTTCTCTTATTTAATATATCTTGAAAAGTTTTTGATGGATTAAAAAAATAAATAAATAAACTCATATAGTTATGGCAAATAAATTGAAGCAAAATAAAAACATTTAAAATCACTCTTTCATTAAAAAAATAAATAAATAAATAAATAATAAAATCTATATATTACATATACATGTATATGCACTTTTCCTATTATTAATTAATTAATTTTATTTTATTTCATTTATTTATTATTTTATTTTATTTTTTATTTTTTTGGTAGGGGGGGGGGGGGGGTGAAATGAAAAGAGAATATATTAAAAATTGTTTGCATGCTTAATATATAATAAACATTTTTGGAAGAGAGCGTCAGACCTCTCATAATATAACCTTGTGTAATCCATGGTAATCGGAAAAAAAGTCCCCGGAAAAAAAGTCCCCGGAAGAAAAGTCACGGAAAAAAAGTCCCCGGAAAAAAAGTCCCCCGGAAAAAAAGTCCCCGGAAAAAAAGTCCCCCGGAAAAAAAGTTCCCGGAAAAAAAGTCCCCAGGAATAAAAGTCCCCGGAAAAAAAGTCCCCGGAAATTAATTTCGGTCGTCTTCATAAATGAAATACAACTTTTTAATAACTTTTAATGACATTATGTTTCTTTTATTTTTAAAACTTTTTTTTTCTTTTAATTAATTCTTTTTCTATTTAATTATGTATATATGGATTCTTTTCAAACATACCGCAGGGAAAAATGAAAAATTCAGCATTCTACTATATGTAAGAAGCATAAGTTCCGTTAGTAAAGAAAAGAAAAGATAAACAAAATACAATAAAAGACAAGAATGAAAAATTATGCGGTGCTCATTAATTATTTACATTTTTCAACTGTAGATGATCGTTGTTTGATACACCTTTAAATGTTCTTTGCATATCTTATCACACAACGAGCAAACCGAAGAACAGAAAGTCAGAGAGATAGAGTAATTGAATTCGAAATCGCTCTTAAACGTTTTTGGAAAATGTTAAAAATTCTTGACTTAAAAGAAAATGCAGCCGTAATATATCTGTATATTTTTTGTGTAGTTCTGTAAGTCTGATTGCGAATCATAATATGTTCTATAAAAAACATTTTTTTTAGCACATTATCAACAAATACCAACTTCATTATTATTTTTGCAGTAGAAATTTATCTGAATGTGATAAAAAATGTCGCTCATAAAACGCAATACATTGACATTTTTATGGATGTCCCTGTACACAAACCAGTTGTGTAAAGACTATGAAATCCATTTCAGATAGAGAATATTCCATACTTAACTTTAATAGCATCATTCATTTGTAAGAAATTCTGCAAATATTTACGGGCGCTGACCTAGGGACAGTCGGATAAACAGTTACAATAATTCAAATCATATTTACACTTAAAAATTGTTAGAAAGTGTCAAAAACACTCAATGAACGATAATGCATTTAACAAATTTCCAATTATAGCCCTTATGTAACTGAATATTTTTATGTGACCCTAAAAATCTTAACGCTACTAATACTGTATTCACCAAAAGGCATTCTTTTGTGCGTATGAATAACATATTTAATTTCATTAAGATTTATGCAAAAAGGAATAAGATTTATTCAACCATATTTAAAGGTACTTAAATATGCTATTTCATAGAAATACCTCTCATAGAACACAATACTTTGGAATACTTTTGGGTGTACCTGTATACAAACAAGTGATGGTGTTTATTTCATCTTCAATAAGGAATATCTGATAGTAAACTCGAATAACATATATCAGTTTCAAGAAATTCCATAAATATTTCCTGGAGTAGAGCTCGGGCAGACAAATAGACAAACCGAAGTCATTAATACTTTTCAACTTTGTTAAGTGTTAAGTGCAAAAATAATGTATACTTCATCAGGATCATAAGTTGATCTATTGTATGTGCAAATATAGATAAATTAACTCGTCATTATTTAGTAAAAGAAAAACTATGAAACCTGAGAATGAAATCTAACTCAAAGTAATATTTAAATGCAAACGTAAATTTTAATAACTGGACGTCCGAAATTTTTTTGTAATCAAAGTTATCGAAAAAATATCGAATATAAAAAGGGGGCAGTTACGAATTACGAAACATGCATAAAAAGAAAAAAAGATCATATTACTGGCAGAAACCAAGCATTTCAGTTTCCTTTCACTCACCTGTCAATTATGATTTTTTTTTTTTTTTTTTTTTTCTTTTATATAAGAAGTGTGTGTGTGAAAGACGGGGCTGTCAGAGGGGTATTCGCTATACAATATGATAAAAATTTAATTATTTTTATTTTAGTCAGAAAGTTTTCTTACTTTTTTTTTTTTAATCTTTTGTGTGTTTTAAATCTTTTGTAAAAATGTAAGATATTTATATCCTTTCTAATGTCTTTTTTATTGTTAAAGATTTAACTGCATGATGGTTTTAACGAACTACCTACAATTATTTCTAGAGTAGAGTAGAACGTACAGTTTGAAAATCAGATACAGCACAGAGTGGTCAAATTTTATTTAGAAGTAGCTGGAGATCAGGGAGGAAGATTATTATTGTCCCCCCCCCCCCTCCTTAAGAAAAAAAAAACTTTTAAACACACCCATCTTTAACGAATGTGTGTTTGTATGTAAATATCGGACTGAGTTATCAACAGTTTCTTAATGTTAAAATTTAAAAAAGTATTTTAATTTACATATATCTCCTTATTAAACGCCCCACCAGCGGCCAAGTGATTCTGCGATTAAAATGTGATAGACGGAAAGTGCCGGGTTCGCTCGCCGACCTAGCTGCTCGAAGGTCTCCGCGGTATTCTCCAAAACTCGCGTAAATACGAGCTATGACCATAATAAAGACCAACATGGAGGGCACATCACCTCGTGCAGTCAATCGGCCTTAATCTTCACCCCAGCAGGACCACCATCTTATTAAACAGTGGCCGAAAGGTTTTGCATGCAAAACTGGTAGACGGAAGTGCCGGACTAGATACCAGGTCGCGCTCGTCGATTTAATTGCTAGAATTTTTCCGCGGTTTTCGCTGAAACTCGCATAAGCACGGGCTAGGACCCCCCAGAAAGACCCTGAAGAGGGCACACCACCCAGACCTAGGACCCTCGTATAGTTAATCAACCTAAATCTTCACACCAGCATTACCAGCCTCCACTTTATTAACAGTGGCCGAGCGGTTCTGCTATCAAATCTGGTAGACGGGAAGTGCCAGGTTTGAATCTAGGTTACGGCTGTCGAAATCATTCGTATTTTTTGTGATTTTTCGCCGAAAATTCCGTAAATATGGGCTAGGAAACCCTTCGAAAAACCCTCACGATGTCCCAAGTGTAGCTATTTGGCTTTAATTCAAGCACCAACACTTTATTAAAAATTTATGTGTGATTTACGAATTAAGGCCGACTGTCTACACGATAAACCTGGGGAGGTCTTTCTAAAATGTTCTAGTATTCAAGCGATAAACTCCGAACGGCTAAGCCGACGAGGACGACCTGGATTTTCATTTGGCACCTCCTGCCTCTCCTAAAACATTTAGAATAATATATATGTATATTTACATATATTTATTGAAAATATGTTAGTGAAAAAAAGATAATGCGCGTGATTGACCATAAAATAAAATAATAATAAGATAAATTTATACTTACTATTATTTTTTTTAAGAATACCCCCCCCCCCTCTTTTTTTTTTTTTTTTTCGTTTTAAGATATTTGTAACATTAAGCCATACATTATTATTTATTATTATTATTATTATTTTAAACCGTATCAATCCTTAATGAATTTCCATTTGCATGTCTAAGTGATGAGTAAAATTCTTAATTCCATATGCGACTTACTACAGAGATTTGTAAAGTACCATAAGCAGAAATACTTCAAAGAAATGGGTCCACCAGTGGCTGGGCGGTTCTGCGTAGACGTGAGGTAGACGTGCTGGTAGACGTGAGGTGCCGGGTTCTATCCCAGGTTGTGCTCGTCGGCCTAGTCGTTCGGAATTCTCCGTGGTTTTCTCCGAAACTTGCGAAATACGGGCTAGAATCCCTTAGAAAGACCCCCCACTGAGGGCACTCCCCCTCAGGCCTAGGACCTACAGCAGTTAATCGGCCTTATTCCCAAAAATCCTTCAAAGAAATGTATGTAATATTTCTAAGAGGAATTTTAATTGTGGGATAGTTTTAGATAAATGTAGCTTCTTCTACTTTTATTTTTTGTTAATCGCGGCATGGTATACATTGCAAACAAGTAAATATATGGATTGTTGTTGTTGTTGTACCGAATAAGGCCGATTGACTGCACTGGGTTTCTAGGCCTGAGGAGGAGTTCCCTCTGTGGGCTTTTTCTAAGGGGTCCAAGCTCATATTCACGCAAGTTTCGGAGAAAATCACAGAAAACTACGAACGGCTAGGACAACGAGCGCGACTAGGATTGAACCCACGCAATAAATGGATTGAACTCTTCTCATACTAAGCCAGGTCATGTCTGAAAACGAAGGTGATCTGGATTCGCATTTTGCACCTTCCCCTTGTGATAAAACATGCATATATATTATTGTAAATGTTAGTAGAAGGATCTTCAGGAAAAATTATCGTTCACTGGTAATTCGCAATAAATCTGGTAAGATTACGGCAGAAATTTGGTTTTCTTGAAAATCGCTGTAATGATTTATATACATGTATAAATATAGTGTTAGAGTTTTTTTTTTTTTTTTTTTTTTTTAAGATGAAAAAAAAAATCTGATTATTAGATAATAGATTTAAATATTAGCTGTCGCTGGTGTCCCGTGCTTTTCCTGGAACAAAACCTAGCAGAAACCCTGTTTTCTAGGAAATTGCTAGATTTAGGTATTTGAGATGATAATTCGTTTTGAATTTGTTTTATCTCCAAGAAAATTAGATTTCACTGGTCGCACTCCATCCGAGACAAAAAAAAAAAAAAAAAAAAAATATCACATGGCCTTTATTATCACATTTTCGAAAACGAATCCCTATATTACGCTACGAATAATTTTTACAACGGAACTAAGTAAACAGTCAATCAGGTACTGAATATAAAAAGAGAAAAACCTGGTACAGGTTATTAAAATGCTGTACATTAAGGTTTAATTAAAACAGTGCTTTACGCTAAATATTTGGTTAGTTAATAAATAATGATAATAATATCAATAGTAATAAAGCTGCTGATTTCACAAGTAATTGTCATTATATTATTCTAATACTTTATATTTTTTATCATAAGATTCCTATGAAAAAAAAAAAAAAAAAACGTCATCTAAAAGAGATAATTAAAGTTAAAAAAAAAAAAAAGATTATTATGCGAAGTTCTGTTCAGCCGAGCAATATTTAAACTGATTTTACAAATTATCACCATCACTTCTAGAACATTTTTCATTATTTATAACTATTACTTACTTTTCATGAAAATCGCAATGAGCGGATTTCTTTTAAATTAAGTTTTAATTATTAAAATATAACGAGAAAAAGTTGTCTTTAATATTAGGGAATACCGTATTTCAAACGGAAAAACTAAAAGCAAAGTGCGTTTCAAATTTTAGCAGGTAAATATGTATACTTTTCATTTTTTATTACTATAACATTTAATCTCTTTTCAGTATATAAAAAAAAATATTTATAATAATCAAGCATCAATTAACCTTTCATATATATTGTGAAAAAATAATTTGAAGCTTTGCGAGAAAAAATTAAATCAGTCCAATAGAAGAGGTATATCCTATATCAGTAAAAAATATTTCATTTTATTTTTATTTGTCTTAATCTTTTGAATATTACCTTTTTATACGCATTTAAACATCTTTGTGCCGAGTTTTCATAGAATAAAAAGACACACTCTCTTTTTTACCACCTGCAGAAAACGCAAAGGCGCTTCCTATGTTATGTTCAGTATAAAATAAAATTCTTTTCAAAATACCGATCATGAACTTTAATGCATCAGAAATTTTTTTTGGCAAGTCCCTCTACACACATTAGTTGCGAAAATTATACAATTTTCAACAGAGAATATCGATATGCCATAGAAAACTTGAATTAGGTATACCAGCTCCAAGTCCTTCAATAAATATTATCGGGGAAAAAAAATCTTGATCACAGAGGTTAACAAACAGAAAGACAAAACGAAGCCAACTCATTATTAGATATTCTTAGAAGCTTTAAAACGCATTTTTATTATTTTTTTTTTTTAATGGATTTTTTCTGGGGACTTTTTTTCCGGGGACTTTTTTTCCTAGGGACTTTTTTTCCGGGGACTTTTTTTCCTGGGGACTTTTTTTCCGGGGACTTTTTTTCCGTGACTTTTTTTCCGGGGACTTTTTTTCCGGGGACTTTTTTTCCGCCATTCGTAATCCATAACGAAGCTATGAAAATTATTTTTTATTTTCATTTTTATTTTCTGTTTAATTATTATTAACAATAATAATATTTTCTGTTAAAGCTGCTTCAAATCAAGGTCGTAACTACTGCAGGTCACTTCAGCCCACAATATTAATGAAACTTTTTGTATTTTACCTTTTAAACGGTACTGTATAGACTAACAGTATACGCCACATACTAGGTAGTCTGAAAAAACGGTATAGGTTTAATCTTCTTTATAACAGAAGCCCGAGTTTCCCGGAACTAACGTTAAAAATGATGTAATAGCTAAAGTAATGCATTGGTATAAAGAAACCACAATTTTATTCATGGTTTCCATGTGTGCATTTAAACTTAATAAAATAATAATAAAGAATAATTTAACGGAATAACTTACATCGCAAATGCAACAATGTTTTGAGATAAATAAACTGAAATTTATCCAGGATTAGCACGGTTTGAAAGATTCATTCATTGATTAAATCTGTATAATCTGCGGAATTTTAATATGCTAGGGAAAATAATAATAATAAATTAAATATATAGAATTCAAATACGTCACGAGAAATGAGTAATATAAATAATTAAATAGACACATGGTTAGAAAATTTGAATTAAAGGATTACGATGTCATTTTTAATTTCTTGAAGACATTTAGAGCTCAAAACCAAAACATATAAATATCATAATGTAAGAGATAAAGTCATTTTTTTAAATATCCTGTAGACCAGTATTTAGTAATTTGAACTAACAAGGAGAAAAAAAAAATTGGAAATACATGTGTAAAAACTGAGCGCTAGGTCGTCACAGACAGACTGGTAATGATATAATAATAGAACTTATCTTAATACCTAAAACTTACTTAATGCCTGAATAATTATAATTTGTGTTCAAACATAGTTAATGTTGAAAAAAAAAAAAAAAACCTCAAGTTATTGTTTCCAGATAAATTATTGCTTTTGTTTATGAATTTTCATGAAGGATTTTAAAAGCATACATTTTCCAAATAAATAAATAAATAAATAAATAAATTAGTAACTAAAAACAAATCTTATGGTAAATATTTGTGATTATTAAACTTCCCCATGTGAACCAAAATAAAATTTTTTTTTAATTTATATTTTATTAATTTATTATAAATTCATTTATTCAAAAAGTATGGGACATATTATTATTATTATTTAAATATTATTAATTTATTTTATTGATGTTTAAAAATTATATCAACTCATCGGTATTTCGATGAGAAATAATAATAATAATAATAATAGGCAAAAATTGTATTTAGCTGCATTTTTCAATTTGTTCGTAATTGTGTCATATTGTGTCATATTGTTTTCAATTGTTCATATTGTGTTGCTACAGTATTATTATTATTATTATTATTATTTAATTTAAAGCAGCATATTTATAGAATTGCCAGAAACATGAAAATATTTTAAAACAAAGGAATGTATTATTCAACATCATTATAAGTTTCAATGCGATTAATAAAATTGAAGTTCCTACATAAATATTTGGAAAGTCATCACATATAAAGTTTTTTGTTTTATACGCTCTAGAATGCCGTACATGGATTTGAGTCATAGTGCCGACACCTGCCAGCCGATATATACCCAAATTGAAATAATATATGTATACACAATGCTGGTTTCACAAATCAGGTTTTATGCAATTATGCTTAATAGAAGCTGAGATATAGCTTTCCTTAACAAAGGAAAAATTGCAGTACAACAAACAGCGCCATGTGTTCAGCGATTTGCACCAAAAGTTGATAAGCACAAATTTATTTCAAGATACATTTGAATAAACAAGATGGCCATAATTAAACTGGCAGTGATCATAATGTTCTATAGCACAATCTAATTGCGGGATTGGCGGTAAATTTTATTGGAAGATTAATAAAGAAGGGGGCCAAAGAATTCCGCGAAAAATGAAAAAAGTTGCAAATGTCTCCACTAGGAGAATATATGGTGCTGTGTAAAGACAGTTTTAAAAAACGCAAATTTTGTGACAAATTAGTGCAAAGTTTCCAATTTCAAAATAAGAATTGGAAAAGAATTAGAAATAAGAAAAGCAATACTTTATAAATTGCACATTATTAAATTTAAATTATAAAAAAAGACGGAAGCTTAGAAAAACAGTGTCACATATTGCCACAGCGGTAAGTTTAAAAACTCTTTTTTTTTTTTTCGGAATCCTTTTTTTTTTTTTTTTTTTTGTCTTATTTAATTTTTCAACAAAGTTGGTGCCGTTCTCGCAATGGAATTGCGTGAACGGAATTATCAGTTGAAATTATCAGTTAGATTGGAATTATCAGTTTAATTATAGTCATCTTGAAAATTCATAAAAGATTCTGTGTACCAGATTTTGAACTAGAGCTAACACAAAATTTTATCACAGACTGCTGAGCATTTTCTAAAAATGATCAACAAGTTCAAGACATCTGAAAACGTGAAAAAACAAAAATCGAAATTTTTGATATTTCTATTCAAGTATCAATACTTAATATAAATGCTTATAATTTAAATAATTACTTTCGCTACAAAACTGTCGTAAGTAATGGAAGCAGTGGCGCTGGCATTGTAGGGGCTCGTCCCCCCCCCCCTCAGAAATTTTGAACATTGACTCCCTGACAAGAAATTCTTTCCTCTGTTTCTAATAGACAAAAATCGACTAAAAAAAATTATAAATAGAAAAACAAGCAAAGGCTGAAACTCTGTTTAAGGAGGTGGGGAGGGGAGGGGAGGGGTTAGTTCTGGGAAAGATGATTCCCTTCCCTGATGATGATGATGATGTCGTGTCTATGAAAGTGCAATTAAATGGCTCCGAAGCTGTCGAAGACAGCTTTAGCAACCTCGACAGCCCTATCTGTATAAAGTAGGTCTACTGGGTCTTCAAAGCCGATATTAAGAAGTTTGGCCTGGATTGCTGGGCAGCTGAAGATGTGTTGGGGAGACAGTGGGATGTTGTCTGGGCAGTGAGGACAAAAGTTGGTGTAACTACGCTGCCCGTCCTCAGAAATCCTCATCCCCTTTAAATGGTTTGTCCTCAGTCTGGTTAAAATAGTTGATAAGACTCTATCACAGTTCAATTCCGGAATGGAGTTCCGTTTAGCTTGTTGACCGATTAGTCTTCGGCCAGCGACGGCATTGGCGTCAACGAGGGTTAGACATTTGGATGGCTGAGGAGAATTACGTGCAGCCTTTGCGAGCTCATCGGCCTTCTCATTACCGAAAATATTTACGTGAGCCGGTATCCATTGCAAGATGCAGGAACCCTGGGCAGCAATGATTTTGTTTGTGAGCTCAATGATCTGATGGCTGAGTTGACATTTTCCCTTCTGGATCGCTTGCAATGCTGATCTGCAATCTGAGAATATGATGATGCCTTTGGAACTCTGGTCCTCCTTAGACAGATAAATCTCCAGAGCACATTTGATGGCGACGAGCTCGGATGTGTAGTTGGAGGCGATTTTCCCAACAGGAATACCGTGGCATTCCTGCGCTCCGTCTGGTTCGATGAAAAAGACGCCTGCTCCTCCTCTATCGAGAATCATCAAAGAAATATTCCCTTCCCTATGCTATGGAAATCCCAATCATTGATGGTTTGTGCATGACGAGCAAAAATTTTCAGAAACATCAATGCAGAGTAATATAGCTATTTTCACAAAAGTTACTACCATATTATTATCACATTTTTTTATTTTTATTTTATTTTATTAATATTTGATACGCCGGATTATATTCTCTTCCCTAAGTTTAAGTGAATATAATTTTTATAAAGGTTTCTGAGATATTTAATTCGACTCTTTTAAAAATTCTTTTATTTATATTCACATTTTATTTATTTGGTTCCTTCTTTTTTCCATTTGCCTTTTTAAATAAAAATGAACTTTTTTGGATAGAATATAAATCATGAACTGAACTTATAAACAATAAAAAGGTATATAAAAACTTAAAAAGAAAATATAGCACAAATAATTCCGAGATATTCTGCATTTTCCCCTAATTTTAACTTAACCATAATTACAATATTAGTTTGAAATTGAAGTGGCCGTATTATTCCAGTGATCTCACTACTCCTCCTAATTTTGTTTTATAAATTCGATTTACATAATTTTATAAATGGCAAAAATGCTATTATGGTAAATCACAGACTACAATACAGGAAAAGAGAAAACAAGTACACCAAGAATAATAATTATTCGTAATGTGTTACCAAGATGGAATTAAATATTAGTTTGTAAAAGAAGCTAGACTAATAAAGTTGTTTTAAGCTTGCGTTCGTATTTGTACTGCCTCACCAGTGGCCCAAGACGTTTTGATCTCAAAAAGCTGGTAAACGTAAGATGACGGGTTTGACGCTCGTTGGCCTAGCCGTTCAAAGTTTTTAGTGGTTTTTTCTGAAACTTGTGCAAATGCTTAATATAGGACCCTTTAGGAAACCCCCACAGATGGCACTTCTCTTGAGGTTTAGGACTATAGCACAGTTAGTTGGCCTTAACCCTAACACGTAAACTCGTATTGGTAGCATAAATTTTATGTCTAAGGTTCGGAGGAAAAGATCGATTTATTTTTAAATAATTACGAATATTATTAATTACGAATTATAACGAATATTATTAGTGTATTAAACAAATGTATCACTATTTTTATGTATTTTTCTATAATTACGAATATTTTTTATTCCCGGTGTATTTAAATATTTCATCAGTACATTTTATGTACTTTTATGTAATTATGAGTAATGTTTATTCCTGGTGTGCTTAAGAATTTTATCATTGTATTTTATGTATTTTTATATGATTACGAATATTGTTTATTCATGGTGTGTTTAAGAATATTATTACTAAATTTTAAGCATTTTAAATTTATCAAACAAAATGTTGAGGTTCGGTGTTGGATTGTAGGGATTAAGGCCGAATAGCAGCACTAGGGTCCCAGGCCTGAAAAAGAATGCCCTTCGGGTTGGGGGTGGGGGGTTCTTTCTAACGAATCCTAGCCCGCATTTACTGAAGTTTATTGTTGCAGTATGATTTCGATCATTCTTTCGTTCTGATGAAAATAGTCCTTTTCAAGGGCTATTAATTATATGCGCGGGATTTGTTAGCTTGACATCTAGAAATTGATAAACGCGCATCTATTTGTACTTGCTAGTTATTTTATACAAGCATAAACTATTTTTGTTTTGTGAATTATATTTGATATTTTTTTGTTTGAAATGTAGAAGAATTGTTTTTGATACTTGGTACATTTAGATTCATATATTAAGTTTTATTTACATTTTAAGGCCTTCGATTCTGAAATTTCAATACCGTAGAATAAACTTCTATATTTCTACTAAATTTTTCAAACCTGCATTCAACGTAGCGGGTGTTCATACGTATTTAAACTGTGACGCAATTTTATTGTTTAATAATAGAATATCTTTGAAATTAAAGTTAAATTTGGTTAACATGTGTTACATTTTGATTATTATATATATATATATATTTTTTTTTTTTTTTTTTTTTTTTTCAAATTTGTTTCCGGGTTAAACAAGTTTCCTTAAAATAGGTATAAATTATTTCTGCCGTATTATTCCGTTTAGAACATGCTTTCTCTATTCACAGATTTTACATATTGTATCCCGTAGATTACAGTTTGTTTTGGTAAGTTTTGTGATGCAATGTATTAAAAAAAACTCTGCATTGTGTTAATATACATATGCGTGTGTGTATGAATAAATGGTAACCGGTAAAAATTGTAACGGAAAAAATGGTAACGGAAAAAATGGTAACGGAAAAAATGGTAATGAGGAAATTAGTAAAATCATATTGCAATAATATCATTATCATATCATGATGAAAGCGATTTTACACAGCTATTGGGTGGCTCAAAACTGAAGTGGTCAGGAGAGTTTTGGATCGCTATAAGTATTCAATGGTAGGAGTGAAGTTTTTGAAGTTAGAATGTCAAGGTTATTTTTTAACTCGTATTATTGAAGCGAGAGTGCTAATCATTCCGGAACATTCTATTTCGGCCTAACTCCTCTCTCTCCCTGGGGGAAGAACAAGTTTGTCGTGATTATACAGATCCGATTATATCCACTGGAATCGGTCAATTCGTTAACAGTTTTCAAGGTGCTTGTTTGTTTTTGTTTAAAAAAAAATGAGATTTTCTTTTTGGCCTACCAAATGTTTTACGTTTTACAAATCTGCCTTATAAGAAACCAAAACCACTTAAACACAAATTATAATTTTTTCAGATAGTTTTTAAAAACTGACTGAGATGATTAGCATTTTTTAATTCATTTAATAAAAAGATAATATAGGAAATATTATTATTTTTTTAAAACATTACATTACTTATATGATTAACATTTATAAGTCTGATTAAAAAAAATAAAAATAAAAATGTATTTTTAGTTATTGCTGAAATTAGAAATATTGACATTACACAAATTTGTTTAAGTCGATTATAGATCTATTCATCCATTCTAGCTATATGAATACCTAGAGATATGAAAATAAGTTGTGTACAAAAACTGAGAATGGAACTACTATCACAATTTTGTTGTTAGGGAATCCCTGAAAAAAAGGGCACCGGAAAAAAAGTGCACTTTTCCAATTCGCAAATCGCAAAATAATATGAAATAAAAAATTTAAAGAATGATTTTCAGATTACATTTTTAGAAATTTCAATTGATTTGGTACAACATTCAATTAGTGTATACCTGGAGGAAGGGGAGGGGGGGGGGGAACTAGAAGCAGATCGAAGCAAAGCAATTGTTTTTGTATCACATTCCTACCGATTTTAATGAAACTTTGTATGATCGCATACAATTTGTGAAACAATTACAGTATGTATCAGACATACTTCGGGGGAGGGGGGGGGTAAAGACAGGGGGATAGAGGAAAATAAAATGATATTTTATATCACCATTTTACCGATTTTAATGATATATTCTATAAAGATCACTTCATTAAATGGGCAATAAGATGGTATGAAAATATATTCCTTCCATGTGGGCCCCTAGCTCTCACCAGGTAGTGTAACCCTCTCTTCAATTTTTGATAAACAATAAGAGATATTTATGCAAAATTTCCTATAAATGTAAAGCAAAGTGATTTAAAAACAATATTTTTTTTTCACTCAGTCCTCCCCTCCTCCTAGATATATGTAACACTCTTTGAAAGTTTTCATTAAATGTAGGTGATAGTTTTTGAAATTTTAATTAAAATTGGTAATATTGTGGTATTTATACAATTATTTTTCTCCTTTGCCCCTTATCCCATTGCCCCCAAGATATGTATAACAATCCGCGTAAATGTTTCTAAATATTCAATGATATTTATAATAAATTTTATTAAAATGCAAAATATAGTAATACAAACATTCATTTTCTTTCCTTCTGTGTCCCCGCCCCCACATATGTAAACTTACTGTGATTTTTCATTAATAGTAACAATAAGTGATATTTACACAAAATGTGAATAAAAAAATCGATAATAAGTTTTGTTTCAAAAGATTATTTTATTTTTCACCTGCCCCCTCCCTCTACCCCTACTCCCCCTTATCAACTATAGGTAACTCTCACTGTAATTTGAATAAAATGTAAGTGATAGTACAAAGTTTCATGTAAATAAGTAGCATGGTGATATAAAAACAGCCATTTTCTTCACTCTGCCCCCCCCCTCCTTAGTAAGCCGTCCAGATATGTGTAACACTCTCTGTAATTTTTTTTAAACTGTATGTTGTACATACATAAAGGTTCTATTTTAGTCGATAATAGAGTAGTTTAAAGAATAATATATTTCACTTCTATCTGTGCCTCCTTGCCCCCCACCCCCAGGTATATAATGCACTCATTGTGATCGTCATAAAAAGTAAGTAATAGTTATAGAATATATCATTAAAATCGGTAAAATGATAACGTAAAAAATCATTTTATTCTGCAATCTTCCTCTTTAACTCCCCCCCCCCTCCACCTTTCCCTTTTCTTTGGTGTTACACAAAACTGGCGAGGACGGTTTTTCCTACACTGAAACTAATAGTCCTCCATCCTAAAAAGTATACTTAACATTTGTGCAAATTCAATTTTATTTTCATCGATAAAAAATATATACATAAACTCATAAGTTTTTTTTTTCTTTTTTAACAGAAAAAATGTTTTAGTCATAGAAATATGCTTAATAAAGGACAGTCCCACCCTTTATTTTATTTATTTATTTATTTATTTTTCAAGCTCTTCGAATACCGAAAGTTATTCTGTAGAAGATAGTTTTATAACAAACCGATGATCTTTTAAAATCAAAACGAAAGGAAGTTCCTTGCTTTTAAATATTTATTAAACCAAATCTAATAAATAAAAACAGATTAATGCACATACATTAACATATATTTTATTTAGCAAACTCTAGAAGTATTAAATGAATGTTTAGTTTATAATTTTAATACACTGAATTATGTCGAAAAGAGAATGAAAAACTACATATCTCCACACATTTATGCTTTAAGATAAAAGTTATAGAGAAATTTTGATCAATTGAAAATTATAAATACAGAGTTCCCCTTCAGTGGTAGAAATACTCTGCTCTTGAAGAAGATAGCATAGCTGCCAACATCCTAATTAGTTTTCTGTAGTAGTGTTAGTACCCGCCTTATTTTCACACCAGACGATATTCGAGATTCCCCCCCCCCTTCTTTAATCATTTGTACATTTTAAGAGAATTACTCTAAAAATAAACCAGTGCGAAAAAAGCCGCGGATACTAATAGTACTACGGAACATAATTAGGATAGTGGCAACTATGTACCAGACAGGAGGTCCCGAGTTCAAACCCAAGTCACACTTCTCGATCTAACCTAGCCACTCAGAATTTTTCGCAGTTTTCTTCGGAACTAGAGTAAATATGGATTTTCTTATTTAATCTTAATTACATTTGGAGCGAATTACTCTGAAAATAAACCAGTGTGAAAAAAAGCCGCGGATACTAATAGTACTACGGAACATAATTAGGATATTGGCAATTATGTGCTAGACGGGAGGTCCCGAGTTCAAACCCAAGTCACACTTCTCGATCTATCCCAGCCATTCAGAATTTTTCATGGTTTTCCCCGAAACCGGCGTGAATATGATTTTTTTTTTTTTTTTTTCTTTAACCTTAATTACATTTGGAGCGAATTACTCTAAAAATAAACCACTGCGAAAAAAGCGACGGATACTAATAGTACTACTGAATATTAAGATGTTGGCAACAATGTGACAAACGGGAGGTCCAAAGTTCAAACCCAAGTTGCGATAACAAACACACATACAGACCAACCGCTAATGACCTGCTTTTAGAATTTGGAGGGACCTCATTTTTTTCAAATATCACAAAAACTCTCAATTTCCGAAATTTGATCCTAAAACAATACTCTTCTCTACCATATTTCGGAAAGGGAAATTGAAAAGAAAAAAAAATCTGTTCTTCTACAAATACTAGCTCAATTAAACAGAAAAAATTTAAAGCAAAATTCAGAAAAAAAAAAAAAAAAAAAAAACATATGGGAGGAGGGGAAAGCACCAGAAAGAAATCGAGCCACGGGCGCAGATATGTTTTTCTTTTCTTTTTTCTTTCTTTTTTTTTTTTTGTTTTTAAAAGCCCAAATTCTAAAGATATATGCTTTTTGTTAAACATAAACTATACATACATATTAGCCGTGAATTGTATGCACTTGGGAACCATTGTTATCCGTTCGACCCATATGCCAGTCAACGAGTTTGTTATAAGGGGCATGAAAACAGGACATAAGAATGAACTATTCAAAGATGAAAGAATTTTCATTTAGAAAAAGAAGGGCATAGCAATTTAGAAGACGTATTCCAATGACGGACCAGGTGCTCATATTTTTAAAGACATCTGTAGCATAGACCTTTTTTATGGTAAATATTGAAAAAAAAAAAGAAAGAAAAGAAAGAAAGAAAGAAAAAATCGAAATACACTCGTCATAATATTTTGTACAAAAGAAACTCAATATCTTTTGTATTTAAAATGTAATAAATCTAAAAATGTTCTATCATTTATAAAAGATTTGCCAAAGTGCAAATCCCTTATAACAATAATCGATATAATTTCTGATAAAAAGAGAGACATTCATAAAAATATTTTATTATAATTATTATTTATTAATTTATTACAGATTTTGTGTTTAGAATTAACATGGATTTCACAATATAAAAAGGCTATTTAATATGGATTTTTATTAATTTTCGTTTATGCGTGCGTATGCAACAAATTTGTAACTTTTATGGGTTTTAAAATGTTTGCTGTCTCTGAATTTCGTGCTAAATAATTTGTTTGTACATTAATTTTTAATTTTGAATCTTTTATTTGTCTCATAATGTATCAGGAACTCCAGTATCTGTTTTTTTTTTTTTTTTTTTTTTTTTTTTTTTATTTTTTTTTAAGGTATAAATATTATTTTTTATAATAACCATTCATTTCGCATGCATGTTGCAATTTTTAGGATTATTGCATGTTAAGTAGTTTTACCCCTGACGAAAGGACATTAAACATTTAATTAATGATACAAATTTCAGATCATCATTACAGATATTTTTTAGATGCTCATTTTCGGTGACAGTGTACCATGGATTCATAGTACACATGTTTCAGAATACTAATTTTCCACTTACCATTTTTTCCGTTTACCATTTTTTCCGTTACCATTCTTTCCGTTTACCATTTTTTCCTTTATCATTTTTTCCGTTTACCATTTTTTCCGTTTACCATTTTTTCCGTTTACCATTTTTTCCGGTACCATTTTTTCCGTTACCATTTTTACCGTTACCATTTTTTCCGTGATTCGAATAAATATGTCCCACCCCCTCCCCCAGAGATTTTTTAAAGCCGGTGCCGCTGAATGGAAATATTGTATTCTTTCAAAAATTTGGATATCAAGTTTTCATCTAATTTACAAGTTTTAAGGTGCTCTGGGTCCAAAAAAGAGTTTTTTGGAAACTGGTCAAAGTGTGGGGTATCTTGTGACTATCATATCTTCAAAACAAATTTTAAAATAAAAAAATCAGTATTTAGTATTAATGTATTACTCATAATTATTTGTTAAAAGTTAAAATAAGCTAATATTTATTTTTATTTTGATTTGGATATATATATATATATATATATATATATATATATATATATTTAATAATTTGTTTACTATTTTAATTCAACTAACTAAATATAGCTTAAAGTGTTGCAGGGAATTTCGTACCGTCCCATTTTAAGCAATTGAAATTTAAGTTAGTTGTCTCGAAAATTTAATTTTTTCTTTACTTTATTATCAATGCGTTTTTTTTTTTTTTTTTTTTTTTTTTTTTTTTTTTAATATGTAAATGCATTAAATTTGCAGAAATTACAATTTGAGTGCCGTAGATCAAAACTGTTTTCATTTTTCTACAAATTACTATAATAAAGTGATTCAATTTAGGGTCTATTTACTAAAAAGAAAAAAAAGAATCAATTTCCTTTCGTGAATAAGTGTATAATTTAAAATTTTCACACTTTTAGGTAACAAAATCTACTACCAGTAACTAGCTAGTCAGAATTTCAGATATAACTCAAGGATGTATTATAATAATATGGATAATCCGGAAAAAAAAAAAAAAAAAAAAAAAAAAAAAAAAAAAACTGAAAAGAAAAGAAGTAGAAAAATCTTTATTCCACATTTTGTATGAAACATGCTTTTATGTATATAAAATAAAAATATACGTTCAATTTATTTTGTGTTATGCATCTAAAGCTATTAAACTGTACCTATTAAAAATTTCGTTGATAGACGTAATCTATATAAATTCTCTTGGAAGTCCCTATGCACGAACAAATAATTATTTTCTCCGAGTTTGGACTTCCTACAAATATTTGTTCTTGAGTTATGGTGATAAGAAATACATAGACACACAAATACAAACCAACCGCTAAAAATCTGATTTTTGAAATCAGGGAACTTTAAAACGTGTAAGTGTAGCAAAAATTCTATTTCGAAAATTTGAGCTGAAACAATTATTTCTCTGCAATTTTAAAGTGAGACAAAGTAAAAAAATGCGTGTGTGTGTGTGTGTTGACTGGGAGGGGTGAGCACATTTCATAAAGCTAAAATGTTTGATGCCAATAACAATGTTTTAAGTAACCCTCCTATATGAAAAATATTTAGAATCCTGAATTTGGATTACAATCATACAGAAAAGTACATGTAAGCCAACCGCTAAAAACCTGATTTTTTGATTCAGGGCATTTAAAAGCGTGGAATTGTAGCAAAAACTGAATTTCGAAAATTTGAGGCAAAAACAAACTTTTTATACAATTAAGAGAAAATAATACAGAATCCTTCGTTTTGAAGGTTTACCCAATCTGAAAATCGGCATATTGTAAAATTCCATTTCTATTATTGTGATAAATTCTGAAATGTGTTTTCACAGCTGCTTCTACTGAACTGAAAATTATTAACTGAAGACAGTAGAATGTTTTCTGTAAATAAATTTCTTGAAAATTGACTTGTCTTCCTTCCACATAAAAATTACCATAAAATTTTAATAGTAATAATTAGATAATCTGCAATAAAGATTATTTTCGGGAAAAATGGTAAAGGCTGAAAATAGTACATACTTTTTACATACTTACTTTAAAAATATATAATATAGATAACAACTGTTATTTAAACGTTTTTGCCTATTAAAATTAAATTATTTTAAAGTTATTATTTAAAAAATAATTTCAACTCTGCTCGTTAATAAGAATATCATTTTTAGTGTTGAAATTTTGTTCACATGAAAAGTCGCAGAAAGTAAATAAAATCAGCGCCACATGTCGGCTGATACGCACTGAAATAAAGCCAATATATATTTTTTTAATAATATCTATTTCACATATGAAGTTTGGGAATTTATACTCTATAGGTCCTGATATATAGCTTTCCTGTACAAGGAATCACAGTATAACATTGATACCATTCCAACAATCTTATCTATACATATATTAAATCAGTATAGTGAAATACAATCATCTTTTGACATATCAGGGTTTGTGTAATTATAAACAATAGAACCTGAGAAATAGCCTTCGAAAAAAAGCAGAAGTCGCATGATAGCTACTCCACCTGTTGGGCACTTTGCATCAAAAGTTGATAGGTACTAATTTCGGTCAAGGTATATTTAAATATAAATTTACATGAAATTCTCTGTAATATTTATTGAGATAGAGCTGCCAGAAATTTTTGTCACAGAGAAACTAAATTGGTACCGATTACACTTGGGAATAAAATATGTCGCTATCATCTAATTTACTGAAACACTTTAATATGGCAGTATAAGTCAAAATTTCGTAGACACGTACAAAATGAGGATTATTTTAAACATTTCAATATAAAATCACATATATATATATATTTGTGTGCGTGTGTGTGTTTTGTGTAGAATACGGTATGTAAATCATTTAACATTCGTTTACACGGCTACCCAATATAATTATATTGGGCAGTATTTGGAAATTCCTGGAAATGCATTTCATGTTGTGTTATGTATTTTTCATATGGAACTTAGTTTGAGTACACAATGTGGAGTATATATAATTTATAGACAATATACAGGTCTATTTAAAATTGATTGAACACGTCCTTTTCCATTGGGTATAATTGATTGAAATGTTTTACTGTATTTTACCATGTCTAATAAAACTGCTTAGTTGAAAATTAATTTTTTTTATACCCATACGGTAAATAAGTAATAAATTTAGTGGTTTTTCGTACAATATCGCGTTTTGAGGTTCCCTGAATCATGAAGTCATGCTTTGAAATGCTGATTATTGTGTATGTCAATTATTAGCGTAATTTTTAGAAATAACTAGAAGCAATTTAACTTTGGTATTTTAAAGTTCACGTGGTGTTGCCACTTGGAAATTCTGGTGCAAATTGGTAAGTTTCAAGGAATATTTCTGTTTAAAGTTGTCTAAATATTTGAATATTTTGAAATAAGCTTTTAAATTGATATAAGTTTTGAAATTTTGTAAGTGCAGGTACTATATTTAAACGCGGGTTTTACACTTAAATTTCGTCGTCTCGGTGACTGAGAGGGGAAAATGAAAATACCATGATATCAACTTTAGTTGACAGAAAACTTTGAGTATTGTACCTTCAATGTGTATGGGGGCGACGTGTCTGGGGGTTGCCAAACGACCTACGCTTTTCAAAAGACAACTATTTTTTCTTTCTCATGATAATAATAGCCGTGCAGTAGATAATCCAGGTCCTTTATCCTTTTCTTATAAAGAAGTGCACATGTTTTTTGTTATCAAACAGTTTACTGAAGAATGAATAACTTGTTTTCATCGATAACAAACAAGCTGTGGTACAATATTTAAAATATTTGAAACACGAAGAACTCTGTTATCTTAAGTAATAGAAGCATACAATACACATAGTGCAAAATATATTACATTATTTTATAAAATTCTTTATTTAAACTATGCATATCACTTTAAACTAAAAATAAATATAATAAAATTGATTCAAATGATTAAATTCTGAATTTTAATCTCGGACAAAGACTATCACTGTACAATGGCAAAATATTTTTATATTTTTTTCACCGTTTTATTTTTTTCACTGAACATGTACTGTATAGGAATATTCGAAATGCATTATTCACAATACAATGGGACGATATTAAAAGTTGCTCACAGTTCTGTACATTTTAACGACACAATATCCTTCATTATTATTACTATTATTATTTTAAGCATGACATAAAATATTGTGTGAGAAAATTCAAGATTCAAGGCGCCTCCTGCGGGAAAAAATTCAAAAAAGAAAGTCTGCAATAAAATAAATAAATAAAATAATAATAATAATAATAATAAATAATCGAGGAGTATGAATAATTATTAAAATTGCACTTATTAAAATATCATATTTTAGAGCAATTATTTTTAATTTTAAATATTATGCTTGCAAAAAAGCTTAATATTAATATCGTTTTTAAATAATTTCTGAAGTTTTAATTTGAAGTAAAATTTAAATCTTTATGTGGGATAGAATAGGTATTTCCAAAAAGAAACATGAAAGGAAAAGGATTTAGAAAAATACGATAGAAGAAGAGAAGGACGCAAAATAAAATTTCATTTATTTATTATTATTATTTTTTTATTGTAGTCAAATGCAAATTAATTCATACCTAACACATTCCTGTATCCATTTTCACTCATATGTATATGGAAATTGTAATGAAAGAAAAATTGTTTAAAATATGTATTTAAAGTTTCAATATATTTTTAAAAATATGTATTTAAAGTTTCAATATCTTTTTAAAATAAATTTAAATATTTTATATAAAAACCTAATACTCTGAAAAAAAAAAAAAAAAAATAAATAAATAAATAAAACTGATTCTCACTACAATTGATTTTTTTTTTTTTTTTTTTTTTTTTTTTTTTTATATATATAAATGCTGAAATTTGTTTTAAAATCTATTTAGATTACATAATGTCTCAGATTTCTTTAAAAATTTTTTATCAAACTAATTAAAGTATATTTATTGAAATTTTATTTTTTCCGACTGATTGAAAATAATGCCTGGACCGGGACTCGAACCCCGTAACTTTGACTTACAAGGTCAAGGCTCTACCAATTGAGCTAATCCAGGCATCCCGGTCCAGGCATTTTTTTCACTCAGTCGGAAAAAATAAAATTTCAATAAATATGATTTTCTTCCACAGCTGATTGTGTGATTTTATTAAAAAAAAAAAAAATAATTAAAGTATCTCTATCACATCTAAATCTATGTGATAATTTCAAGAAGCAGGTTTTACTTCTAAATTACATTTCATATAAAGGAGATCGAAAGATTTTTCAAGATGCTCTTATTATTCTATTTTTGTAGCTGATGAGATTTCATTTTGTTAGACATGGAGATAAGTTATGATAATTTAAAAATAAACTATTAAATACAATTTAGAGTTTCTTTCCCTTTTTTTTTTTTTTAAATAATTGTTTACAGATATTCATTGTTAGTAATATTTATAAATTGGATATAAAATAATAATAATAATAATAATAATAATAATAATAATAATAATATTTGTTATTATTATTTAATTCAGAAAAATTTAGTGACCTATAAAACAGTTCTAATAAATCCGCAAAAAGAATAAAAAAAAAAAAAAAAATGTAACCAGACTAACATGTGTGATTTTATAACTAAACGTATCTAATTATGCATTCAAAATAACTTTCATTCACTAATTTTCATTCCTGTATTCATAATAATAATCTTATAATATCTAAATTCTAAACGATAATGCATAAATTCGTTATTTCACAAATTTACATATGTACGTGAATAATACAAATCATCTTCCTTTACATTTGTTGAATGATTATACTTTGATTTAAATTACATCGCAACGCAAGTTAGTTTTGCTATGATGTTAAAAAATACTACACTACTATTTTTCAACTTCAACCAATCGTAAACTTTGTAGTAAACCTTTGACCTCGTAGTAAATTCGCCCCGCCTCTCGTAGTAATTTCTCCCCGCCTCTCGTAGTAAAATAATGGATACTGTTTTCCACCGCACAACCGAGGACCTGAGTGTGTAAGCCTTTCATTTGGACTTCAAAATGTTTACACACTTCACACACAAAAATGTGCCCCTTTTATGGAAACCGAGGACTCGAAAAAAAAATCACCTGAGAAGTCGTCAATGTACTAAATAATACTTATATATCACAATACAATACGAATTTCTCATGTTTTCAAACCGAGGACGTCCTCGTTTTCTGAGCGTCCGCGGTTAGAAGGTGTGTATAGGCATTGAAGTCCACGGTTTCCACCTTACGGGAACACATACACACACACACACACACACACACACACACACACACACAAACCATTTGCTGAAAACATGATTTTCGTATTCAGGTCACCTCAAAACGTGTAAATATAACAAAATCTCGCGTTCGAAAATTTGACCCAAAAAACAATACCTTATGGGTGAGAGAAAGTAATAAATAAATGGATAAATAAAAGAAAAAAAATTACAGCTGCTGTTTTTCACTTTATTTCACCATATTGGCTTACTCGTAAATACATTTTCACGTAAAAACATATAAATTTGGTAATTTTGTACAAAAATGTGTGATAAACATAATGAAATAAATCATTTATGTGTCAAAGTATTGTTTTAGAATCTATTTAATGTTACGTAGGGGAAAACATTTGTTTTATAAAAATTTATAGACTCCAAAACTATTTCAAACTTATTAGATTTTGCTAAGATATAAAACAGCTAATTCGGATGTGCAGTATGTATTTTTTTTTTTTTTTTCACAATTGTTTATAGTTATTTTGATTTTTTTTTTTGTGTGTGTGTGTGTTTTATGCGTTTTTGCGTTTTTCCCGACCTCTTTCTATAAGTTAAGTATATTTTTCTATAATTTCAAGATAATGTCAGCAAAAATAAAATGTGTGCAACTTTTTATTTTATTTATTTATTTATTTAACATAAAAGGAACATTTTTTGACACGAGAAATAAAAATAAAAAATAAATAAAAGTTAAACTTGTGTTATTAAAAATTTCTGATTGACGTCATATTAGCTTTAATTGATTTTTTTTTTTTATTTAAATAATAATTTTAATGAATTGAATGATTGCACATGTTTTATTTTTCTTGATTTTATCGTCCTCAAACAAATATTAATGGATATGTAGTTTATTTTAAATTAATCATGTTTCTACTCAATGTAATCAAGCACAAAGAAATGTCGTTTCATCAACGACTGTATGTAGCGGTATTTGGCCATGGTTTTGAAATGGTGAAAATAATCGCCAATCGAAACATATTTATTTAAAAGTTTGAATCATTCATTTTCTTTTTAATTCATTTAAATATTGCAAGCAGTGAATCGGGTCAAGTGTGCTAGATAAGCTGCTGCGGGGGTTAGTGAGCGAAGTGAGTAGTGGGTAGAGCACCCTAGTACAACAAAGAAACCTTATATGTACAGGATACTCGATGCTCTAAGTACCAAATATGAATAAATTGAAGAGTTAATTTAATTAAAAAAATGTGCGCATGGTACATTGCCTGCATAGATCTAAAAGATGATTCCGTGCATTTAGGTGCAGATTGCAGTGCTTTAAATACATTTACGGTAGCAGATAGGAATATTACGGGAGAAGATGAACTTCAAAACTTTTAAAACATATTGATAAAACAAAAACTATCACAGCTTTATATTCATTTGAAAAATATTGGGATATACCAATGAAGAAGATTGGTACAAAAATTGTACATTATTCCAGATACACCGAGAAGGCTTTTGCGTTAATGCTATGTCATCTGGCTTGAAAAATGCGGCAACTACGTTTCAAAAAATAATGTGAGAAACTTAATAAGGAATTGACAATAAACAATTGTATTTGTATTTCTACATTCATAAACTCTTGAGAAACACATCTCAAATATCGTGATATTTGTTTCAGTAAGTTAAGGAAACTATAAATTTCAAAAAACTCACATTTGCAAATTATAATTTTTATAATATCTTTTCCAACCGCATTGTTTTGTATGTATCTGAAAAATGTCTGTATTCATTGCATTGTACAACCTACAAAGTATTTGCCTCCATGATGGCAGGTTAAAAATAATTTTGTTTTTAATTGAAGAGAAAGAAAACTCGCAAAACTTATTTTTTATACTTGTTTCGATATTTCGAAGAAAAACCATTTATAGGTTGCTTTTGTGTAGTTCTCAAGTAGTGATTTCCATTGTAGTATATTATTTAAAAACAAAAATCTTACAAAAGTATAACTTGTTTCAGCTGTAACAGTAAACAGTCTCACAAAATATCTTTATAGCTTTATTTTTAAATAGAAAACAATATTTTTTATAGCCTTATTTCTCATCTAAGCTTTACGTACACGCCATACATACCATGTACAGTTCCCCCACGTTGCTTATGCCTAACATCGAGGATGATTCTATAGGCCTGTAGGGGTACTAAATTGACGGACAGGCTGAAATTTGGTAATCATCCAGTTCGGTGTTCCTTTATCGCTTATTTTCTGTCAACGTCAATATACGGGATGAGACGCTTTAGAAAGATGCCCTAGGGCATTCCATCTATAGGCCTAGGTCCCTAGCGTAGTCAATCGGCCTTAACCTATAAAACAACCTCTTAACGACAATGATTATCATCCCTATTTTAACACTGTACTCATTGAGTCAGTACTTGCGCAGAGGCTCCATGGTCCCAATAAACATAGTTATGGAATACTAAAGAAATCACCGCAACACTGAAATTGAACATTTTCTCCTTCCCTTATAGCTCAATAAAAATTAAATGAAATTCTAAAACATAGAAAAATAATAATAAATATAACAAAATATATATATATATATATATTTTCATTAAAGCAGAGTTATGACATTAAAATAAAACAAAATATATTATCACAGTTTTTTACAATTTAAAATATTTTTAACTACTTGATATTAGTTATTAATGACATACTTAGTACTCATTTATTTTATTCATTTTTAATTTTTTAATGAAAAGAAACAAATTGATTATGATAAAAGAAATAAGAAATAATTAATAACACTTGCACTAATTAATGTTGAAATATTAAAAAAAAAAAAAGTATTTTACGTCTAGTTCCTGTTTCTTAAGTAGTTTGTTTTGATAAAAAAAAAAAAAAAAAAAAGTAATGTTTAATGCATTTTTACCAAAATTTGACAACATAGTGCTGAAGGAAAAAAAAAATTAAATATGTAAAAATGTGATAAATTTCTGAAGTATGTCTTTCTATTTTTCATTTTTGTTTTTAATACATATATTTATAAAACTTACATAACAGGATGTCAAAACTCTGAAAATACTAATAGTGTCATGGTAAAAATGAAACTGGAAAAGTGATTTTCAAATATATTGAATCTAAGGAAAATGCATGTGTAGAGATATTTGAATGATAAAATTTAAAGTAATATTTGAAAGGAATGTTTTCCACATTTTCATAAGTCAATATTTTATGCTTTCATTTCGATTACTCAACTACCGTAGATAATGGAAGTATTGTTTTAGGTCAAAATATCGATATCCAATTTTCAAATCTAACTAACATGTTTTAAAATCTTCTGAGTCAAAAAGAACGTTTTTTAACAACTGTTTTTTTTTTTTTTTTTTTTTTTTTTTGTGTGTGTGTGTGTGTGTGTGTATGAATATTCTGAATATCATATCTTCAAATGGAATAAAGAGGGAACGAGGAAATATCAGAATTAAGGCAGGTCCGGTATGTATATGACATTGTCAACTTTTGGTGAAAATTGGAAAAACTAAAAGTGAAACGATAAAAATCGTAAGTCCGTATACCAAAAACGGCCGTAAAGAATATTTTCAAAGTTGCTATTTGAACTCCATTTTAGATGTTTTTTCATATATATTAATTGGTTACTTCAGGAAGATTGATAGGGCTTCTTGTATAAATTGGCTAATTTTAGGTCTCACAAGTGTTTATTAAAAAATGGTTTTTCTGATTTTCTTCAAATTCATCAAATCAACTCCTTCTTAGATGTCCTTTCATTTGTATTTTTTTTTTTTTTTTTTTTTTTTTTTCTGGTGAACAGATGAGTTTCCCGAATTTTGGTTGAAGTTAGAAGTGGGACTGAAATTTGGTATCTCAAACACGGCTCTAACATTTTTATTTTTTTTTTTTTATATAAATCCTTTTTTAGAAGTTCTTAAAATAAGCTCTAACAATTTTCTTAAAATTTGTCACGTAAACTCCCTTTTAGATGTCGTATTGGTTGGTTGCTTCAGGAAAATTGAAATAATAACCAAGAATGTATCACTTGATTACCATAGAAAAATTGACAGGCATCCTGAGTGAGTAAATCAGTTTTAGATTACTCGGAAAGTTGAGATTGAAAAAACGATTCTACGAACTTTTTTAAAACCTGCAACGTACACTTTTTTCATTTTCATTTTCATTTTTATTTTTTTTTTTCATCCTGTGTGATGATTTTCTTGTTTCGTTTATTTGAATTTAGTTTTAAGTTTCCTTTGGGAGCTCATGTGCTTCTTTCGCATGCTTTTGTATTATTATTGTCTTTAATAATTGCTCGTTGTTTTCCGGCTCGTTCCATGTGTTGTGATTTTGTTTGTAAGTGGAGGGGTTTTTCATTTTCCTGCCACTCTTGGGCTTGCCGGCCATGAACCTTCGGGTTGGTTGGTGGCGGGGTGTATGTATGTATGTATGTACACTTTTTTCATATGTGTTTGCGACGTATTCATTAGTTTGCTTTTACAGAATAAATGGTAGGTGTCTGATTTGTTAGTATGGTACCCAGGTGGCACAGAAATATTGGCCAATTACCTACATATATTGACCGACATTTTGAAGTCACTGAATGTCATACGTCAAACTTACACTATCTATCAATATTAACAGACGTAATTTAAAAGTGTTAATATAGAAAAGCATCTAAAAGATTTATTTTCTGTGCTAATAACTATTATGATCCGAAAAGAATATTATGAAAAATAAATTTATATAGAATAATATTTTTAAAGAAGTACAATTTTTAAGGCTTTATTTTTAATATTTGTTAATATTAACCAACTTCATAAAAATGATATATCAGATAAGAATATCTGTGAATATATCTTTCAGAGTGGGGGGTCATTTTATATTCTCCAATATTATATTTTTATATTGGCCAATATCTTTGCGCTGCCTGGGTAAGACGACAAAAAATTCACTTGTATCCAAAAAGGTGTATAATGTGCATAGTTGTGGTAATGGAAGTCATTTGGTTGCTTCACACTAGATTTTTAATCTTATTGTGTTTATTTATAGAAACGGAAAGTCATAAGAATTATTTTCTGTGTACTAAGAAATTACGCAAAATTAAGAATTACCACTTCAAACAAATGTAAGCAATATATTTTTAATTGGAAATCAGAATTAGTTTTAATAAGAGTTAAATATGATAATTTATTAATTTCATGTTTACAATCCAGAGTAAATAAAATAAAACTGACGGTACTCAGAGGCTGATAACTCTGCGACTATTAATAGGATACGAATGAAACTTCAAATGCGTGTTTTATGTGTTATGCGGCTAAATATTTCATAGAAAAAACTTTTACATTTTGCCAACTGTTAGCATTTCTGAACGGAAGCAAATGCAAGGACATTCTACTATATAAATGACATTTTCATTAAAACTAAACATTTTTTCACTATTACTATGCTGCTAGACAAGAAGGGACGCCTATTGGTCGCTTTTATTACAACATTCCTTTGGGTCTGTATTAGGCAGTAAACAACCAACTGTTGTAACAATAGAATAACCACATGGAGTATAACAACCATTAACAGTACGAGCTATTCGCTAAACATATATATATATATATATAGGAATAATTTAACAAATGATATGAAATAAAACCCCAAAACACACAGACGTCTTCATCAGGGAGGTCCTTCTGTGTAGGAGTTAAAGAGAAGTTTCTGAAAGGATAGTAGCAATTAGCCAATAACCATCCTTAGCCCCAACTTCTCCATAAACAGAAAACAACCTTTAACAGAATAGAAATTTAACAGATCTGAAATAGATCGAAAGAGGAAAACACTGAAACATTCGGTTATAAGTTAAGGCATGACAGTTAATTTGCAAGGATTTTAAGAGCTATTTTTAAATCACAATCATTATTGCATAAAATGCGAATTCTTTTAAACTATGTGAACATATGAAAGGTACAAAATATCGTTAACTAAAAGGTTTAAAGCCATTTTTTTAAAAAAAAGGGGGGGGGACAAATTTAAAATTTATTATAATAATACGTAAAACAGAGAAAACTAGCGCTAAAAGCTGCTCAGCTAAACAATGCTTTTTAAATAAGAACGTTATTTTACGTTTTTACGTTATATTATAATAATCTTTAATTTTGTATCATTTTATATCGTACACATATTCGCTTTTAAAAAATTCTTATTTAAAAAGCAGTGTTTATCTAAGCAGCTTTTAGCACTAGCTTTCTCTGTTTTACGTATTATTATAATAAATTTTAAATTTGTTTCCCCCCTTTTTTTAAATGGCTTTAAACCTTTTAGTTAACGACCTTGACTGTAGGATTTCTTTACAAAGATTTTGTACCTTTCATATGTTCACACAGTTTAAAGAATTCGCATTTTATGCAATAATGATTGTGATTTAAAAATAGCTCTTAAAATCCTTGCAAATTAACTGTCATGTCTTACTCTTAACTTATAACCGAATGTTTCAGTGTTTTCCTCTTTCGATCTATTTCAGATCTGTTAGATTTCTATTCTGTAAAAGGTGGTTTTCTGTTTGGTGAGAAGTTGGGGGGTAAGGATGGTTATAGGCTAATTGCTACTATCCTTTCAGAAGCTTCTCTTTAACTCCTACACGGAAGGGCTTCCCTGAGGAAGACTTCTGTGTGTTTTGGGGTTTTATTTCATTTCATTTGTTAAATTATTCCTATATTCAAGTTTTACATTTTCTTTTGCAGCAATTTTGCGCATTGGTTTGTAAATCTCCTGTTGGTTTTTCTAATCTTCAAATTTTTATTTTAATTTCATATATATAAATACTTGTTTTAAAAGTTTCTTATATATATATATATATATATTTCTGATATAAACCTCAGCGTATTGATTTACTACATAATACATATATGTATTTTAAATTATTCTAATCAGTATAGAATTCGAATTGTTTCAATTTCAATACTATCAGTTCAATTTTTACTACATTGTGCTTAATACATTCAAATATTGCTGAATGACACTAAATAATTAGAGATTAGAAATTCGATGAAGTGAAAGTAGAGTATTTTTAATTTATTCGAATAACGTATTATTTAATATTCGCAGAATAAAGAAATATTTTCAAATATTTATGAGCGAAGATTGCTGGTCAGATGTCTATCGGGTCGATTAGTTCGTAAAAAATTGGCGCACTATGCCAAAGGACTTAGATTATGTTATTGGCCTGACGACTTTTATACCTTTATTAAAGTTGATTCAGATTTTACATCCGACCAATTTCACGTTGTGATGTAACTGAACATTTGGCCCATTCTTAAAAGAAAAAGAAAAAAAAAAAAAAAAAAAAAAAAAAAAAAAACGTTCTGTTTGGATTACAGTTATATTTCAATTACATATAAGAACGGGGGTTCGATTTCTGAAATGAAGCAATGCAGTTCATATTTCAGCTGGTAGGAATAAAAAAAAAAAAAAAAAACAGTGCTGTGGCGCCATTAATCAGAATATACATCTGAATATATTCGACAAAAAAGATTTTTTTTACTATGTATATCTATCTGTCTCTCTCTCTCTGTGTCTGTCTGTAAAATTGTACTGCGAAATAGACCGATTTCAAAGTTGTTTTATTATTATTATTATTAGTAGTAGTAGTAGTAGTAATAGTAGTACGCTGATTAAAAAGGTATGATTAGCTATGTTTGAGAAAAATTTGTACGACTTTTTAAAAATTATTTAAAAGGTCATTTCTTTTAGGGGAGGGGGCATTTTACAGTGATATTTTAAAATTTGTGATTTGTCGATCTCTAAATTCCAATACACATTAAATAGGGAATCACATGGTTTTTCGATTCAAGTTTATAAATACTCGTACATATATATATTTTTTACGAATTTTCAACCGATTTTAACAAATTAAAAATCACCTAAAAAAAATGGTTTTGATTTCACAGTCGAAAAATTTATGAATTCGTATGGAATTCAGAGATTATATAGACAAATGCAATTTAAATAAATTCAATGCTGAGGATTTTTATAAAACTAATTTTAGACTCGTTAAATGTACTTGAAAAGCATTACTGTAAATGATAAAATAATATAAATATTTGCGCTAGAATGGTAGTTTTATAATTTATTTATTTATTGTAGCTAAATTTACTTAATTGCAAAATGTTCAAAATAATATAACATAATTTTCAGTATACTTCAAAAAATTTGAGGAAATTTTTGTAAGTCCATTCAAAAAAGATTTTTTTTTCTTCATTTCTATGATTGCAAAATGACAGGATAAATCCCCATCCAAAATAATTTTCTAATGTATGTGAAACAAGAGCAATTGGAATGAAGTTAAAGAAATACACAATTCATGGTTACAAAGTGAAATATGGAAAAACAGTCAACACTTTTATTGCGAATTTTAATGATAGACTGTAGCGACACCATTTCTCTGCCAGAGTATCAAAGCTTACCGATGAACAAGGGGTTAACCTTTTGTCTAGAGGTATGTCTTTGGACTCCTATCTGAAGGATCTCAGATTCGAGTACAAACTACCGCACGCGCTTCTGCATTGGCGACCGCGGACGCTCCATGCAGCGAGTTATCATCTTCTTTCTATGGCAATAGATAACAGCACCACATCTTCCCTGCGACAAAGCCTGTGAAACGTCCACAGCACAAAGCTTATCACGCCCAACGCCATGTAAATTTACAGACAGGGAACTGAGAACACAATCTGTTAACTGCTACCGTCTACAGGAGTAATATCGCTCGTACGCCAGCGTAACTCTCTGGGAGGGGGTGTATAATAGCGACGCCATTTCTCAAAGCTTACTGATAAACACGGGGTTAACCATTTGTTCAGATGTATGTCTTTGGACTCCTATCCATCAGATCTCAGGCTCGCGTACAACCTACCGCACGCTTTTTTGCAAGACTATCATTACAAACTTACTATTACAACCTATAAGAAATAATTAAACTGCATTTATTGCGATTTTATTTAACGAGGACGGCTGAGGGGATTTTTAGGTAGGTTAAACATTTTATAGAATTTTTTTGCTAAGTATGTGGAGTTATCCAAAAATTACAGCCTTTAATATGATTTATAGATTCTCTCTAAAATATTAGTAATGTAAAGAGCGTTAAAACACCTCTACCTTTTAATCCAATTAAGCGAGGCACTCACAAACTTTTCATAGAATAGGTGGTACCCGTGGTTTATTTTGATCACCCATTTGACAACTAAATTAACGATTTTACGTCGTAAATGTCAGTGGCGTGATAGAGGTCTGACTACATAGGATTACTTTTCAGCAACAGTTGTCACGAGGATTAATACAAATTCAAAGCATTCTAAAACAATAAAAAATTATCAACAAGCTCTAAATATGTGATAACAGGTTATTAAATGTAAATATTCCTTCATGTATCTAACCAAACAACACTTTTAAACTCTTTAAATTTTGAATTTTTTCTTTTAGTTCTAACTTGTATGATTTCTCACTTCACAAAAATCATTACATTACAGTTATAAAACCGATTCAAAAGCTACACACAAGTGGTGGAAACATTTTTATCTCAAATGATGTATATGGATCAGTACACCTTAATTTAAATTAATAATATACGGATACGAGAGGAAAAATCCCTAATTTTTATAGGTGTCACTGGACAATATAGATTTTCTTTTTCATTATTATTAATTTTAGACTAAAAAACTTTTTTTTTTTGTGTGTGTGTGTGTTACTTTCTTGCTTTTACATAACAAAAGTCGGTAGACATTTTTTTTTTTTTTAATCTTAAAATACATAATCATAAAATATAAAATAAAATTGGCAAACGAAAAAATAAAATTAATATACCGTTGATGAAACGATTTTTGTTTTAACGAACAGTCATTCTTTATCAACATTTTATAAAAGTTCTCACTAGTATAAGTAGTTAATTAGTACAAGTCTTAGTATTTAAAGTAGGTACATAAAGGGGATTTTTTTCACATGTCTACATTTTGTTCACTGAAGAAAACAGTCGCTTTGTGGGAGCGTTTTTGCCAGGAGGACATAAAATGAATTCAACTAACTTTTGCATATTTCTGTGAGGTGGTGGTAGTGTTATCATTAAGGCTAATTGTCTGCACTTGGGCTCTAGGCCTGAGAAAGAGAGTCCTCCGTTGTGTCTTTCTAAGAGGTACTAGCCCATATTTACGCTAGTTTATGAGAAAACTACAGAAATCTCCTAACGGCTAAGCCAACGAGCGTGACCGGGTATCGAACCCAGCGCCTCACGTAGACCAGCTTCGAGGACAGAACCTCCAGGTCACTGGTGGGCCTATTTTTATAAGGAATATTATTCATGCAAAACTGAGAACACACTTCAACCCACCGCGTATCGATCAGAGCACCACCTTCTTAATGATTTCATGACAATTTCAATAGTGATTCCGTGTTCTGGATAAAAGAACCGTACAAATATAGATAATACTTTTATTTCTTTGTGATTCGAAGAGTATGAATAGATATAAACCATAATATGCTCTGGCAAGTTTATTAGAAAGTTGTTCTTTTGCGAACCTAACGCACAAAAAAGTTAGTGTTCACCGTTCGATACAGCCAACAGCCGAATGAGCTTCTCAGTTTTGCGAAATTTTTTTAATTAAGGACTAAATCCCTTTCATTTGAAAAAGAGGACAGACGACGAAAAACTTAAAAAAGAGGACTTTTTAGTCCTGTAATATTTTTTCGTTCAAGAGGGCAGAGCGTTGAAAAAGTAGACTGTCCTCTTAAAAAGAGGGTGTCTGGTCACCTTACCTAAGATTAGCATGATTTTACATTTTTGAATCAATATATATATTTCATTTTATTTATTTATTTATTTTTGTTTGGTAGCACCGTATACTGTCAGAAGTCTATCTAAATTTAGACCGAACTTTTACTCGCCACAGTAAAATTTTCACTCGCCAATGGCGAGCTGGCGAGTGGAAGTTTCGCGCCCTGATCTAATGCGTATCCAGAACATTAGAAACACCCACAGCGGTAATAAATAAATAAATTGTAAAGTACGATTTCCTAGACTTGTGCTGTTTGGGCTCTAGTTAAAATACTTTCAGTAACTCTTCGTAGAAAATTAATTAATATATTTCAGTAACCAAATTAATATATTGGTTTTTAAATATTTTTACTTTAAAAAGATAAATGATTATAGTTTCATTGATATTAATTCTTATAAATTAAATCTATACGCGGATATTAGTTTCAAAGAAATATATAGATATTACTTGCATTTGTAATAAGTTAATAATAATAAAAAAAAACTATTAATTCATAAAAAGCCACTAATTCACATTTAAAAGATTAATTCCATTATTATATATTCCACTCAAAACATTTAGATATGATATTTAAATTAAATACTTAACTAAATATTTAAATTTTTATCTTATTAGAATCTCATTCGGACATATATGTACATTAAAAATTTATTTTACTTTATGAACTAAAAGAAAATATTTTTAATATAGAAATATTTTATTTTTACAAATCTTTTATATATGTGTTATGTAAATATATACACTTTTGATGGTGTACATTTTTCGTTAATACATAAAATATATGATTTATTTTCACTTATTTATCAACATTTAATTTATTGTATTAAAAAAAAAAAATAAAGAAGTTTTGTCTATGTAAAGGAATATATATATATATAAAAAAAAAAAAAAAAAAAAAAAAAAAAAATGAAATTTTCTGTTTAATATGAAAAAAAATTAAAATACAGAATGTTAAAGTATTTGTTTAAATATTTTGGACTAAGAAATAAATCAAAATGAATGAGAGAATATATTTCAATTGTTAAAACTTTTACAATCACAGTTAACAGAATAGTATTTTTATTTATAAGTGTAATAAACTCAATACGTTTTAATTTATTTCAAACAAAAGTAATCCCTTTGTTTATTTTTCAAATATATGTGCATTTAAATAAGAAAAATGCTAGAAAATATCAATTTTATTTAATATATTTTTGATAGTTAATCTCCACAGATATACATATTACTATCTCTTAGTTTTGCATGAGAAAAACAGTAATAACCAATGTATGCCTGGCTTCTGTGCCATAAAAGGAAAGTTTCTAACAAAATAAGAAAAGAAAATTTTACTTCAAAACACTGTCTAAAAAAGCAAAAATGATAATTGGGAAAGCTAGATCTCCTTTCAAAGAAAGTATCTTTATAAATGGCGGAATCAAAGATGAATCTTCGTTCTGACGACATTTATTTTCGGAATAGCTTAGAGAGTTTATAATTAAGCAAACCGTAAAATACGGAATATAAATAGAACATTGCTCTTTAGTTTTAATGGTAAAATGATAGAATCACCTTCATCATATGTTTGGAATACTTAAACAACTCTTATATGTTATGACATACAAAATATATGATTTTTTTTTTTTTTTTAACTATAAAGAAGTTTGTCAATTCTGTTGGAGAAAGCCTTCGATGCGGATTTTGTTAGCAAAAAATATAATAAAAATTGTTTTACTAAAAATAAATACTAAACTTAACGTTATGAATTAAGTAAAATAGGTATTGTCGACATAAAATAATTTTAAAATTATGTTTAGTTTAGGTGGAACCCGAGAAAACTTCATAGTAGTACGTTAAGTGTACCTGTGATGTGCACGGTACTAGTAACTGACACGTTTAAACCTAAACTATCAAGATATTCTTTCTGATTCGTGATTTGGTTTGTCCCTTTGAAAAAAATACCGATTTTTGGTCCCATGAAGAGCTATTATGAAGGTTTATAATGCGATGGGAGAAAACCAATTGTTTGTGTCCCACTAACTCTAGCTTCCTACATTTGATATGATTCCCCCCCTCCCCCTCCCCAAACCATTAAACAGCGGTCGCTGAAAGCGGTCGTCGAGATATTTCATGCACAAGGGAATGCAACTTGCATGCTTCTTTCTCTTTCCAGACCAAAACACGTCTGGAATCAGCGTTCAGACTATATCTGTACACTTCAGTAAACAATACTCGAGCACAGTCTTCTTGACTCTAGTTAACATGACGACAGCACCAGTTTAAACGGACCCTTTTGGAAGTTGTATTGAGTGAGACTGAAACCATTGGTTTTCTCACATGCCGTTCAACCTCGTACAGCCTTCGTGCAGCAGTAGAACAGCTAATTCGAGTTCCTGCGGCAGCTCTACAACCAAATCTCTTGTAGACGCTTTGCAGTTTCTTCAAACCAATAATGACAGACAATGATCTTCAGATGCAGTTCTTGCGCTTGGTTGCCCTTGACCAGGCTGTCTATCGACTGATTCAGTGCTTAAAAAGCGGCTCCAAAGTTTTGATATTATACTTTGAGGGATATCCAAATCTTGGGCGACTTGGAATTGTGTTTGATTACTCTCCATTCTAAATTATTCACCACTTTTGACCTTTATTTAAATATTGTTTTTGAGCCTTAACTAATGAATATTGATCATTTTAAGGAACAACATTCACTTTAAACAACACTAGAGGTCAGATCTCCAATATGCGTCACTGCGCACAACATTGTCAATACATATTTCCCGCGCTAACGTATTTGCAGAAGTGCAATTTTGTGTTCAATTATATTTAATTAACATAAATAATTGAAGCATTGAACTTTGGTTGCAGTGTACACATACACTGAAGAGTAAAAAATACTGGCACACCGGGCTAATATTGTGTAGGGTCCCCGTGAGCACGCAGAAGTGCAGCAACACGACGCAGCATGGACTCGACTCATGTTTCAAGGAGTGCTTGAGGTAATTCCCACTATAAATCCTGTAGAGCGATAATTAAATCCATAGGATTACTCGCATTGTCCTGCTGAAATTGACCGTAGGAATGCAGAAATAACATGAATTGTTGCAGGTAATCACGCAGGAAGCTTACGTATCATCACTTGTCCGAGTCTTAACTAAACGTATCAGGGGTTCCATATCCCAACAAACTACACACTTACTATAACATGGCAGATCCTCTCCCAGCTTGAACAGTCCCTTTTTCACATGTAGAGCCATGGATTCACGAGGCTATCTCCATACTCGTAAACATCATTCGAACAATATAATTGGAAATAAGACTCACTCGTCAGACAAGGCAACGTGTTTCCAATCATCAACAGCCCAATGACGGTGTTAGCCGGCCCAGGCGAGGCGTAAAATTGTGTGCCGTGCAGTGAACAATGATACACGACTGGACTTTTGACTTCGAAAGCCCATATCAATTATAACCCGTTGAATAGATCGTATCATTACAATCTGTAGCAATTTGAGGAAGGGTTGCACGTTTGTCATGTTTAATGATTCCCTTAAGTCGTCACTGGTCCCATTCTTTCACGACTTTTTTTCGGCCACATTGATGTAAGATATTTGATGTTTTACCGGATGATTCCCGATATTCACGGTGCACTTTTAAAATGGTCGTACACGAAAATCGAAATTTGATCGCTACCTCAGAGAAGCACTAACCCCTCTTTCGTACACCAACTACAACGCCACGTTCAAAGTCGCTTAAATCTTAATAAACTTCCATTGTAGCAGCAGTAATCTATCTAACAGCTTTGACAGACACTTGTTATTTTATATAAGCACTGCCGACCGCATCGCGTTACTCTGATTCGTTCCCTACCTCTGTTATTTGCATATGCACGCCTGTACCATTTTTTCTTTGCTCTTCAGTATATATATATATATATATATATATATATATAAGAACCGAAAAACTTGTGACACGAGGGTAAATTCAAACGAAGAAAAACAGAAATAAGAACAAGAAGCAGATGCTACCACAGCTTAAGACGGTTGGAGCAGGTTTTACCGTTTTGTCGAATGCTAACTTTACCCAAATTCTCTGAAAGACCCTATCATTTAAAAAAAAAAAAAAAAAAAAAAAAAAAAAAAAAAGGCTAAAATGAATATTTTTATTATTAAATTAAAAATAAACCAAAATTTTATATTTTTTGAAATTTATAAAACAAATTTAAATAAACTAAATCAATCATATATATTATAATTTTAAAAATAATTAATTATGCCTAAAAATTAAATTTATGCAAACAAAATCAATCAAATATATTATATTTTAAAATATTATGCACCCTGTACAATTATACATAACGATGAATATATATATACAAGGTCTGTCCAGAAAGAAATGAGAGTGAATTTTTCGGGCAAAGCAAAAGGCCAAAGGGGCGACATTTGCAGGTGGTACGGGTGGTGGGGATTGTCAGATACAGAGTCAAGCGGAAGTCAGATGGCTTTGAGCCTTTGCAGCGTACGGATCGCTCGTGAAACAGACGCATGTATCAAAGTGACGTTAGGTTTTTTCAGAATGCAGTAGAGGGTTGAGCTGTGATATGCCATAAAGTAGTGTGTAAATTTAAACAAATCAAATACTTAGACACTTGCCATGTTACAAGAAAGATTCTCTGCCCAAGGTTCAAGTGTTTAAGTGGCAAAAAGCCTTTAAAGATGGAGGAGAGTATGTCTATAATAAACAACGCATTGGGAGTACAATAGGTTCTCGTATTTCAGACCATGTGGTTAAAAATAGAGTGCTTTTCGTCTCCGATCGACGGATGAGTGACCAAATGGTCACAGAGATGTTGAAATATATAAAATCGATTTTGCATCAAATCGTCTTAGCAAAACTTCAAATGCGGAAAACTTGTGCTAAACGCCTGAGTCAATTCCTGGAAAAACACAACGTCTAAACATTAGCGCAATCACCTTATATCTGTGATCTCTGACGGCCAGACTTTTTTTCCATTCTCTCGGTTGAAATCCATCTTAAATGGTCATACTTTTGGCAATCTGTAGAACTTGCAGAAAAATATAATGCACATTCTGAACAACTTTCTACTTGCAGACATTTTGGCAGGCAAGAATGGTTGGCAGAGCCATTTGCAACGGTGCATTAATGCAGGAGTAGACTCTTTTAAACAATATTAAATGTTTGTAAAATTATCTCCAAATAAACGAATTTTATAAGATCAGTCTCATTACTTTCTGGACAGACCTATTATATATAAAAAAACTCCTTTCACTCCCACACTGTTTAACTTATCAAACCACAGCAAATTCTATTGAGTCCACTGATTCGTAACTTGACCAAATCATAGAACAAATAATGAAAGTGGAAGCTAAGATGATAATTTTATAAATACGGCACACTTCCCCTTTTGGAGGGAAGCAGAAAGTTTTACGTCCATTCGCCTTGCTCTTTCCCAATGAATACAGATTTTAAAAAATAAGCATGGTTGCTTCTACTACTGTGTAGAAAAATATATTTGACCAGGGTGTAAAAATTTAAAATAGAAGCCAAATTTAGTTTATGACGTCATTTACTTACTATATTACTTAATTCCTGTTAAATGTTAACTCCTTAAATCAAATGTGTCCTTTCCTTGATTTTATCAAGCCTAGTCAAACTTCATGATTTGATTTGTTTTTCTGAAGAAATTAAAATTATTAAGCTGTTAAAAATCGTATATTTACATTTTTATATTTTTAAAATTTTATATGTAACTTTCATGTTCTTACTTTCAAATATACGGTATCAGTAAGCTTGCGTGTAAGAAAAGGCCCAAACAGAAATGGGAAATTGAAAAATGTGTACATTGAAAAAAGAAAAAAAAAACTGATGGGAGCAGTAATTTAAAAACCGTCTGTATATTTCTTCCAAATTTCGTTTCGTAAACTCCTTTCACATACTTTAATTTCTAATTTTTTTCAAAACAGTTTTCTTTTTTTTTTTTTTTTTAGCACGATAGTCACGTCAACGTCACATTAAGAAAAAGTTATACTATATAAATTTTGGCTCTAAAATAGTCATTCCCCCCCCCCCCCCAAACGTTTTAAGACTGTCTGGGATATCTATTTAAAGTCAGCTTCAGTGGTCGCATAGCGTTTCTTTACTTTTTACGCGCGTTTTATTATATTACTGCCACTATTAAAAAAAAGAAATTTTCCTTAGCGATATTAATTCTGAAATGTTATCTAAAGTAATACTTTTCTAAAATAGTGGTGACAAAGAATAATATGCGTGTGAATATATAGGAACGCTATGACTCATGCAGCTGCGCATTAAAAATACAAATAAATTACAAAATAATGCCATAAGTAATATTCATCTAAATTATCCATTTTACTATGCCAGATAGATCATTTTATTATAGAAAAATATTATATTTATCATTTTATATAATTTAAAATTATCGATCAATGCGATAATTTCATATATAAATACACTGCTATGTGAATTTCCTAAAGTCTCCAAGCACATGCACACATAAATATCCCAAATTTCTGCTTTATAAATTAAATGAATGAATAACAAACATTCATCATGTCTGGACTTGATATAATATTATGTTTGACAATATGAGACCTTTCCAAATAAAGCTTGCTTAACAATTGACCAAGAGCTAATATGAAAATTATGCAAATTTATGACATATAATGCCACTCGTTAAAGGTATTTAAGTTCTGTATGTGATAAAATAGTTAAGTTGATTTGATTGAACAATAAACTTAGAAGACGTATGAAATGTTTGGATACTGAAAACAAGAGGTTAACCAGTTAAAAAATTTCTGCTAATTTAAGATGTTTTAAGAAGTTTAATTACCATGTGTTTATTAATGAATATGAAGAAAATATGAGATAAGTTTTTAAATTTTTAGGCCGACGAGCGCGAGCGATACAAGAAGTGGCAATTTCCAGTGTACTATCTTCGAAAACAGAAATGTGTGCCAACTAATAGGGATATATTCGCAACAATTACATTACATAAGTTATATTACACTGTATTAGTTTACATAAATTCAAAATATGACCGGAAATGGATTTGGACAGTTAAGCTGTCTGAACGTACTACTGAAATGGTTTGCACTGAAAACTAAGTACTTTCTTTTGTCATAACAAAAGATTGGGCTTACTCATGTATTTTTCTTCAGTGGTCAAATTGGTCTTGGCTGATTTGGGGATCGTTAAATTCTAGAATGCTATATAGTGGCAGTGTTATTGGAGAATAGTTTATTATCTCTTGCATATATTTTAAGTGCTCTGAAACTGGAATTTTAATATAATACTTTCAATACTCATGCTGTCTGCATAGTTGTTTTGCCTCAGAAAAATCGGTAAAAATTGAGAAGTGTTCTAATTTTTGACTGATCTGGCTCTTAGCTCAAGCTTTAACTCGTTAAAAAATATTTAAAGCATTATATTTGGTAAAGCTTAGGAGAATAATGATAATATTCCTCTACAGAAAAAATTGAAGTTTCAATACAACGCATTCTTAATTCAGAAATGAATAGAAAATAAATCTTGAGGTAATTTTTTTCATTGCACGATTATATTTAATAATTTGTTAAGGAATATGTAAATTTGATTCAATTTTGAAAATAAGTATTTTTTTTTTAAATGTCTTTAGTAGCTTCAAATAGTCCAAGAATAAATGGGCAATTTCGAAATGAGTAATTTTGTTTCTAGAAGAAAAACCTGCTTGTCTCATTTATAAAATATTGCATGTTTTCAAATTAATAAATGTTCACTTCGTAATTTATTATAAATATGCTGAAATAAATCTTTTAATAGAAATTTCTACAAATTTAAACAGAAAGAGTTAAAACACAAAATTTATTTCATCAAATCTCCAGAACTATATTTCTTGGCAGTTTCACACTGGTTTGCGGAAGAATACATCAATGAGAATTTGGTGTTTGGGATATTGGGATTCACGATGGTCGATGCCAATTTTTCAGCATGTTTAATATACTCAATAATAAGTATATGGGATTCCTAAATTTGAGTATATTTCCTTTGGAGCTATTTAGAGTTGGCGACAAACTCAAATTTGACACAATTTTATTCATTTTTGAGTTTTTTTGCTACTTTATATTTTTTCGGTGATACAAGGTTATTATTTCTTGATGTAAATGAATTAAAACTAGTATGATGTTGCCACCACATGACTTTCTTCTATATGGTTTTACACAAAATTTATTCAATACAAATTGTTTATTAAGTTATCAAATTGTTTTTCATTATAATTGCAGACGATTTTTACCTGACAGAATTATATCACTAAATGCCGAAAGAAAGTCATTTTTTTGCAAATCAGAAGAAATGCAATTTTTTTTTCTAAGTTTTTTTTTCGTTAAAAGTAAAAAAAAAAAAAAAAATCGATAACTTTGTTTTAAATTATCGCAGATCTATAGTTCAACCATTCATTTTAAAGGTATTGACAGTATCTTTCGAAAGATACCCATCTTGAAAATTTACTCCCCCCGGGGGGGGGACTTTCCCCCAGCCCAGGAAGGAAGCGATGCCCCCACATGCACAATTTCTTTTCCTAGTTAACTACTACTATTATCAATAATTCATATTAATTTTACAATCACAAGATAAAAATAACTCTCATTATGTACATTTATACGAAATTTTGTCCTATATTGCCATGCTAAAATTTTAGAAAAAATGCGATCACAGTGCCGCGTTTTGGTAGAATGATCCTCAAATCTAATCAGCACCAGTTTATGTCAGGGTCCAACAAAATACCAAGTTTAGTTAAATTTCGTCCATTGGTTCGTAAGATACAGCGTCCAAAATAATAAGATACCGCAAGTAAGATATAGCGTGTTCAGGACATCCCCAAAAAGGTTAAATCCTTCGAAAACTGGAGTTCCGAAAAATTTCATGAATCCAATACTTTCTCTATATATACATTTAGAAGAAAGTAAAAAAAAAAAAAAAAAGTAATAAAACGTTTCTGTTTAGTACATAAAGTACTATACAAAATGTGTAAAACAAAATTTACGTGGGCTAGTTCGTTTCCATTTATTTGAAATTTCGTGAAAGCGGTAATGAAAACAGTAGTGCTTATATTTAGTGTCAGGATATAGTGTTGAGTTGTTCACGTTCGCAAACAGAGAAATGTAATATAATTTCGAAATTAATTATTGTAATTTTACCGGGTAATAAACCTTTGAAATTAACAAACATAAACAAAATTATGAATCAGCTGATGTTTTTGATAACATTTTTACTTTAATATTTCCTCTATTTTTCATAGTGAATTAAATAAAATTTACAAATTTTAACAAATTTCACATATAACAATTAACATATATAACATTTATCAAATATTGTTAACAATTAGTAATGATACACTATATGTTTATTTCTAATTTCTAATTACAGTTTACAAAAATATGTATTAAAGGTATCAGCAACACAGGTAATTTTTATAAAATAATATTAATAAATTGCATACGATTTACATTTTAATGACTTTCTTGATAGAGTTAGACTGCCCATGCATAATTTACTGACAAATATGGACATAACTGAAGTAATCTGGTCTTTTGTATGACGTACGTGACTTAAGGTTATAACAAATTTTCTCGGTAAATTAGAATGAGTTTCCTGGAAAACTGATTATTTTCTGCTTACATAAACTTGAAGATTATGATAATAATGTTTGTAATCTTAGATGTCTTATTAATGTCTGTAACGAGCTGTGAATGTACACATATGCAAATAATTTACGCCAAAGGTGAGGACTTTTGATAGAACGTGAATAAGTCATTCAAGTTATAAGAACTGAAATTATGAATTAAGAAAATTTTAGTTGATGTATTTAGTTGATGTATTATAAAAGAAAATACTTATTTTTAATATATGTTTTGTAAAATAAACTACTATTTTTAGAAATTACAACTCAAAGAAAAATGTTGGGGAAAAGCACAAAAATCGTTTAAAAAAAAAATAAATAAATACCCAACAAACACACGAGAGTGGGGCCTATTACAGAAGGCGTACGACATGCCGATCAGTGATTATGGCCCACACACCACTTTCAGTATCGGTTCCATAAAGTTTTGTCCTCTCCGCCGCAACGTCGCCAAATGGCATCGGCCCACATTTGGATCAGTTTCGGTGAAATATATCTTATTGGCGTAAAGATAGTCTATGTGTTTAAAACATTAAGTACAGTGTTTTGGCCCACAAGCGTATTTCCGATTACAAAACAATCGTCGGCTTGCCGACACTGTTTCGATTCTGGACCAAGTACATTTTAAACCAATGTATCAGCATGCCGTAATTGCTGATGCTGGACCGTACAGCTACCAACAATTTTGTGTTGGGTAAATAAAAAAAATAAATATAAAATTTCGTCAAAATCCAAAAATTGTTACATTCTGCGTGCACACCACAGTTAGCTGATGTATAACTTAGCAAAATCTGATAAAAATTCCATGAATAGTTTTTGAGTCTATAAAACATTTATAAATCACATGTTTTGTCCTAAATATCACCTAAAATAAGGCTTTGGCATACAGAAGATGTTTTTCTTCATATTTATCCCACATTTCTATTCAAAAATGCCCAATTTTGTGCTTGTATGTAAAAAAGGTTTTACGTTATAAGATGAAAGAGCGAAAAAGACATGATAAATTGTAAAACGACAGCCGTAGTAGAATTTTTTTTTTCTTTTTTTTTTTAAGAATAAAGAGAAGTGGTTCAAATTTATATATACATATATTTGCAATTATAAAACTAAAAAGATCAGGATAAACGAAATGAGACATTTTATAAACTTCTTGATTGGGTCCACATGGATAATTAATATTATAATAAGAGATATATTTACAGTCCATTTAAAGTCTGTGATTAACGTTTTTGATGGTATCCTATATTTTAATCTTATATATATATTATAAATGTGAATGTCCGTGAATTTATTTGACTGAGTTTCACGCCAAAACTGCTCGACGGATTTCGATGAAATTTGTAATGGAGATAGCTTATACCCTAACTTACAAAGTTGGCTGCCTTTTATTCCGAAAAAAAAAAACTTTTTTTTGTTATTTTTATGCATAAAATAGCAATTTTGTAAGCTAATAATAGCAAAAAATTAGCCATTTAAATTGTATCCATAATTTAATTGTTGCCAAAAAAATACGAGTTTATTTTTTTTTTCCAACGGGAAAATAAATACATTTATCTAAAAAATAAAAAATAAATAAATAAATTATGCATCTCACAAAAATTGACGTCATTTTTAATTTCAAATTTCTTTTACACATTGATAAAGTGCTAATATAGTTTACGATGCTAATATATGTTGTAATAAAATCAGTTTTATTTATAGGTCGTCCTGGGTGATTTTTTAAATTGTTGCGTTGAAGTACACCGAACATTTTTCGCTAAGAGGTTTAATTTAGCAACAGCAATTTTAATCTAGGTAGTTCAAGAAAAATTTAAAATTTATAAAATATTACAAAACAAAACAAATAAAATAAAAAAAAATAAACTGAAATAGTAGTTACATAAATGATTTATTTTTATCTGAGTAGATAATTTTATAGAAAAAAAAAGTGCAGTTGTAAAAATAGAAAATTTATTTCATCAAGCACTATTTTAAACCTAAAAACCATTAATAAAGTAAACAGAATATGAAGGGTTCTTATATGTTAACAAAAAGGTGTTCAATAAAACGCTTTCTATTTTTATGCAAGAAATTATACAAAAAAAAAAAAAAAAAAAAAGAAAAAAAAAAACATCGCTAATATGGCGACAAAAATTCAAAAGCCGCCAAGGGAGAGATATAATAAAGTTGTGTAGCACGATAATGTTTAGTTATTTATTTATTTTTTTATATACCAATCACTACGCTAATTTAACATACAAATAAATGAGCTGCTGTGTGTGACTGCACTTGCACGCTGTCGGGCAGAAATATTTGATTAATTCAAATTAATATTTAAATAAATAAATAAAGATATGTTTAATAGAAAGCATAGTCTTGGAGACAAACTTGGCGAGTGGGCGACCAAATTTGGCGAAAAATGATAGTTTAGGGTTCCCGATGTTCCGAAGCTCTCCGACACACGGGAACATAGACCTTGAGCTTACCAAGGGATTCTCGATGGAGTCATCTCCAAGCCCCATCGCCAAAAGTTATAAGTAGGTGTGAGTACATTTTTGCGAAAGAGTATGTAGTCACTGCGATCTAGAGTTATTCAGAGACCTATTCTGAGTCATTGCACTTTAGGGATTGAGCTCTAAGCGACTGGACATTTTTCGTGAGTGAGCGAAAATTTTTGCTCTGGTGTAGTTGATGTTATTTGCTTTACTCCTGTGGAACAAGTGACTATTTTTTGGACTGTTCCAGAACATTCATCGAATAATGACTTATACTGTACGTATAACAGCTTCAACTGTTTCCAGAATATTCGAAAAATTAACACCAGCTATTAGACTGTTTTCGAAAATATTTGTTTTAATAATAGTTTTGTTGTACAGATTCGAGAAGTTCAAAAAATGTTTGATATTGCCAAGGAGGTCCCATACTAAAGCTGTGACGAAAATAGTCGCCAATCGAAATATATTCAGTTACAAAGAAATCATTTAAATAAAGTGTCCAGCGAAGCGGGCAAAGCCTGCTAGTGTAATATAAACTTTGAAATGTCACATAGAAAATACAGGCCAAACTCTTAATTATAGACAAACTGAATATTAGACAAAATGAACGTAGGTCAAAAATTAAGTGTCATGATACTCATTCTAACTTGTCGCATAATATTGAATATTCTCATTTTAAAATGCATAATTTTTTTAGAGTGATAAACTTAAAAGACTTACATAATATTACCAAATTAACGGAATTTTTAATTAATGGTTTACAAGCATAAGGTCAAGTTAGTCCTCTAGACAAATCGAAGGTTTATAATTATGTATAATTAATATATAATTTTTTTTTCAGACTATTTTGCACTGTTGCTTTCGAATATGCAAGTTGTCAGTCTTTCAACCACTACATTATGTTAAATATTAATTTACGTAGTTTTTAGGATATATCATATATATTAAACCGTGTATTTTCATCTGAATTTGACTTAAAATAAATATTTCTCTAAGTTGCGAGTAAAATACAGCAGTCGAAAAACTTCTAAATTCCGCCGATAATTCAGATTTTGTAGAAGAAAATTATTTAATAGTAATGAAAGCTAGCCATACGTTGACATTTTATAAAATGTGAGCTAGCTTTCTTACAAAGCAAAATTGCAAATTTTATGAATAAATAAATAAATAAAAATAAAATAATATAATATAACCTTGTCGAATCCTCTTCTTAGTCAGTGTAAGAACATGATTAGATAAGGATTTATTTAACAGAAATGTATGAAGTGTACTTTTTTTACATAGGAATTTTTGCTAGTGTTCGGACATTTTTGTTACCGACTGTATATAAAAAACCTATTGAAAAATAAAATTAAGTCCAAATTCATATTTAAACATAAAATTCAAGAATAAAACAAGTCAACAAAAAATTAACGAAATTAATTAACAAATTAAAATCAAATAATGTACGAAAAATATCTATTAACATAAACCAAAACTAAAAATGAAACAGAGCGAAATTAAAAGTAATATGGAGACAGGCGGCATGGCTTACAACATGCACTGCAGGGTTAAACCAGTTCTACGCATGCAACGTTCCCCTCACTTGTCAAGACCAAATGAAAAAATCTCATGAAACCAATTCTCTAAACTACCCTTTCTTTCCAACGACATTTTCAGCTCAGTACTCCTTTTAAACTGATTTACAAATTGGTACGTCATACTTTTCATTAAACCTCTATGGAAACCCTGCGCTATGCTCTGACGACACCATTCTACGATATCCTCAAACATCTCTTCCAAGTCTGAATTTAACCTAGATATACGTACTAAACCATTTATAAATACGTTCTTTTTAACTGAAACATGTACGTTAGATGTAAAATGCATTAGCTTTATTGTTTTAAAATAAAACTCTTTTCTTTTGTCATAAATTCTACTATAACTATATATATATATATACAGTTTCATTCAAAATCAAAGGCTTGTGTAAGGCCAGCTTTAGATTTCTTTTAGAGTAGTTGCTTTTTAGTATGTAAGTAGGGGAACGTTTAAATTACTCTTGTAATATCATTTAGATTAAAATAATCAAAATCATTGCTAATAAACAACAAATTGTTTAATTGATTTTTTTTCCTTCATCTCAAACGAAATATAGAAATACTGTATATCAATCGAAATAGCAAGCGAATTTTATAATTCATTTATGTATAACACTCCGTTTACGTTTCATATAATGTAAATATTCATTAATATATACTTTTTAATACTTAATTTTCTATTCAATAGCTACAATAGACTTTTACAATAGAATACGAAAATGTATATTAAACTATAAAATGCATAACTCATTAAAACAGTATTTGGAATTTTTTCTTGGAACTGTGGCATATTATAATTCATTAGAAAATTTCTATTAATTATGTTTGCATATCAGTTTGTTCAAACATGAAGCATCTACTTATTACCTTAAGCGTAAAAATTGACTTCATTTCCTGAAATTCAAAAACTGTCGCTTACTGACAAAATGCATATATTAATATTTATTAATATTTCCAAAATATTTTGCCTGCGATTTCCTCAAAGAAGTTATATCAATAAACTTAAATATTGTTCATTTAAATATAAGCATACTTTTTTAAGTATGTTATAGTGCAAATATTAAGTGCTGAAGAAATAAATTTTGATCTATGTAAAAAATTATTATAAGCATATATATTTAATAAAAATGATTTATTAAACATATATGAAAATTATTTAATACAATAATAACAATAATAATAATAATTATATATATATAATAATAATAATTATATATATATATATACGAATTATTATTATTAGAATAAATAAATAATTTTTATTTTTTTAATTTATGAATACTGGAAATGAAAATAATTTTTTAATTATTTGTTCTCGAATTTCATTCGTTATGAATCAAATTTCCAATAATTTCGTAAATAATTCTTATTGGTTTTTGTTTGCTTAAATTTTTTACGTATTTTAAAATTTTCAGGCCTTCTTAGCAAATATAATAATAAATCGTATGGTGTACATAAAAACAAATAATAAAAAAAAGTAACATATATATACTTTATATTTGTAATAGTTTATGTTTTTAATTTTTAAAAAAAATGGCAATTTTTTAAGGATTTATTTACTTAGATTATTATTCTTATAGTGAAAATGTGTGTACAATTTTCTACATACAATATTTTCATATTGCTATTATTTATGATAATATTTAACAATTTACTTTCGATTTTTTCAACAATGCATATTGCTTTGAATTAGTGTTGTCAGATTGGGGAAATTTTTTATTCAATATCCACCACTAAATATTAATTGTGACGGTTGCCTAATCACTTCGAAGATTATTTATCTATTATGTATATCAAATACGAGTATCATTTCTAAAATTTATTGGTGACTATTGAATGAAAAAGCCCCAATCTAACTACACTGCTTTGATTGATATACTTTATGCAAAACATTTGTCAGTTATACAGAACTATTAATTTATTCATTAAATGATCTTAAATAATTTTCTTTCTGATTTCTGTATAATATTACTCACTTTATGCAATGTATTATTGTATGCGATCAAACACTCTACTCTAACTTCACCCGCTTGTTAAAATGCCTCAAATTTAAACTACAAAGCTTCCTGAAAGTAACTTACAATAAGTACATAATATTAATAATAATAAAAAAAAACTTTAATCATTAATGTTTACTAAACGACTTTTAACTAAAACAAATTGTTTCAAATCGCACTTTCATAATCAAACATATTATATTATAACTATTTATCGAAACACGTTTTGTATCATTCGAAATTTTACTTCTGGGTTGATGAAGAAGATTTATTTCAAACTAAGACATTTTAAGCTATTTTAAGGCACTTTAATCTTCATGTGCAGCAAACTTTAATCTTGACAACAGAAACCACCTCGATTTTATTATGCGATATTTCAGTATAATGTGAATAGTAATTCAATGGAGTGTTTGCAGATTCCGCAGATTAACAGCTTAAAAGTGTTATTATAGAGTTTAATATGTATATTTGAATGTCATTCATAACATTAATCAAATGAAACTCTTGAGTTTCGGTAACTGTGTGATGACATATGTGATATGGGATTGTTAAACTCAATAAGCTCAGTACACACTATAATTTAAATGTAAATTATTGTTTAGCTAGAATTATCTTAACAATAATTGAACGTTCGTTTTGTAAACCTAAGGTACTGTATTTTATAGACTTTTTTCATGCGTTCTTTTAATTTTTACGTTTAAAATAATCTTGGATTTAATCTCAATGCAAAATTCACATTTATATAATAAAGTTTATATACTATTTTTATTTTATTTGTTTTATTTTATTTTATTTGAGTTCGTAAATGGTGATGTTAGGAATTATTGAAAATAATTATGTCTCTAAAATGTCCATAACGTCTGTATCATATTCAGAAATTTTTTGGTCTAAAATAATACCTCTTGTAGTTACCGGTGTCGGGGAGGTATCCTCTCAACAGAGGATAAAAATTTCATGACATGTCTCCTGACCAACTCTAGGGGTGACTCCCAGACCAAGGCCAATTATAATGGAAAATTAAACCCGCACCATTGAAATAATGTTTAGCGATAAATCAATCATGATTTTTTTTTTTTTTTTTTTTTAAATAAAAATGTTTTTACATTTATCAGTGAATTTTTACAGTGTTTTAGTCAGAATATAAATTTACTGAAGCTGAAACTTATCTTAATGCGAAAAAGAAATAGTTTGGCAATGATTCTGCTTATATATTTGCATTACAGAAATTTCGTGTACGCACTCAGTATAACAAAACTACATGAAGAGAATAAATATATTTTTTTAAATGAAATGTAAATGTAAGTATTAAACGATACTGAATTTAATGACAAAATAACATTTCCTAGATGACACTATATATATAAGGAAGGCTACATCATATTTTTTCGAAGATTTATATTACTAACTTTTATTAGAAGTATTTCAGCAGGTAAAAATCAGTATATAGGTACAATGGTTCTTGGCGACCAATATGAAGAACTAGTGTCAGATTTGGATTTCTGGCTGGAAAGGAAGACTGCAAAAATTCAGGAGACTTATCTCGATTAACAACGAAATTTTCAGAAGTAATTTTTTTTTCTTTGTAACCAAACGAAGTATATTATGTATTAGGTTACTTTATTATTATTGTTATTATTATTATTATTAAATTAGGATTACATTTCTATATTTATAGAAATAATTTACATTATCTATCGTACTGCATCTCAGAAATACTAAATTTTAATACTCTTTAGAGTATAGTATACTATAGAACTGTAGTAAAAAAATATGCATTTACACAAATTGATAATTAAAAAAACTTTTAATTTTTTTATCATTATTATTTATTTTAGTAAATTTGTCCTTGCAATTAATCGAAAGAAATTTCATCGGTATTAAGATTAATTAGCAAAGATATGCCAATTTTATTTAATAATTTTATTTGATCGATTAGCTTTACGATTAATTTTACATATTGTAACAACTTACAAATATATACATGGTCAGCGCATTAAATATTTAAAAAAATATTTCAGTTGATTTCTAAAAGTTTTTAGGAGGTTCAAATGTCTTTGAGATTATAACAATATTGGAAATATCAGAAAAAAAGATATCGGTGAATATGTTTTACAAGGAGTTCATTTTGTATTCCGCAATGTCATATTTTTTTATAGGCCAATATCTTTGTGCTGCTTGGGAATCTGAATATTTGTAACATTTTTACTTTCTCTTACCCATAAGGTAGAGAAAGTATTGTTTTTGGGTCAAATTTTCGAACGCGAGATTTTGTTATATTTACACGTTTTGAGGTCCCCTGAATACGAAAATCATGTTTTTAGCAAATGGTCTGTGTGTGTCTGTGTGTATGTCTGTGTGTCTGTGTGTATGTGTGTGTCTGTCTGTTATCAGCATATCTCAAGAACAAATAGCAGCAGACATTCCAAACTTGGTATTCTAAATAACTATCATATATAGATGCTACAGTAAGCTTTTCGTTAAGATCAAGCAAATGGTTCGTGTACAGGGACAATCAAAAGAATTCTAATACATTACGTCTATGGGGGAAATCGCAGATAAGTAGAGTTTAACGTCTATAGACTGCACTAAACCAAATGAAACGAATATATATATTTTATAATAGAAATAGTCAATTGGAAAAAAAAATTTGTGCATTTAGGAGCCTCGCATCCCCCCTGGGGGGGGAAGTCCCCCCTCGAGGGGAGTAAATTTTCATGATGGGTATCTTTCAAAAGAGCTCGCCAGTACCTTTAAAACGAATGGTTGAACTATCGATCTGCGATAATTTAAAACAAAGTTATCGATTTTTTTCACTTTTAACGAAAAAAAAAACCTTAGAAATAAATCGTATTTTTTTTTTTTTTTTTTTTTTTTTTTTTAATTAAGAATAAAATGGAATTTTTTTGGATATTCAGTGTTATACTACTTCTCTAATATGGAAATCGTCTGCATTATCATAAAAGATAATTTTTTTTGAAATAATAACTTTAATAATTTATTTTTTAAAAACAGAATTTTTTTTAATAATCGAATTAAATTTTATATAAATCTAGGTGCATTAATGAAACGGGAGGTTGAGGGGGGCGGTAGCCCCCCTCTCACAGAATTTATTATCATATAAAACTCTTCCGAAGCCTAATTTGAATTGTTTAACATAGGTTTACATAACATCGTTATCTTACCTCTTAATCTCCAACCTGTATTTATAGTATTGAATTTCAGGGTAAGGAGAAAGTCGTGTGAGTGACACACTAGATTATTTTATTAACTTTAAATTTTATATATCCTTTTCGTTAGAGTCAAAAGTTTATTCTCCTTCAAAGGTAATACAAATAAATGAAATTAGACTCTAGCGCACTTAAGTGACTGAGATAGGTGTAGGGAGGGTAGGGCAATATATACGAACTATATCTTATGATGCATACAAAAATTAAAACCCTCTTATCATAAAAATGAATACATGGTGTTAAAAAAAAAAAAGAAAAGAAAAGAAAAGAAAAAGAAAAGAAAAGAATTTCGTTTACAACAGTTTCAAGGCTCAGTATCAACCATCCCTTCTTCAGAAGAGAGCTAATAACAGAAAACGATGAGCTTTAAAGAACGTTTTTCGTACTGTGAATACATAAAAAATAAAATAAAATAAATAAATAAATAAAAAGAAATATATATATAACTTATAATTGTACAGCAGAAAATTTTAGCAATTTAAATACTAGTGATTTTTAATGTATATTTACAACAATGCTCCTTTTAGCTGACTTTTTTTTTTTTTTTTTTTTTTTTTTTTTAAAGACTAAGCTAGAATTGAACTGGTAACACCAGCGTTGCAAACGATTATTTTTATCATCATATACCACTAGTGAATGCTAAGCAAGTTACTGAATCTATATGCTATTGTAGATCTGCATTACGTTAAAGAAATAATAATGCATAATCAATAGTTTCGATAGAGTTGCAATTAGCAAAAGATACGTATGTCGAAAGAGGGACGATATAAACATTTAAAGATCACACTGTATGTGAATTTAATTTAAAGGTCATAAAAATGTGTTCTTTACTTTTATTTTTATTTATTATTATTATTATTATTATTATTTTATGATATGATAATATATTTTTTAGAATATGTGATAATCGACATCACACTGATTATTTAAAATCATATGACATTTACGTTTTCTGAAACTTTCATATGAAAGAAATTTACTTCTATTAATGTCTCGCTTTCTTCAAAAAAAAAAAAAAAAAAAAAAAAAAAATATGTTTTTTAAATTAATAAATTAATGAAAATTAAGCCTTTCAGTATTTTTAAACTTATGTATGTTCCATTTATTTATTTATTTATTTATTTATTTATTTGGCCTTTCGTATCTTTAAACGAATATAAGAAATAAATATGGCACATAATAATAATAATAATAATAATAATAATAATAATAATAAAGGAATAAAAGAAATAAACACTTATAATTTTAAAACATAAAATTCAAACCTCTTAGGTACTTGTGAATTTTAATGTAAATTTACAAATTTTTGAAAACTACTAAGCAAGAATAGAACCTGTAACGCCTGCATTGCAAACAAGCGTTTTAATTTACTGATTAGTAAAATTATATGACAACTAACTTTTTTGGAACTTGTATATGCTAATATTATTAAGGAATTTACTTCTATTAATGCCTTGATTTCTCAATAAATAAATAAATAAATAAATAATAAATAAATAAATAAATAAATAAATAAATAAATAAATAATAAATAAATAAATAAATAAATAAATAAATAAAAATGAATAAATAAATAAAATAAATAAGTAAACAAATAAAATAATTTATATTTTTAAATTAATAAGTAAAAGAAAATTAAGTATTTTAATATTTGTAAACTTATCTTTTTATTATTATTATTATTATTATTTTTTTTTAGAATGAATATAAAAAAACTGTAAGGCACCTATTGCGTTTAATGCTTTTTGCATTAGAAATTAGATAAATGAATTAGTCTTAATCTTTATTTATGTACTTTTGAAAAGAAATAATATATATATATATATATAACTACAAAACGCCTTTTATTTATTCACACACACATATATATATATATGAATAAATAAAAGGCGTTTTGTAGTTATGTATAAATATTAAATACCAACATACCCAAAAATATGTTTCATTTTATCAATTGTATTTATATCTAAATCTTTGTTATATTTATCAAAATAATTTTTAACAAGATCAGATTAAAAAAAAAAAAAAAAGTATATCAATTAATAATGTTAACTTACATAATTCATATTCAAAATTGTCCTAAAAAAGAAATTAAATAAATAAATATATAAATAGACAACCACATGTTAAAAGTGCACGTTTTGTGAAAAAGTTTGGCGGTATAATTATTCAAATTATCGTCAAATCTAACAATGGAAAATGATAAAGAAAAAAATTAAAATTATTACGATACTTTTTAGTCAAACGATGCAAGATAAGCATAGATATAAGTCATAGAAATAAAAACTGTTCAGTTTTTCTTATATATATATATATATATATATATATAGATCTATATTAACAAATAATGAGATCGAATACATAATAATACTGCTTCTGTTCACAGATCGAAAACTAAACTGCTTTTAGAAAAATATTTATTTAGAAAACAATTGATTAAAATCAATGGAAATTTTTATTTATATCAATAGAGTAAACATTTGGGAATATGAAAATTTGCTTTAAGTAAAACACATTTAATTAATAATTTCATAAATTACATTGAATTAATATGAATTATATGGATTTTTACTATCAATAATACATTTGAATGAATCGCGAATGCTTGCATATAATTGTCAATTATCATAGCAAAAGATGATAAATAATCCAAAGAGATTGAGTTTACCATTTAAATTTGATTATTAATATTACTAATAAAGACATTAACAAAAACACTCATAATAAATTAATTTTTTTTAAATATGTATATAAAGCTGATGTCAATAAAAAAAATAAAATAAATCTTTGCATGTTCATTCATTCATTTATTTATTTATTTATATCTCGATATAAAATCAAATACATATCTATATCTATATATATATATATATTTATATTTATATATATTTGTTCGCAAAATTTAAGTAAAAATGACGTAAATTAAAAGGGAAAAAAAAATGCACAGGTTAAACAATTCTGTTATATATAAAACGCAATATTTATTTGTGTGTTTGCTAAAGACTAAACAACTATGGATTTTTTTTAATTTTGCATTTGTAGCATTTTCTGTAAATTGCAAAAGTAAAGGACAGACATATGGACAGATAGACATATAGGGTAATTGAAGTCCTAATTATTTTTGAAGATTGCAGGAATGTGTAACTATCTAAACATAACAATTTAATTGAACAATTTCCAAATATATCCGTTAATGCAACTGAGCATATATATGTCGGACTATAAACCATAGTGGTAATCATGCCATAACAAAATATTAATAATAATCTATATAATATTTCTCTTTCGTGGACCAATTTCAATAAATTTTTGTTGAAACGATACGACAGTGGTGAAATTAATTAAATACGTGAGGATAAAAAGTAATATTTAAAAATGAACAATATTTAAGCACGCGGATCCAGCTCAATGAGCTAAAATGAAGACATGACGACATTTGTATGATGACATTGTTTTATGGAAAATATATTTTTAAAAGTTATTTCTTTAGAATCTTTGCAAGCGTCATTTTAAATCTAGCAATAATTTAAAGATATAAACAGAATATGAATTAGTTTCATAAACTGACTAAAAAACGCAATCATAAAAAGTATAATCAAAATAGGATTTTTTTTTTCTTTTTACAGAAAATTACGCCAAAATAAATAAAATGTCTTTGTATTCTTGACGAAAAAAAAAAAAAAAAAAAAAAAAAAAATTAAAAGTCGTCATGGGGGTCCTTTACAAAACTATACTTCCTGCGGAAGTATGAAAACTGAGTCGTCAACCATGATTTTTATTTTGAAACTTTTCTTCCGATGATTCTGTTTTCAATATTGCACATAAATTATTTGGTTATAATAATAATTTGGCTTCTGGTAAATTAAAATTTTAATTAGGCAGTGAAATTTTAACCCTGCTGTTCTGTTCCCATTTACCATGTTTTTAATGGGAACATTGGTTAATGGTAACATTTGTACCATTAAAAAAATATAAAACTATATAAATAAAATAAAAATATTTTCAGAAAATTAATGTATGTCCCACTGTAACAAAGTCACAAAATGACTAGAAAATATTTGTAAATTGTCATTTTATTATAAAGAATTGAAAAACGTTTCAGGTGAAATAAACCCGAACAGAATATCAGGGTTAAAGGTAAAAAAAGAAATAAAGTGCGAAATTTTCGCACGGGTTTGCTGGTTATAAAATATTTTCTGAACATTTGAAAAAATCAACTATTTCATTATGATTTATGTAGTATAAAGCTATTAAAATATGAATTATAAGAAATACCTCTTACACAGCGCAGTTTACTAGTATAATTTAGAGTATTCCTATACACAAACCAGTGCGCGGTATTTATACCATTTTCAACAGGAAATATGCCAAATTGATCCTGAATAACATGCATTAGTTTAAAGAAATTTTAAAAATATTGAAAGACGTTAAGACAGACAAACAGGAGATATAAACATTTTTCAATTTTCTCAGAAATTAATAAAAACTGCTGAACCGATTTACAGAATGGTACACATTGGCAGTGAAAACTTAAATCTATTGAATGTCTCTATTTGACTAATAGATAAATATAGTTACGGACTTGAATGTTTTCGTAATACAAATTCTTTCAGGTCATTATTTTGTTTTTTAAATCAGATGTGCCTATCTTTCAACATACTGACAGTATGAATTAGAATATTTTTTACATATTTCCTCTTCCATTTTAATGGCAGTACACTAATAAATATTTTTGTGACTGACATTTAGACGCAAAATTGTGGCTTTAGTAAAAAAAGTTCCATGTCATCCTTATAAGTTGTAGTTCTCTTTGCCTGTGTGTTCTAGAAACCTCTATTAGAACGCTAGAACGTTTTCATTTATTATCGTGGTGAAATTTGTTTAAAAAAATCTGCAAATAAATGTGAACACAACAGACGGATTTTAATAATTCTAATTTGGTTTATGATCCAATTCTATAAACACAAGCGAGAATTTCTCGCAATACAAAAGATTCATAGTACCGTCGAACCTTTTTAACATGAATTTCAAGGGGGATAAAAAAATTGCACATGTTATCAGTAGTTCATGCTATCAGTTACTAATCTCCAAATAACTAAACTAATCTTCATTTTGACGGGGATTGTGGAAACAGTTCATGTTAAACGTAATTCACATTAACAGTGTTCACGTTAACAAAGTTCGACTGTATTTTTATTATTCATAATATTGTTTCACCATCTAGAAAACCGTAACAGCACAAAATGTTCCAGAAATGTAACAATCATATAGCATAGAAACATTAGAAATATTTCAGGCACGTTTCGCATATTTTAAGTTGGTGTTTCGTTTATTTCATTTCTTGTATCAACCCCTTATTCTACAGCTAACGCTTTGTTATTTTGTCCGAAATACACCCTGATCCTTTATCATAGTTCTACCTTCTTTTAGCCATGATTTTCTTCCATTAATGTACACGAGACAGTGCAAGGGGTAAAAAATCTGATGAAAGCAGTGGGGACCACAACCGAGGCTCATGTGTAAACCTCTTCATCTACACGCGCGCAGCGCTGCCAGTTAAAGCGCTCTCGCAGACATTGCAGAGTCGAATCCTGCACATTGCGGTCAGGGAGATGCTGGTGAAGACGGCAGTTACATTTTTCTAGATTTTACATTTATAAAGGATTCAGTTAAACGTAGTGACAAGCGATATGGGCAAAATACGGTAGTTATATTAAAAATAAAAAAATAAATAATAATAATAATAAAATTTAATATATAAATAAGTTTTAAACAGAATAAGAAGTATTTTATTTTTCAAACTAATAATAATGATAATTATTAGAAGAAAAAAAAAAAAAAAAATATTACAGCTTTGTAAAAAAAAGTAACTGAAAATTTTTAAATGGATAATAATTTTATTAGATATTAAAAACAAACTTCTTATGAAGTATGAAGAATATACCTTAAAAAGGTCATTGACAAGGTACATTTTTACAATGATAGTCACTGATATGGAATCTAGATATCAATTAAATAAATTATATTTTTAATTTTTACTTAAAACGGTTCTTTTTTCTTCTTGACATTTCTTTTCTAATAAAGTTTTTGAACTATAACAACAATATTTTCATAATTTCTTTAAGTTTAGTTTCTTTTTCTTTTCTTTTATTTTTTTTCTGTATCAAACTAAAACATCCAGTTAATTAACCCATGGTTATGTTTGTTAAAGAGATTTTTCTCTCTGCAAACACCTTTTCTCTAATAAATCATAAAGTTGTGAAAGTATGGAAAATCACAGCATAATAAAAGGTTCGTTAAAAACATAAAGTCAAAAGAATATTTTAATTGAAAATTTTAATTTTAATTGAAAATGTTTCTTTTTTTTATTTTACTTTGTGATTTTATTTTTACTAATATCAAGTTTTCTTAATTAATTAATTTGACATTTTTTTAGCAATACATCTGCAGTTGACACCTAATTTTAAAATGTATTCAATTACATCTCTTTTTAAAATTAGAGATCAATGTTTCAATACATATTTTGCATAGTACATTATTACTGTATTAATTATAACATATGGTAGCTGCTGATTTAAATTTAGAAAAAAAAAATAAAATATGTGTATGTATAAATATAATTTTTTATGTCACTACGAATATAAGAAATGTGTACAGAAAAATTTAATCATGTTAAAAAAATCATTTCAAAATTTAATGAGAAACGAATAAGATTAAACAAATGATAATTATAGTGTACTGATTTTTAATATAAATATCGTCTTGCGCCTTTAAACTTCTGTTTCTTTTAAACTATCATACATAAATTAACTTGCTATATCTCGTGTGTTTTTGTCTTTTCAGAAGATAAACAATCTTCTTTTTTACAGAAGTAGTATTTTGAAAAGTAAAATAGTAAAATCTAAAATACTACGTTAGCAACCATTACATTATAAAACGGGAAATCAAAGATATTAAAATAAATCTTTATGATTAAATTAGGAAATTGTGTTACGTATAATAATTACAAAAAAAAAAAAAAAAAAAAAAAAGAATCCTTATCACATTGATTATTAGAAGAAAGAAACCGCTTCTCCGTAAAAAAATTATCATGCATATGAATTATAAATGTCGAATTAAAGAGAAACTTTAGAAAATATTAAGATACATACAGTAGCTTTTCGAGAAAAAAAGATTTAAAAACATACATGTATATATATGTATATATATGAAAGGGATAAAAGTAAATTATTTTAAATTATTAAAAAACTCAATTTAAAAGTGTGAAAATCACTAATCGAAATTATAATCGCGAATAATTCGTAATTGCCCCTTTAAAGATTGTTTCATAGCAGAAGACTTTATAACTCAGAAATCAGAAAAGGAACGAAATTATAAGTCGAAATTCGCTGACGTTAGTGCAATTTGCAACTCTCGCTGCATTGAGCTGCAAATTAATTAATCACAGAAATTCCTTTTAAGAGCCGAGACGATCTAAAGAACCAATCATCAGCTCAGAAAATTAGGTATAAAAGCCCAAACATTAAACAAACGGAGACTTGCCACGATTTTGACTTGTTAAACAATTCCACGCTGCAGTCTTCCTCTGAAATTACGTAGGTCCTACTGGCCTCCCGAACAGATTTCTGCGGCCCGGGGCGCCGCTTGGGCCGTCCCTCGCCCATGGATCGGCAGCGCGTCGGATTCAGACTGCATTCGCCTCACCCTGTCTCGACTTAGAAATACTGAAGCAATAAAGATGTTTCCTGAAAGAAAGCCTAATCGTCATTGTGTACTACGCCTGTCATCTCTCTCTTTTCCAGTAATTAATTCATTACACGCACACACACACACACACACGCACATATATATATATATATATATATATATATATATATATATATATATATATATATATATATATATACATTGGAATATCTATCCTAACAACTTACTCTCATAAAACATTCTACAGGCTGATTCCCATTCAAATATAAGCTTAAAAGATAATGTTCAACTAAAGTAAAAATAAAAAGTTTGTCTTATCTGCTAAATTTTTATCCACATTTGAATAAATACATACGTAGAAGATGTTGTTAAGGATAAATATATAAATAGAGAATATAATTATCCATTTATTGATATTGATGTAAGTTTGTTTATTATTCATGAAATGTAAGAATGAAAAAAGCTTTACAATTTTATCTACATTTTTTCTAGCTTTCTGTGAGTTTATTAAGATGTCACCTTTATGTTTTCCAAATGATATTTAATTTAAAGATCAAAAAATAAAAACTACCTAACGAATATGGAAGTGCCTATTGTTAAATAAAAACAATTAAAAATTTAAACGTTCATGGCTAATTAGTAAAATATCATGTGACTTTTTTCTTTTCTTTCTAGAAGCTTTTTATTGAAATTGGATTTTTTTTTATTGTGTCTTGGTCTCATGGTGAAAAAACAAGACGCCTCCACTTTAATATATATGTAAGCATCACTTCTTGGCACTTGTTAGTACATTTGATTAGAGCGTCTTGTTGATAATGCGATGGTTGTGGGTTCGATCCCTAAAGTCCTGTGTGTGTCTTGATAAAATAAAGTCTTTCATTGTCTACGCAATATTCTAAGAGTTTTTATTAGTTTCTTTTTAAAAAGCTTTTATACGTTACTAAAACACACAGCATAAAAATTTAAGTAACAATGAAATATTAACACTGGAAGATTTTTATTGTGGAGCCCTAAAAAGTATAAAATAAAAAATTTATTGTTGCAGTAACATGCTATAAATAAACATAATGTATGGTGTAAACGTATAAACAGTGCCTTACTGTAATTGATATAAAATTCTGCACAAAACAGAATTTAATGTATGGCAGGACTTATTTTTATCTTTTAATCTTGTTTCATTCTCTAAAACCGGTTGCTATATTCATTTCATAAAATTTCTAGAATATAGTTTTAGCATAGGAACACCTTGGTGGCTTTTCAATTTCTGGCGATGAGTTAAAATGACTATTGAAATTTTGTAAGTAAAGATCTTATCGAGAAGCGTACGATCTACTTCTAACTTCTATACCAAATTTTCCCAACAGGTTCTATACTAAAGCTGCTCTACTTCTTTAGTACGATTTTTCTAAATCCATTTTAATCGATTAAAAAAAAAAAAAAAAAAAAACGCTTGCGCATTCATTATTTTTTGACATAAGAGAAATATATATATTTGTTTATTTTTGGCATAAATTTGTTTTTTTCTTTGAATAATTTTGAAGTTACAATGGAATTATTATTTAATATCTTTTGAACCAATTATCTCAATTGAACGTTCATTCAAGATGATAAATAAAAACTGATAACGACACTGACTAAAAAGAATAGTAAGACCTGCCGTACTAAAAAAAAGGAAAGAAAAAAATCAGAACAGCCAAGCCGACGCGTTCTATCTTGGTTCGAACCTGGTATCTACCATCTGTTAGCTTCGTAAATAGAATCTATTCTGGCTACTTGGAAAGCTTGGTAAGATACACAAGTAATAATTATATAAATGAGCATTTTTATTACGTAAATAAGAAAAAGAAAACTTAGTCATCAGTAAGCAGTATTATATATAAAATATGCAATTTAAAAATTATAAGTAAATAAGCAATGCAACAAAATACTTTCCTTTCTGTTTAGTATAATTCTAAAACTACATGTTTAGTCCTAAAATTACAAATCAAATTATTTATAAAAAAATAATAATAATAAGTAAGACGAAGGTAAGAAGTAGGGATGAAACGGATATCCGGTAACTATCCGGTATCCGGCCTATCCGGCTGAGTTTTAAATATCCGGTGGGGTACCGGATATCAGCACACCGGATACGGATATCCGACAATTTCAAGCCGGATATCCGACGGATATCCGAAAGAGAAAATTCAAGCTTAAATCCCATCAGATGAAAATTTTGCGACAATTTTTTAAATTTTTTTAGATTAGTTGTAGCTTGTAAAGGTTTTTTCTTTTTTTTTTTAAGTTGACTTCTGCGAAAATCGATTTTGGACTCATTAGCAAACAAATTTAGCCAAAAGTAGCTTCAGGTCTAAGAAATATAGAAGCCCTATTTTAATTTTGTACAGAGTTAGCTAGGTTTTTTTTTTCCAGAGTGACCTATAACATTCCCCTTAATCTTCCCCATAACAATAAAAAGAGCTGTTCATTGTTGTTCCTGAACAAATGATATTTATTCTCTGCAGTTGCAGTGTATATATAACTCTGTTTTCATGTCTTTTGCTAATATGTTGTTAGATTGTTTAGTAATATTGTTAGTCTTGGATGTTAAAGTTGTTAGATTGTTTCGACAATGAGTCAAATAATGTGCATTTATTGACTAGAAACTGTTTATTTACAATCCAGTTTTCCATACATAATAAAGCTGTTGTTTTTGTGACCATATATTTATACTAGCAGAAACCTGGCAATTACTTGCGCCATCTATCTATTCAATTTGGATTTTTTTTAAAAAAATCTCCAGTTTATATAAATTTGCATTTTTAATGGAATATCTTACTGCACCTGAATTTAGAATTCTCTGTTGCGTTGCATAGATATATCCCAAAAAATTAAAATTACTTCAAATAAAAGTAAATATTTAAATTTTCAGAAACTCTGTACTCTGTACTTTCACTTTCATATTGTTCAAAAGAAAAAAATTCAGTTATTTAAAGTTTTTGTACCGCAGAAAAACTTCACTTACTTAAAGAATTTTAATAACTAATGTAAAATTTTCTTTCTTATCTGTACAGAATATAAAAACATAAAATAAGTAAAAAGTATAAATTCATTTTGAATTATTACTTTCTTCTATATTAAATAGAAGGAGGTATTGGATTCGTGAAAATTTGGAAAATATCTATCTGACAAAAATTTTGTGCAGTTCAAGAGTTAATACCCAGAATTTAATATAAATTTATACATAGTTGCATCTTACCAAAAAAAAAAAAAAAAAAAATGCCCATCAACTTTTGGTGCAAATCACTCAACAGATGGCGCTGCTATACTGTGATTTCTCCCATTTAAAGGAAGACTATATCTCAGCTTATACTGTGTATAATTGAAAAAAATAAACTAAATGTGTCACAGGGAGGGCTATTATGAAACATGTTCATTCAATTTCTGTGCATAACGGTCAATAGGTGATGCTGCTATGCTGCAATTTTCCCGTGAATGGGGAAGTTATATCTCAGATTCATTCGTGTATAATTGCTAAAAACTTAGTATGGGAAAGGGTCATTTTTATAAAACATTATGTTGATTCAATTTTGGTGCATATTGGTCGATAGGTGGCTATATTATGTTGCAATTTACTCTGTGAATAAGAAGGCTAAATCTCAACATCTATAAAATTTAAGAGATAAACAAGATAAAAATATGAGAATAAAAGTTGGCTTAATTTGGGTGTATATCGACCAACAGGTGGCGCAGCTGTTCCTCACCTTCTGTAATTCTCCGCATGGTTACATCTCAAATTTTTTTGATTAAAATTGCACTAAACTCAATATCTAAAATCTTTATTGTAAGCTATGATTATGTTTCTTCTGCATGTTAAACAGCATGTAGCGTTGTTATATACAGAGATATAGAAGAAAGTTTTGTGATGGCCATAACATACTAGTTTGAAGCTTTTAGTTTATTTATTTATTTATTTTTCTTCTTTCTTTTATGTTTTCTTATAAATGTCTCAAAAGAAAGTATTGGATTCATAAAAATTTTCAACTTCTGGTTTTTGATGGATTTACACATTTTAAGAAGTCCAGAATCTGGTTTGACCACTGCGTACTACAATTACATATAAATTTATGTGTAGTTGCACCATGACATAAATCAGTGCCTACCAACTTTTGGTGCAAATGGCTCAACAGGTGGTGCTGCCATACTGCGATTTCTGCAACTTAGAGGAAGGCTATATCTCAGAAACTACAGCACAGAATTTCATATAAATATATATGTACATGTAACTTGGCATATATTAGTGCCTATGAAATTTTGGTGCCAATCGCTCTACAGGTGGTGCTGTTATACAGTGCTTTCTGCAATTTAGGGAAGGCTATATTTTAGGTTCTATTTCATGTAACTACACAAAACTTCATGTTGGAAAGGCATTATGAGAAATTATGCTGATTCAGTTTGGGTGCATGTTGGCCAGTAGGTGGCTTTGCAATACAGAAATTTCCCTCCAAAAGAGGAAGACTATATCTCTTATTCTATTGTGTATAATTGCATAGAACTTGGTATGTGAGAGAACCAGCCATTGTGAAAAACTATTGCGATTTATTTTAGGTGTATATCGGCCAACAGGTGGCAATACTGCACTACAATTTACCCAATGAATACTTAGGCTAAGTTAATCCCAACTTCTATGACATATGTGCATGAAACTTAATGTATAAGACAACCATTATGAATGCAAATGTTGACCTTATTTATGTGTATATCAGCCGACAGGTGGAGCTTCTATTATGATTTTTCACAAGCGTATATCTCAGCATCTGTTGATTAAAATTGCATAAACACCTTTTGTAAAATATTTATTGTGAGAAGCTATGGTTAAACTTTTATACGATTTAAACCGTAAGTGGTGCTGTTATATAGAATTATGTAGAAGAAAGTTTTGTGATGTCCACAACATATTAGTTTTCATGTGAAAATAACCCTTCAACTGTGATTATATTAGTAAAATATTTTATTTAATTTTTTTTAAATAATAGTATTGTAAAAAATATGTAAATAATAAGTTTTAGTTTTATAATTCTGAACAAAACCTATCTTTTTGTGATAGTGCTTTTCACCAAAAAATGCAAGTGTAGGAATGAGTATGTTAGGCTTAAAATTTCATTCTTCATGGCAATATTGCACAAATAAATAGAATATTAAATAAATATGTTTAAATAAATTTTATTTAAAATGTTTTTAAAAGAATAGTATATGAAATATGTTTATATTTTATTGTTTTAAAATAAAAAGAAAAGAAATATACAACACAACAAAAAACAAAACTATTGCCGGATATCCGACGGATATCCGGTCCGGATATCCGTATCCGGCAGGCAGAAGAGCTCCGGATATCCGATATCCGGTATCCGGCAAAATCACTATCCGTTTCATCCCTAGTAAGAAGAAAAGGAATATATATATATTTTTAATACAGTTTGTAAATAAACCAGGGGGCTTTGACTCCTGCTCGCTTCATTCACCAATCTACGAGGCAGCTTACTTAGCAGACTTTGCCCGCTTATATTTAAGGTATTAATTTCTTTTTGCCACCCAGACGTCTCTCCTCAACACATGTGACAGACTCTCTGTTTCACTTATGTTTTATGATGCAGTTTTTTTCCCCCCATCTCCTGTTGCTTCATTCTGAATAATCTCTGCTCACTTAAGATTTCTTTTTTTTTCTTTTAAGAGACAAATTTATAAATTCAAAAACTTTTTACTTTATTTTTTATTTTTTAGTAAATTTATCTTTTCATTATTAATTAATTAATTAATTAATTAATTATTATTTGTATATTTTTTATGGAGGTAAGCAATGGTAGCAACCGCATACAGGTACTTCAAAACACTCACGTTTAGGCTGACACACAGACACTTTATTTATTATATATATGACCTAATAATAATTCCAAAAGGTAAATAAATAAATAAATAAATAATATAGGATGCATAATGAAACTATTTCACTGACGAAAAAAATGAATTATATACAATAATTTTACTTGTTCATCTAGTTAGCACACGATATATATACATTTTTTAATATTTTTTTAATGATCTAGTATGTTGTGGCTACCACAAAACTTTCTTCTGTATTAGTCAATATAACCGCGCTCTTACCGTTTAACATGAACAAGCATGTAATCCTAAGTTCATGTTAAACAGTTTGAAACGGATTATTAAACGAATTTTACATATGCATTTTGAGTGCAAAATTAGCAAATAGATTCTGAAAAGTAACCATATTAAAAATCAGATAGTCAGTTATAGAAGCGCAACATGTTCACAGATATGCATCAAAATTGTATCAGAATATATATATATATATATATATATATATATATTAATATTCCCATTACTTATCAAGTTTTGTGTAATTATACATTATAGAAGACTTACCTTAAATGGGGAAATCCCATCGTCACCTATTAATTAAATATTTATATTCACTAACTTATGTTAAGGTATAAATAAATACAAATTTTCATGCTATTCTGTACACTAGCTTGTCAAAGAATTTTATTCAGGCATACACACAGAGACAAATAGGAGCACAAATTCCGAAAATCGTCAAATCGTTTCCAGAAAATCTGAAAACGTGTAGATCAATCGAAAACTGAAAGTAGAATGTTTTTGCGAATTTAATAGCTTCTTCTATGAATATAGAAAAACAGAAGATTTGAATCTCGATTATTATTATTTTAATTATTTTATATAAATCATTAAATTTTAAAATACAACCGAGTTATAACTATGAATTATAAAAGATTATTTTGGCAGATTTACTTTTTAGATCCATACATATTTTTTACAAGACTTTCTATTTAAATTTTGTATATAAAAAGTAATAATATTAAATGTAGTTTTTCACTTTTTATGTAAACCTTTTATGTATTTTTAGGAAAAATAATTTACTGAAGCATTCATCTTCTACAAGGGAATAAAATTTCTATAAGCCACAGTCATACAAATAAATATATTCTCTTTTAAAGCAGATGGTATCAAAAGAGAATTTAAACTTTTTGCCTCTAGCAGATTTTTTTTCCTTGTCTTTTGATGTTTCAAATAAAGGTTGCTTTCTACCTGTATTTATAAAAAATGATCCCGCACAATTACATGAGTACTTTTTTTTTTTTTTTTTTTTTTTTTTTCCATTACAAATCTTTTAGCGTAAAAAAAGAAACAGCGTGTACGGACTTTAAAAGACACATTTTTCAAAAGTTGGTGACGAAAGTCCATGTCATCCTTATAAGTTGTAGTTCTCTTTGCCTGTGTGTTCTAGAAACCTCTATTAGAACGCTAGAACGTTTTCATTTATTATCGTGGTGAAATTTGTTTAAAAAAATCTGCAAATAAATGTGAACACAACAGACGGATTTTAATAATTCTAATTTGGTTTATGATCCAATTCTATAAACACAAGCGAGAATTTCTCGCAATACAAAAGATTCATAGTACCGTCGAACCTTTTTAACATGAATTTCAAGGGGGATAAAAAATTTGCACATGTTATCAGTAGTTCATGCTATCAGTTACTAATCTCCAAATAACTAAACTAATCTTCATTTTGACGGGGATTGTGGAAACAGTTCATGTTAAACGTAATTCACATTAACAGTGTTCACGTTAACAAAGTTCGACTGTATTTTTATTATTCATAATATTGTTTCACCATCTAGAAAACCGTAACAGCACAAAATGTTCCAGAAATGTAACAATCATATAGCATAGAAACATTAGAAATATTTCAGGCACGTTTCGCATATTTTAAGTTGGTGTTTCGTTTATTTCATTTCTTGTATCAACCCCTTATTCTACAGCTAACGCTTTGTTATTTTGTCCGAAATACACCCTGATCCTTTATCATAGTTCTACCTTCTTTTAGCCATGATTTTCTTCCATTAATGTACACGAGACAGTGCAAGGGGTAAAAAATCTGATGAAAGCAGTGGGGACCACAACCGAGGCTCATGTGTAAACCTCTTCATCTACACGCGCGCAGCGCTGCCAGTTAAAGCGCTCTAGCAGACATTGCAGAGTCGAATCCTGCACATTGCGGTCAGGGAGATGCTGGTGAAGACGGCAGTTACATTTTTCTAGATTTTACATTTATAAAGGATTCAGTTAAACGTAGTGACAAGCGATATGGGCAAAATACGGTAGTTATATTAAAAATAAAAAAATAAATAATAATAATAATAAAATTTAATATATAAATAAGTTTTAAACAGAATAAGAAGTATTTTATTTTTCAAACTAATAATAATGATAATTATTAGAAGAAAAAAAAAAAAAAAATATTACAGTTGTAAAAAAAAGTAACTGAAAATTTTTAAATGGATAATAATTTTATTAGATATTAAAAACAAACTTCTTATGAAGTATGAAGAATATACCTTAAAAAGGTCATTGACAAGGTACATTTTTACAATGATAGTCACTGATATGGAATCTAGATATCAATTAAATAAATTATATTTTTAATTTTTACTTAAAACGGTTCTTTTTTCTTCTTGACATTTCTTTTCTAATAAAGTTTTTGAACTATAACAACAATATTTTCATAATTTCTTTAAGTTTAGTTTCTTTTTCTTTTCTTTTATTTTTTTTCTGTATCAAACTAAAACATCCAGTTAATTAACCCATGGTTATGTTTGTTAAAGAGATTTTTCTCTCTGCAAACACCTTTTCTCTAATAAATCATAAAGTTGTGAAAGTATGGAAAATCACAGCATAATAAAAGGTTCGTTAAAAACATAAAGTCAAAAGAATATTTTAATTGAAAATTTTAATTTTAATTGAAAATGTTTCTTTTTTTTATTTTACTTTGTGATTTTATTTTTACTAATATCAAGTTTTCTTAATTAATTAATTTGACATTTTTTTAGCAATACATCTGCAGTTGACACCTAATTTTAAAATGTATTCAATTACATCTCTTTTTAAAATTAGAGATCAATGTTTCAATACATATTTTGCATAGTACATTATTACTGTATTAATTATAACATATGGTATCTGCTGATTTAAATTTAGAAAAAAAAATTAAAATATGTGTATGTATAAATATAATTTTTTATGTCACTACGAATATAAGAAATGTGTACAGAAAAATTTAATCATGTTAAAAAAATCATTTCAAAATTTAATGAGAAACGAATAAGATTAAACAAATGATAATTATAGTGTACTGATTTTTAATATAAATATCGTCTTGCGCCTTTAAACTTCTGTTTCTTTTAAACTATCATACATAAATTAACTTGCTATATCTCGTGTGTTTTTGTCTTTTCAGAAGATAAACAATCTTCTTTTTTACAGAAGTAGTATTTTGAAAAGTAAAATAGTAAAATCTAAAATACTACGTTAGCAACCATTACATTATAAAACGGGAAATCAAAGATATTAAAATAAATCTTTATGATTAAATTAGGAAATTGTGTTACGTATAATAATTACAAAAAAAAAAAAAAAAAAAAAAAGAATCCTTATCACATTGATTATTAGAAGAAAGAAACCGCTTCTCCGTAAAAAAATTATCATGCATATGAATTATAAATGTCGAATTATAGAGAAACTTTAGAAAATATTAAGATACATACAGTAGCTTTTCGAGAAAAAAAGATTTAAAAACATACATGTATATATATGTATATATATGAAAGGGATAAAAGTAAATTATTTTAAATTATTAAAAAACTCAATTTAAAAGTGTGAAAATCACTAATCGAAATTATAATCGCGAATAATTCGTAATTGCCCCTTTAAAGATTGTTTCATAGCAGAAGACTTTATAACTCAGAAATCAGAAAAGGAACGAAATTATAAGTCGAAATTCGCTGACGTTAGTGCAATTTGCAACTCTCGCTGCATTGAGCTGCAAATTAATTAATCACAGAAATTCCTTTTAAGAGCCGAGACGATCTAAAGAACCAATCATCAGCTCAGAAAATTAGGTATAAAAGCCCAAACATTAAACAAACGGAGACTTGCCACGATTTTGACTTGTTAAACAATTCCACGCTGCAGTCTTCCTCTGAAATTACGTAGGTCCTACTGGCCTCCCGAACAGATTTCTGCGGACCGGGGCGCCGCTTGGGCCGTCCCTCGCCCATGGATCGGCAGCGCGTCGGATTCAGACTGCATTCGCCTCACCCTGTCTCGACTTAGAAATACTGAAGCAATAAAGATGTTTCCTGAAAGAAAGCCTAATCGTCATTGTGTACTACGCCTGTCATCTCTCTCTTTTCCAGTAATTAATTCATTACACGCACACACACACACACACACGCACATATATATACATATATATATATATATATATATACATTGGAATATCTATCCTAACAACTTACTCTCATAAAACATTCTACAGGCTGATTCCCATTCAAATATAAGCTTAAAAGATAATGTTCAACTAAAGTAAAAATAAAAAGTTTGTCTTATCTGCTAAATTTTTATCCACATTTGAATAAATACATACGTAGAAGATGTTGTTAAGGATAAATATATAAATAGAGAATATAATTATCCATTTATTGATATTGATGTAAGTTTGTTTTTTATTCATGAAATGTAAGAATGAAAAAAGCTTTACAATTTTATCTACATTTTTTCTAGCTTTCTGTGAGTTTATTAAGATGTCACCTTTATGTTTTCCAAATGATATTTAATTTAAAGATCAAAAAATAAAAACTACCTAACGAATATGGAAGTGCCTATTGTTAAATAAAAACAATTAAAAATTTAAACGTTCATGGCTAATTAGTAAAATATCATGTGACTTTTTTCTTTTCTTTCTAGAAGCTTTTTATTGAAATTGGATTTTTTTTTATTGTGTCTTGGTCTCATGGTGAAAAAACAAGACGCCTCCACTTTAATATATATGTAAGCATCACTTCTTGGCACTTGTTAGTACATTTGATTAGAGCGTCTTGTTGATAATGCGATGGTTGTGGGTTCGATCCCTAAAGTCCTGTGTGTGTCTTGATAAAATAAAGTCTTTCATTGTCTACGCAATATTCTAAGAGTTTTTATTAGTTTCTTTTTAAAAAGCTTTTATACGTTACTAAAACACACAGCATAATAAAATCTTTTTGTAAAAAAATAGAACCGACTCCAAAAAGGAACTACTATTAAAACAACTAAAAATGAAAAAAAATTGGCAGAAAATGGAACTGTAGATTGCGCCTAAAAGTATAAAATAATTTCCTTCGCCAAACAACCTATAACACTACAATTAATCATTACTTTTGAAGTCGGCGCAAAATTAAATAAAATTTAATTAGTTTTTAAAGGTCTGTCTTTAGATCGATAGCAACAAATGCTATTGTCTCGAATGATTCATTTAAATGTTTCCTTTATTATTTTATCACTGTATACAATTGGTCCATTTGTAGCATCTACATAGAACAGTGAACATTCTTCAGAATGCGGTATTTATGTTTCTACGAAGTTAGATCATCCTTGATGGCTTTTGAATTTGGCGATATAAACGTAAGGCAAAAATATACACACAAGATGTATATTTTCATAATATATATTGTACGATGTGTTGTTTCATATTCTTGATTACTCTCTTGATATACCTTTTTAAAATAATCATGATATCCCAAAGAAATTAAATATGTTTGCCAGATAATTTTGCGATTTTTCGTTCACCAAGGACGTCAGATACCAGCATCTTCGCCAACTTTTGCTGCTTACAAAATCTTATTTGTTTTCTTGAATCAAAGTAGTTTTCGGCTGCTTCTTGCAGGTAACTATGTGAGACGTGTATTTTGAATAGGATTTGATTTTTGTATTGAAAAGGTATCAATTTTTATTTAATTTTGCGCCGACTTCAAAAGTTATGATTAATTGTAGTGTTATAGGTTGTTTGGCGAAGGAAATTATTTTATACTTTTAGGCGCAATCTACAGTTCCATTTTCTGCCAATTTTTTTTCATTTTTAGTTGTTTTAATAGTAGTTCCTTTTTGGAGTCGGTTCTATTTTTTTACAAAAAGATTTTATTTTTCTCTTTTCAGTGAAAACTTATTTATATAGCAGAGCATCAGAAGACGTTCGACGGAAGTTTCACAAATCACAACTTCCCAAAAAAGTGACATTACTCAAAAAATGGTTTTTGTCACTGAAAAATACATTAAATGCACCCAGAGTGAACAGAAAAGTTACATCTCCATCTAGAAAGTTATCCACTCGAGAGACAGTTGTGCCAGTTTTATTCTAGTCAAGTTATTTTTAAGTTGATTTTTCTCAAATGCTGCATTTTTAAATTGTGTCGCTTTTCTTGCTTTTATCGGATATGACCAAAAAACTATCTATTGAACGATCATACGTTAAATTAAAAAGTCTTTAGAAATGTAAAGAAAGGATACGCTGTATTCGTAACCGAAAATTCTGTTAGGCATATATATTGATTTTTACAGTAAATCACCCGCTGCGCTGGAAATTGCGCAGCGTAAAGTTCAAACAAAGAGCAAAATATGCATTGCAGCTGACATCTTAATAAAATCATAATGAAACTTATTTCAGGCCAAGATCATTACGACAACAAAAAAAGTATTAAATTTAAAACATCTCTTACGAAATTATAAGCTAACAAATTTCAACAACAACAACGAGAAACATGGTTTGTATTGAGAACCTCTTCCTTTATGAAGTCGGCTTAAAACGCCTATGCGTTAATCGACGTGACCGCTTACAATAAATATACTTTGAGTTTTACATAGCATAAATGTCACCCGCTATACGCTACAACATATGCAATGTTTTTCAAGTGTGCACAAAATAGGAAATTGTGAACAAACAAATGCACGTTTTAAGCGTTTTGTTTTTTGCATTAATGTCTAAACTATCTTTGCGTACTACATCGATGATGCTCTGCAATTTTATAATTCTCTTTTTACCCCTGTCTTGAAACGTTTCCAAGATAGGATTGCTAACTCCACTCTTTTCCACCAGGTGGCGCTTTAGGCGGTTGAATCGCGTAGCACATGTCCACTTTACTGTACCTACATACCACTTTTATGACTATAGCTGCAGCTGTTCAGCAGTTAAAAGAGTCGGAACTGACTTTTTTGGGCACCCTGTATTTTCTTTTGATCGTAAAGATCTTACAATGGGACCTATTTCAGACCAAGACCTTTACAATAAAACAAAAAGTATCAAAATCGGATCGACCGTTAAGAAGTTATGAGCTAACAAACAAAAACAAAAACAAAAAAACATACGCTTGGAATTGAGAACCTCCTCCTTTTTGAAGTCGGTTAATTAGAGCATTTCTTACGAAGTTATAAGCTTACAAACACCAACAACAACACGTAGCAAGAATTAAGAACACCCTCCTTTCTGAAGTTTGTTGAAAACGACTTTGGGCTAATCGATGTGTCTGCTTACAGTAACAGTACTTTGAACCACAGAGTATACGTGTCATCCGCTACGCTGTAAAGCGTGCAACGTAGTTCAAGTGTGCACAGTGTAGGAAATTGCGAACAAACAATTGCACGTTTTAAGCGTTCTATTTTTAGCAATAATGTCTAAAAACTGTCTTTTCGTAGTAAATCGATGATACTCTACAACTTCGTAATTAACTTTTCTCCCATCTTGAACCGCTTTTAAGATAGGAGAGCTAATTCCGCTGTTTTTCACCAGATGGCGCTTTATTTTCTTTAGATTGTAAAGATGTTATAATGGGACCTACTTCAGACCAAGATCTCTACAACAAAGCAAAAAGTATCAAGTAACCGTATTTTGAACTATATAGCGTATGTCTCACCAGCTACGCTACTACGTGAGCAATGTAGCTCAAGTGTGTATAGTAAGAAATTGCGAACAAAAAAAGGCACGTTTTTAGCCTTGTACTTTTAGCATCAATGTCAAAACTATTTTTTCGTACTAAATCGATGATGCTCTGCAATTTTATAATTCACTTTTTTCCCCTGTCTTGAACCGTTTCCGAGGTAGATACGCTAGCATGAATGTCTAAACTGTCTTTTTGTACTAAATCGATGATAATCTTCAACTTTCTAATTCACTTTTTTTCTCTTGAACCGTTTTCGAGATAGGAACACTAACTCCACTATTTTCCACCAGGTGGCGCGGCAAGTGGTTTAACCGTTTAACCTTATACTGCAGGGCCACTTTACTATACTTACATACCATTTTTATCACTATAGCTGCAGCCATTTAGCAGTTAAAGAGTTGGGACTGATTTTTTTGGGCACTCTGTATTTTCTTTAGATCGTAAAGATATTACAATGGGACCTATTGCAGACCAAGACCTTTTCAACAAAACAAAAAGTATCAAAATCGGAGCATCCGTTCAGAAGTTATGAGCTAACAAACATAAAAAAAACATACGGTTTGAATTGAGAACCTTCCTTCTTTTTTTGAAGTCGGTTAAAAATTTAAGTAACAATGAAATATTAACACTGGAAGTTTTTTATTGTGGAGCCCTAAAAAGTATAAAATAAAAAATTTATTGTTGCAGTAACATGCTATAAATAAACATAATGTATGGTGTAAACGTATAAACAGTGCCTTACTGTAATTGATATAAAATTCTGCACAAAACAGAATTTAATGTATGGCAGGACTTATTTTTATCTTTTAATCTTGTTTCATTCTCTAAAACCGGTTGCTATATTCATTTCATAAAATTTCTAGAATATAGTTTTAGCATAGGAACACCTTGGTGGCTTTTCAATTTCTGGCGATGAGTTAAAATGACTATTGAAATTTTGTAAGTAAAGATCTTATCGAGAAGCGTACGATCTACTTCTAACTTCTATACCAAATTTTCCCAACAGGTTCTATACTAAAGCTGCTCTACTTCTTTAGTACGATTTTCCTAAATCCATTTTAATCGATTAAAAAAAAAAAAAAAAAAAAAAAACGCTTGCGCATTCATTATTTTTTGACATAAGAGAAATATATATATTTGTTTATTTTTGGCATAAATTTGTTTTTTTCTTTGAATAATTTTGAAGTTACAATGGAATTATTATTTAATATCTTTTGAACCAATTATCTCAATTGAACGTTCATTCAAGATGATAAATAAAAACTGATAACGACACTGACTAAAAAGAATAGTAAGACCTGCCGTACTAAAAAAAAGGAAAGAAAAAAATCAGAACAGCCAAGCCGACGCGTTCTATCTTGGTTCGAACCTGGTATCTACCATCTGTTAGCTTCGTAAATAGAATCTATTCTGGCTACTTGGAAAGCTTGGTAAGATACACAAGTAATAATTATATAAATGAGCATTTTTATTACGTAAATAAGAAAAAGAAAACTTAGTCATCAGTAAGCAGTATTATATATAAAATATGCAATTTAAAAATTATAAGTAAATAAGCAATGCAACAAAATACTTTCCTTTCTGTTTAGTATAATTCTAAAACTACATGTTTAGTCCTAAAATTACAAATCAAATTATTTATAAAAAAATAATAATAATAAGTAAGAAGAAGGTAAGAAGAAAAGGAATATATATATATTTTTAATACAGTTTGTAAATAAACCAGGGGGCTTTGACTCCTGCTCGCTTCATTCACCAATCTACGAGGCAGCTTACTTAGCAGACTTTGCCCGCTTATATTTAAGGTATTAATTTCTTTTTGCCACCCAGACGTCTCTCCTCAACACATGTGACAGACTCTCTGTTTCACTTATGTTTTATGATGCAGTTTTTTCCCCCCCATCTCCTGTTGCTTCATTCTGAATAATCTCTGCTCACTTAAGATTTCTTTTTTTTTCTTTTAAGAGACAAATTTATAAATTCAAAAACTTTTTACTTTATTTTTTATTTTTTAGTAAATTTATCTTTTCATTATTAATTAATTAATTAATTAATTAATTATTATTTGTATATTTTTTATGGAGGTAAGCAATGGTAGCAACCGCATACAGGTACTTCAAAACACTCACGTTTAGGCTGACACACAGACACTTTATTTATTATATATATGACCTAATAATAATTCCAAAAGGTAAATAAATAAATAAATAAATAATATAGGATGCATAATGAAACTATTTCACTGACGAAAAAAATGAATTATATACAATAATTTTACTTGTTCATCTAGTTAGCACACGATATATATATATTTTTTAATATTTTTTTAATGATCTAGTATGTTGTGGCTACCACAAAACTTTCTTCTGTATTAGTCAATATAACCGCGCTCTTACCGTTTAACATGAACAAGCATGTAATCCTAAGTTCATGTTAAACAGTTTGAAACGGATTATTAAACGAATTTTACATATGCATTTTGAGTGCAAAATTAGCAAATAGATTCTGAAAAGTAACCATATTAAAAATCAGATAGTCAGTTATAGAAGCGCAACATGTTCACAGATATGCATCAAAATTGTATCAGAATATATATATATATATATATATATATATATTAATATTCCCATTACTTATCAAGTTTTGTGTAATTATACATTATAGAAGACTTACCTTAAATGGGGAAATCCCATCGTCACCTATTAATTAAATATTTATATTCACTAACTTATGTTAAGGTATAAATAAATACAAATTTTCATGCTATTCTGTACACTAGCTTGTCAAAGAATTTTATTCAGGCATACACACAGAGACAAATAGGAGCACAAATTCCGAAAATCGTCAAATCGTTTCCAGAAAATCTGAAAACGTGTAGATCAATCGAAAATTGAAAGTAGAATGTTTTTGCGAATTTAATAGCTTCTTCTATGAATATAGAAAAACAGAAGATTTGAATCTCGATTATTATTATTTTAATTATTTTATATAAATCATTAAATTTTAAAATACAACCGAGTTATAACTATGAATTATAAAAGATTATTTTGGCAGATTTACTTTTTAGATCCATACATATTTTTTACAAGACTTTCTATTTAAATTTTGTATATAAAAAGTAATAATATTAAATGTAGTTTTTCACTTTTTATGTAAACCTTTTATGTATTTTTAGGAAAAATAATTTACTGAAGCATTCATCTTCTACAAGGGAATAAAATTTCTATAAGCCACAGTCATACAAATAAATATATTCTCTTTTAAAGCAGATGGTATCAAAAGAGAATTTAAACTTTTTGCCTCTAGCAGATTTTTTTTCCTTGTCTTTTGATGTTTCAAATAAAGGTTGCTTTCTACCTGTATTTATAAAAAATGATCCCGCACAATTACATGAGTACTTTTTTTTTTTTTTTTTTTTTTTTTTTCCATTACAAATCTTTTAGCGTAAAAAAAGAAACAGCGTGTACGGACTTTAAAAGACACATTTTTCAAAAGTTGGTGACGAAAAAATTAAACGGTTAATTAATTTTCATTTAATGTCTAACCAAATTGAATGCATCACATTTAAGTTCTGAGAGAGAAAAAAAACTATTTGTAGGTGAAGTTTTAATTTTATTGAGAAGAAAAATAATAGCAGATTTTTTACGCACATTTTCGATGTAATAAATATTTTAATATACAATCTGGGAATTATGCATTGATTTGAATTTGTAATTAAATCTTTACACTAGAGCAAAAAAAAAAAAAAAAAAAAAAAAAAAAAATTACATGTTAAATGCCGTTACCACCATAGAAATGCGTCGTGCCCCAGTGATGACATGTGGTGTTAGTAGATTACAGACAACTTTTCCCTATCCTATCAACACTCAGCTTACCTCGTGGACTTTTAGAGTAAGACTGCATGCACTTTCCAGCCAGTATTTCGTTCATTAGTACAGTAAATGATTTTCCAAAGCGGAGGAAAATTATTGTACCACCAATAAAGAACCGCTTGCTGTACTTAAAATCATAGAACATTTCCATCGCTATATCTAGAGACGAAATTTACCACTTAATACAGATTACAAATCCTTACCTTGACTTCGAAAAAAAAAAATCCCTTTTCGGCAAGCTTAAAGGCAAAGGTAGATTCCTTTACGTTAATGTTACAATTGTAAAGAAATTTTACATATGCATTAATACCTAGCCAATGGCTTTGTTCCCACACATTGCATCATTTACGTCGCTATTCTGTTTTCAAGAAATTTAATTTTCAACTACAAAGGGGTTTTATTCATTCTACTTAAAATTTTAGGCTAAATTTATTGGTTTGTAAATGTTTCAATTTTTTTTAAAATTCAAGCTCATAATCATTCAACAAATAAAAGCCTTAAAGATATACAATCCCAGCAAAGGTGAATCCCGGAGGGGGCTATTGGGCTACACCCCCTCCCCCCCCCCCAAGCTTAATCAAAATTATATTTTTTATTTAAAATCCATATGCTGTTCAATATCTTTCTTTTAAAAGAAAAACTAATAGAAACGTGAAAATGCACTTTTGATCTTACTAGTTCTGGTAAGCCTGGCGTTGCTATGGTCAAGTCAAATACAGATAAGTGGTAACGGTTTTTGGATAGTTATTTCATTGTAATTTTTATTGAATTATTGAAAGTTTTGTGTTGTGTTTTTGTGATTCTTATTGTCAGAAGAGTAAAAATTGTAAAGTGAAACTGTTTTGGTTCACATAAGCTGGAACATTAACATTAACATCAGTTAACATTTGACCATTTGGCACCGCTGAATTTCAATGTTAATTATTATGAATTTAGTAAATTGTATGATTTGGCGAGATTTTGGTGACAAAATTTGCAACTTAGCAATGAAATTTGTGATTTGGCGGCAAAAGTTGATAGTTGACGACGAAATTTTTGACTTGGCGACAAAATTTCGCGAGCTTGGAGGTGGAGAAAGGCAGCTTTGGCGTCATTATATTTTCTTTCCACGCGAAAACCTCATATCTCTTCACAGACCAATATCTTGTTTCGACAAGATAAAAAGTCAAACGAAGCTGTAACGCATTACTCTCAATCGTAAATTTTAAATTCTTGCCTAAACTGACATTCTAAACTATTCACCACAAACGATATTTGTATTAAGATTGACGTATTATTTTAATTTTATATTTTTAAATGATTAATTAAAGCTTTTAACAAGGTTTTTAATTAACACACTTCTATTAACTAGATAATGATGCAACTATTAATGTATGTAACGGAATTTTGCGATTCAATTTTCGGCAACTTTTTGTCGTCCAAAGGACCTGAAATATTGCACACAACTTCATAATCAATGACAATACTAGATACAAGTGTTTCCAGGCACTTTTCCCATCAGGGGCAGGTTCCAAGGGCAAACAAAAAATCTATACTTATACAAAACTATCGTAGGTGACACAGGATTTGGATGTATTTGTATAATGTCGAGTGGCAATAATTAATTTTTTTTAAATAAAGATTTATTAGTTCATTTTTCAATAAAAGAGTGTTATATATATATATATATATTTTTTTTAAATGGTATAATTTTATTTATCAAAATAAGGGAATTCGAGTAATGAAATACTTTAATTTAAATTTAATTTTTCATGAAAATAAACTTCAACGGAAAATTCATTAAATTCGCCCCTAGTTCATTTGTTAAAGGGATACCTAAATGTCCCCAAATTTATTACCTTTTGTACCATGTCAGTTTAATTCGTTTAGCATCGATTTACAAGATTTTTTTTTTTAACAATGACATTTATCTTTTACATTATAGTATCTATGTCATAAAGCTAAGTCTAAATCTGCTTAGCCCTAAGATATGTTGATTTTATCATAGAATAATAATAAAGGAAGAAGGAGCATGCCAATACTCTAATGCTTACAAACACCTTCTAGTGAAATGCCAGCGAAAGCTACTTTTGCTCCTCTCAACTTTGAAGTAGGGCACCCATCCTCAGCGCATTCATCGCTGTTTGTTGTGGTGCTGCCTCGCAGACTGATTGAGAGAGAGACGAGACGATTCAAAAATCTCGCCAACAAGTCACCAACCAATCAGATGGAAGCACTGTTACAACCGTATACCCGGCATTCCTGGATTTTACAAACCGAAACCAAAACACGTACGCTCCTTCTTCCTTTATTATTATTCTATGGATTTTATTTACTTATTTTTTTATTAACTTTTATTTTATTTGTTTAAAATCACGGATAAAATTTTATTTCATTTTTCTCAGTACATTGTTATAATTGTGACGTCATATTTTCTGTTCAATTAAACTTTTTTTTTTTAAAAATCAGATTATTATATTGTTTAAAAACATGATTAAAATTTTATTATATTTTCAGTGATCTTTTTTTATTATCATTTGCACGTGACATAAGTATCAGATTATAAATTTTTGCAATGAAAGCTATAGAAAATGTCGGCTTCATCACAAGAAAAATCACTTTTAAACTTGTAACTTTTAAGCAATTGAAGTTATCGAAAAAGTTTAAATACAAAAGTTGTTCTTTAGGGTAAGGCGGTAATTCGCCTGATTTGAAGTATTTTCCTATTTTCAATATTAAAGAAATTATGGGCAAATGAAAATTTCCACCCCCCACCATTTCCACCCCCTTTGAGCTGGATACCCCATCTACGAACTCGACCGAGATTTTTACTGTCCTGACAACATATCCCGAGCTGGTGAAATTTAAATAAAAATTACTCCAGTTATCGTGTTCACAACTTAACATGGGAAAAAGCGTTATACATGTATATATATATATATATATATATATATACCTATATATATATATATATATATATATATATATATATATATAAACTTTTGAACGGAGGGTGGTTTTGGGTTCTAGGGGTCATGATCGGTGAAGATATGAAGAAATTTTCCAAAAGTCGTGTCATGAGAACCATTGCAATAGGTAAATCTCCTATAAGGAATCTACCTAAAAAGCGTAAAGGCCAGAGAGACAACTGGATTCAGCGACAGGAAGAATATGACTTTGAAATACGTCATCGTAGAGGGACTCTATCTGAAAGCAGGAACACTTTTTCAAGAAAGCGCTTTAGTACAAAATGCCACTATAGATTTACAACACAGAAGACATGCTAGCAAGGCCATTCCATTGTGCACCAAATAACGACATCAGATCCGCGAAGAAATAAAGAAGTTAGACAAGCCAAAAGAAAGATCCCTACATAAGATTAATCAGGTAGTTGTCAGGATTATTCTACCTATAGTCATACTACGAAACGTTATTATCTTTTTGGACCTCACTTTACATTAGAGATGGCGTTTTATACAAGATATGGGAGTTAGATGATGGTTAAATGATATTTAGCTTGCATTTCTGCGAAAACAAACATTTTAAGTCGTTGTTACGAAAATCCTATCTTGGTTACAGTTTGCAAAAATTATTGCTGCGATTTGACAACTTTTGGTAAAAAATTCATGATACGTAATTTCCAGTTTAGCAGATTTTGTATCATTATTCACGAAGATCTATAACTTTGAATATTTTTCCAGATTGAAGAAGAACACCTTCGTTAATATGTCATTGGTCATAAAATCCATATAAGAAAGACCTTCTGTAGATTCATAGGTCGCTGTTTCGATCATGGTGTAAATGTAAACAGAGACACTATTGATCCATCGCTTACGTTATCACGAAGCGATATTGTAAAGCTATTTGCATTATAATTCACTGGGTTGTATGCTGCAGTATTTACATCGAAGTAAATTTGGTTACAGTTACTGTGTGAATTTTTATAAATGCTTCTAAATAAATATTGGCAAGTTTAACGGACTGTTTTCCTCGACTCTAAACAACGAAGCCGTTTCTCGGCAGCACTATATGCAAATATGTTGTTTTTCAATTTTTTAACATTTAAATAATTTTCCTTTATATATACGTGCATGAGTTTAAACTATAGAGCATTATTTACCAAATTAACTTCTCTAGACTAGCAAAAAGGCTAAAAACTAATAAAGTAATATTACCTAAACTATTATGTTTCAAATCTTCATTTTACAAATAATATTATACTAGACCAGATGAAGCAACACTCGTTAATAGATTCAGGGCATAGTGCCTACAGTCTTACTGTTTTCTGGTTTGTCTTCTTTCCCCTGGTATCTTTTTAGCGTCTATTTTTCGTGCATTTTCTGTCTGATCAAGTTGTTTTTTTTCACACACTCGTTCTTGTGCGGGTTTTCCTCAGCATTTTGAAATGAATGATACGTCAATGTGGTACTTCTTAAACGTCTATATGTAATTTTATACTGATAGTATATTAATGTCTTTGGTTTCGAAGAATATATAACTGTGTTTTTTACAGAGAATTTCAAATTTTTTTCTTCAATATTTTTTTTTTTCTTTTCTATAATAATTTTATAAGTCATGCAATATTATTGTTAGAAGAATCGCGGATATTTAAGGAACAAAATATAAATCAATTAAATTGTAGTGTTCATGTTAAATTTTAACTCAAAGTGGTGCAACTTTTTATCTTATCTTATATCAATTTCCGTAGTTAAGGTTACTTATTTAATGCACATCATACAAACCCTCATGAAGAATTATGCATGAACTTAATCGAGAAACATGTTTTTCACTCTACTGTTTATTAAATCCTCGAAATTTTATTCCCTTAATAACTCTCTTACCTTTTTATCAAATAATAAATATTTTTCAGTAGGAAATACATAATAAGCAGCCATTCGTTATTTTAGCCATATTTTCTAATGTTAGACATGAATCACATTGCTTCTTATTGAGTTAAGAATTCCTTTGGTATATTTTAAATATTTTTATGATTGTTGTTTCCTACTAACACCGATGTAAAAGGATAGTGGGAATGTTTCAATTTTTTTTTTTTTTTATTTAAAAAGATATATAATTTGAATAATTAATAATTTAAAAGTTTTATTACAAATTTGCTCATGCAAATGAACTTACCTTTTAACGTTAATTGGTTTCGTATATAAATAAAACATTTAACCTTTTTTATGTAACAAATTTTCGGTATTTTCCTTTGTTTAAATTAATTTTAAAACTTATGTTCTTTATCTTTTCTTTACATACAGTCGGTAACCAAAGTCTCCGAACACTAGCAAAAATTCCTATGTAAAATAAGTAGAGTTAATACTGTTTTGTTAAATAAATCCTTGTCGAATCCTGTTCTTAGTCAGTGTAAGAACATGATTCGATAAGGATTTATTTAACAAAACCGTATGAAGTGTACTTTTTTTACATAGGAATTTTTGCTGTGTTCGGACACTTTTGTTACCGGCTGTTGCAATAGCATTCCAAAATTTAACAAATGGGGTTTTAAAAGCAACCATATGAATAAATCACTTTAAATTTTTTGGAAGTCGCGATTGCGACTTTCTGCATTAATGATGCATTTGTGATTAGTAATTTACGTTATAAAGAGCCGGTCAACTCTTTTGACCCTTATACATCTGCTGCGAGTTTTTCTAAATTTATAGTGTTTAAAATTAAAGTTATTTAATTATTAAATAAATTATTATTCGAGTTACAACTGTTTAACATATCAATGTTTCAATCCAAAATTTCTCGAAAATAAAAAATGCTAATTATTTATTTCACATACTTATTATAAACTATGTGTTTCATAGTAATCTTTGAAATTAGTTCAGCAATTTACAAATAATAATAATAATAATAATAATAATAATAATAATATGCCAAGCAGTTTAGAAAAGTAAATTGGCTTAGATCTGTGAGCCTTCATTTGTCTCTTATGGACAATAAATGTATCCAAATGTTTAGTGATAGTATCATCCTTCTGCACGACAATGCTAGGTTTCACACTAGTCGCCAAATCAAGAAATTCCGAAAAGATTTCGAGAGGGAAGATTGGTGTTACCCTCCGTATTGTCTATATTTGGCATACGTTGACAATTTGAACAGTGTGGCTTATTCTCTGAAGTTAAAGGAAAATTTCAACAACCTTGTAACTTGTCTTCAGATAATGATATTAAAAGTATTGCTGAGTCTTGGCTCAATGGGCAAAACGGAATTTCCACCAAGCTGCGTTAAACATGTTTGCCTCATGTTCAGATATACGTCTAAATAGGTTTCGACAAATACACCTCTTAATTCTCTTTTTATTGTTTCTGTGTATTCTTAATCAATAATACTTTTTTACCCTTGTGGCCTTAATATTAAATCCACACTCGTAAATTCAGTATACACTGCATTTGACGATTGTCAAATATCTATAAAGAAGTATTTGATGGATTCTCCTGGACAGGCAGAGCAGTAAATAACATATCATAACATATGCATTTCAGCTTATGTTTCGTTACGAGTCCAAAAAGTGGTATAATAGTAAATCAAAGAACAAAAAAGTTTGGTTTCAACCGGTAAAAGTAGTCTTTGAAATATTCCGTAACTATACTACATGATTAGGAAATTTCCTTTAATTTATTCATTTATGTAGAAACACATATTTCATGGATATATAAATGTTTTTTCTTTGATAGATCATTAATTGTGCATATTTTTTCTTTCTCTAACCTTCAGGGGTGGAAGCAAAGACACTAATCAACTTCTTCGTTTATTGAAGATAAGACTATATGTTGGCGTTTAATATATAGGAATTAAAGTACATTTTAAAAAATAAAGAGGTACAGTGAGATATTTTGAATATAATTAGAAATGATACAGTTTAAAAATGTGGAAAATTGTAAAAGCTCTTTAGATTGGCTTAACAAAATGAAAAATTTCTGTTTGATTTTGAATAGTGAGATAATTTATCTTTATATTTAACGAAATAATCTGGTGTGTCACTCATACGACTTTCTCTTACCCTGAAATTTAATACTATAAATATAGGTAGGACATTACGAGGTAACATAACGAGTACTGTTATGTAAACCTATGTTAAAATAATTCAGATTTGTCTTCGGAAGAGTTTTGTATGATAAATAGTTCTGTGTGATTCAACCACCCATTTCATTACTGCACCTACATTTATATAAAATTTAAATCTGCTATTAAAATTAAAAGTTCACTTAAAATTATTCAGACAATTTTCACATGCAACATTCCTTGAAACTTATCAGTCTTGATCAAACATTTCCAGCAACAAATTTACATTAATTTGAAAATACAACATTTGGATCTCCTGAAATTATTTATTTTTAAGTTGCTCTAAGAGACACAGGCAATAATCAAACTTTAAAAAACTTGACTTCGGTAATCAGGAAACCTCAAATCGTGTAAATACACAAAAAAAATAAGCGATGAATATTTAGCTTAAAAACATACATTATTTATCATATGCCTATGAAGAATTCATTTCCATTCCTCAGCAGCTTCCCTGGACATGGTAAAATATTATGGTAAAGCCCTTCTACTAACGATAACAACGAATGTTATCGCAAACATTCTATTACTATCTACATTATAATATTTGCAACCCTGTATATCTTTTGAAGACTATGTACAAAGCACATAGTGCACCTATAGGAATAATATACGGCACAACCTGAAATGCATACTTCCATCAATTTTCAGCTATTGTCGTTAGTTCTAGTCCTCTAGTTCTTTTGTGTAGCCCTGTAAATGAACAGTGAATGATTTCCCTGCCATATTCCACATGAGGCATGTTTTTATACCTATAAATATAAATATATTCATTTCATTTGGTTTAGTGCAGTCTATCGATGTTAAACTCTACTTACCTGCTATTTTCCCCACAGACATAATGTATTTGAATACTCTTGAGTGTCCCTGTACAGGAACCATTTGCTTCATCTCAACGAAAAACTTAGTGTAGCATCCCTATATTATACACATTTGGAATAACGAGTTTGGAATTTTTGCTACTGTTTGTTCTTGAGATATGCTGATAACACACACACACAGACAGACACACAGAAACGCACACAGACCAACCGCTAAAAGCATGATTTTCGGATTCAAGGGACCTCAAAATATGTAAATATAATAAAAACTCACTTTCGGAAATTTGACCCTAAAACAATACTTTTTCTACCTTATGGGTAAGAGATAGTAAAATAGAAATGATGTGTCATTTTTAGAAAAAAATCAAAATGTATACTTTCAGAATCTCGCAATAGAACTTGATGCAAAATTTTAACCATCTATGGAATCGTACCAAATAATTCCGTTAATTTTAGCAGCACCAAATCATCCTGATCTTCTAACGTGGGCTATCGCTACATTTAAAAGCGATTGCAGAAGAAAGAAAATTAGCCAAATCATTATAAATACAACACAGAAATGAAGTGCAAGAAAATGAGATGCGAGAAATAGAAATCCAACCTGAAAAAGACGCCAAAGAGTTAAAATTTCATATGCAGGATATAAAAATATCGTATGAAAAACAAACCAAAGAATTAAAAATGCAACCTGAAAATTTGTCAGATAATTAAAATTGTAACATGAAATTCAGATTGGGGAAATTCATGAATGACTTGAAATTAAAGAGTTCGTTGCAAAATAGAAAAATTTAGATATCGATAATACAAATAATGCTACATCTAGAAATAATCGTGAATTTAAAAATATTCTGAAAATCTTTAATTCAGATAAAAAGGATATTAATTTATATCTTACTCTTTTTGAGCATCAAGCGGAAAAGAGTTCTATTGAAGAAGACTGGGTTTCAAATTAATTGCCACTTTTGCCTATGGACATTGTTCATATGATAGTGCGAAAAAAAAAGTATGGATGATTATAATTCTTTCAGATGACTATTGATAAAGAGATTTAAGATAAACCCATTAGCTTTTAAAATGAGATTTAAGAGATGTCACCGTAGATGAGGTTTTTTATATAAATATTTACTTTTTGAACTCAAAACATATTTAGATGTTTGTCAAACGGTTGTATTCATCAACAACTTCAACTCCTGGTTGAACACGAAAACTTGAAAAGCGCATAAAGTTAGGTTACTGTGATATCGAAAATCACATATTCTAAATTATGGATTACATTTCTGATAAATTTATTTCTTTCCCAATTCATTTTCTATCTTTATAAAAAGCGAGTTAATATATGCGGTTTCATTCCTTATTCTAAAAGAGCAAGCCATTATATCTCTATTTCTTTTAATTAAAAAAAAAAAAAAAAAAAAAAAGCAAGAGATGAGGTTTCAATCGCTTAATTCTGTGGAGGACAATTCGTTTCATCTCAATTAAATAAAACAGAATAAAATGTTTCCTGATGTCATTTTTGAACATTGAACTGAGAGAACATCTGCTGCTTAAAATACAAATAACGTATTCTTTTTCTACTAAAGTCTATGAGTAAGAATTTAACGATAAATTTTTGTGGTCAAGATTTTAAGGTTATTTTGCGAGATTCTCACGAATTGATAACGGTTTTTTGGCTAAGAAATCAATCGCCAATATATTTTAAAAAGTTGTACTGAATTAGCTGTAACTGAAAAAGTTGGGTGTTGTTCTTGGCATCATAATTCTGTGGTTTTGTGTAATGTATCCAGCCAACAATTTTTTCACTTCTGCCTCTGCTATCGTCCGATAAGGACTTTTTTTGCTTACTTCTCTCCCCGTCTCCCCGTGTCCACCCCGTTCCTTTTCATGCATTCATCCATTTTATTAGAGAATGAACATTATCTTGATTTTTTCAAAAGGATATTTCTGATGTATCTCTATAGTGTTGAATTATTTAATTATAAGTATTATTGTTACGAAGTTGAAGATAAATAAAGCATTTTAACGTCAGCATCGAATCTTGGGTGATTGTGTTAACAGTGCAATGTTTACGGCCAAGCACTTCAACGACTTTGATCCTTTATCACTATTTTACCAGTGTATTGCTTCATAATAATATAAGAAATTTAAGCATCGTCAAAAAGTGCTAATATCGTCAATTCCTTTCTACAAAAATAGTTCAACAAACTATAGCACAAATATTGGTGCTAACGATCAATGCTGACATTATATTAAAAAAAAAAAAAAAATTCACACGGGGAGGAGGAAAAGCCTTCTAGAAAAATTTTTAAAAACTTTGTGTGCTACCTTGATTAAAGTCTGAATACGCTTCAATCCTGTATCGTGCTGTTTCGCTATTTCTGGATATGGCTTCATTATCTGTTTTGTTGTGAAAGTGATGGCTCCTGTTCTTTTCAAGTTTCATTCTGGGCGCGACTGCTTTTTTTTTTTTTTTCTAAAGTTGTTACTTAATTATTGCCACGACTTCTTCATCAAAAATTTTCATAAATTACTAAAGAAAATTTTACTATGAAGATTGTAATTAGTGACTATTACTTACAAGAAATTTCAGTGCTAGCTCCTGATCAGCATTCGCGATTTTACAAAATAGTGGAAGTATTCTGGATTTTTTTTTTCTTCGTTGACAATATTTATAAAAATATTTACAGTTGACTTTTATACGACGTTACTTATCAGTGTTGTGCTACAGCTGTTTCGTTATGTGATCAACTTCTTCAAAGCATTTTTATCGAACGTCAGTCCGATACTGACTATTCCGTACGCTTTCTTTATTTTCTTTTCAGGATTGTGTGGAAAAATTAATCGAAATCGCCAGCCGTTTAAAAGAAAATTAATTACCGTATTTTTCGATTCACACTATTTACAAGTTCGCTCGTAATGCATCTGACTTGAATACGATCTCCTGTAAACGAAAGATTAGTCAATGTTTTGTGTTTTGATTATCCGATTCTTCAAATTACAAACAGTAAGGTATGAGAAAACGCAACATATAATATATATATATATATATATATTTAAAATAAAATAAATAAATATATAAATAAAATAAAATAAAATACAAATTCAACGTATTAAAAAAAGAAAAGAAATCTTTCTATTCAAGTAAGTAATTTTTATATATTTAAAAATAATAATAATAATAAATAAACAGCTTTCAGTTAAAATAAGAATGGGTAAATAAATGAATGAATCGTATAATATACTCATAATTTTTCTTTTGAAAAATATATCTGCATTTCATTTAATTTATTTTTATTTATTTATACTAATTTTGCTTGTTATAACTTGCTCAATATATGATATATGGTTTATGTAATTTACGTGATACAAATGTTGATATTTTTAATATTAAATTATGACATTGAAAAATTAATACTTATCATAATTTTTTTACAATAACATTCATTCGTTCTATTATTTAACAATTGAATTTATAAAATTATTTATTTATACAATATATATATAATTCAGTTCATATTTTTGCAGATAATTAAAAATAGTAATACTAACAATAATAATAATAATAGTAATAATAAGTATTATTTTCAACTTAATCATACAACTTAAATTTGAGCAAACGTTTGTATATATATATTTTGCGTACATTTTATATCATAAATGGACAGAAATTGTACATATTTTCATAAGGTTTTATGGGTTATACATTTATAATTTATATTTATTACATTTATTGCACAACATGTATTTTATAACAGCTAATTTCTGCCATGACTGATCTTACATATTAAGATCTTACACACACACACACACACACAGAGATATATATATATATATATTTAATATATTTCCAAAAAGAAATTATTCAAACCAAAATACATTTTGTGCAATCTTTTTATATTTTAGTTTTGGTATTGGAAGTTTTATAGATATTTATATATTGTACATATTTAGTATATAGTACATATACATAGTATTCAGTTTTCCATTTTGGTAATTAAATTATTTAGTAATAATGGCCACCAATATTATGATTCCAACTTTTGATGGGGATCCAAATTTTCTTAAATTCTTTTTTGATCAGTTAAGATCGTATGCAGAGATTGGTGGTATAAAATCTAAAGAAATCATTTTGATTTTAAAAAGTAAATTGATCGGTCCTGCACAAAAATTCATGTTAGAAAATGAAATTTTATATAATGCGACTGATCTCGAATTTATCGAAAAAGAATTTACTAATTTCTTTTCTTTACCGTCATCAACATACAATATTAATTCATTTAATAACATCACAATAATGAAATCTGAGTCGCCAAAACATTTTGCACACAGATTAAATTGTGTCGCATCAAAAGCATTTCCTGATATTTATGACACGGAAGCATTAAATTCATTAAAATTCTCTAAATTTATTTCGTGTATACCACCAAACATTAGAATCAAGCTTCAAGAGGAAGGTATTAATAAATACAAAGAAGCTGTTGATAGGGCACAAAAACTCTTTGAAATTCATGTGACAGAGGATATGACAAAAAACACAGAAAACACAGACACAAATACTAACATAATTTTGGAGAAAATCAATTTTTTGACTGAACAAGTTAACAGCTTATCATGTAAACAGGATAATAAAAAAGACTATCATGATAAGCAGAACTATGAATTGCAAAACAAAAGAAGAAAATGTTCTCCAAAAATGCAGAGATTTGCTGATAATCAAACACACTTCAAAAATAAACGAACCTTCTTCAAAAATAGGCAAAGTAGAAACAAATTCAATTCTGGTATTTGCCAAATTTGTGAGAAATATGGGCATACTGCTAAACATTGCTTCAGATGTAAAAGACAAAATTTAAGAAAACAAGATTATCGACACTACTCACACCAACAAAATTCTGAAGCAAATTTTCGAGACAACACAAAGTTTAGAGAGGATAAGAATTTAAACTGATAGAGAGATTTATTCCTACTGGTGATACTATTTCTCAATCTCTACAATCACCAGTATTTTCTACGCTAAATAATGATATACCAAAATTAACAAATCGTAGGCTAGTTAATTCTGTTGCCTCGCAAACAAATTCTGTCATTACGATTTCAAACAATGTGGCTATTCAAACAGAAACGGAGCAAAGAAGTAAATATATTTGTAATGTATATCAAAATGCTTCTCCCTCACCACTTATTAATGCAATGATGGCTCAGTCGAAAGTAAAATTTTTAATTGACACAGGCAGTTCGTTAAATCTACTTTCACAAAAATTGTTTAATCAAATCAAAACATCTTTAAAAAAAAAAAAAAGTTCTAATATTACAATTAAGACTGTTAATTCTGAGGTTAATTTCTCATCATGTAATAATTATGTTTTAAAAATATGGGTTTTTATAAAAAGTATTTATTGGATGACTCTAAATGACACAGCTCTATTTTACTTAATGTACCTACTTTTTTTTTTTTTTTTTTTTTTTTAAAGCAATTTTAATAGAATCTGATTTAACTGGCTATAACTAAAGATTTTATTGTTCTTGCAATTGGAAATATTTTTATTTAAATACTTATTTCATTTATCATTTTTATATCAGATCATTATTCTCTCTGAAAATTGCACATTTATATGGACATTGTTTTTGAATATTTTATTATGATTCATCATGTTGTATTTTTTATATGTTCATGGTAAAGTAAGTAATGTATAAGTGCATCTTTGAACAAAATAATTTTCACCATACATTTTTTATTGTTGATATCCCTTTATCCTCGTCCTTCCAAGGAATTCTTGGAATTGATTTCATTAAACATAATAACATCCAAATTTATTTTGTTCATGATTTACTAAAAATAAATGATACATCAATTCCATTTTACTCTTGTAATGAGGAGGATGATAGTACTTGTAATCACAATCATACTGACCATGTACATTAAAAAAAAAAAAAAATTGAATTCCTGCATATTTACATTCTAAATGTATTCTCAACCCATGTGAAACAAAAGCAGTTAAGGTATTCACCAAATTAAAACCTGATCCTAATGAATATATTTTTGAGGGAAATGAAGATAAACAGATAAATTTTTACGATTCCCTTATATCATTCAAGGACTTCCAAAAAAGTTACAATAGGAAAAATCCTATAAAAGAAATTTATAATTTCCAGATTTATGTATCAAATAATTCTGAAAAGAATGTTCATCTTAATAAAAATATGAATATAGGTAAAATTGCTTTGGTTCAACAAATGAAAAATTTTGATGTAAGTGAAATTATTTTGAATGATTGCAATGACACATAATTTAAAAACAAAACTGAACACTCTGTCAATTTAATTCAACCATCTGAAAAAAATTTAAACAAAAGAAAAACAGATTTAACTCATGCTGACTTTAAACTTGATCACTTATGTAAAGAAGAAAAAGAGCAGTTGCAAAAATTACTATTCGAAAATTTTGCTGTTTTTTCAAAATCTTTGGCAACCTTAGGACATACTGATAAAGTTATTCCAAATTTAAAGCTCACAAATGATTTTCCAATAAAAACACTTCCTTTCCCAATACCTCAAGCTCTGCAAAACGAAGCTCTCAATCAAATTAAAGAACTTGCAGATGCTAATATCACTGAGCGTAGTTACTCCGAATGGGCCTGACCCATCCTTTTGGTAAAAAAGAAACCGGATGGTTCAGGAAAACAAAGATTCAGACTAGCTTTAGATCTAAGAATGCGAAACACGGTAATTCAGGGTTCTTCTTATCCTTTACCAAAAATTCAAACTATTATTTCAAATTTATCATCATATAAATATTTTACGTCATTAGATTTTCAACAAGCATATCATCAAATCGATTTACCGGAAAAATTTCAAGATTATGTTACTTTTACATCAATGTTTGGTTCATATAAATATAAACGTTTATGTTTTGGTCTTAAAACAGCTAGCTCTATTTTTCAATCACCTATGGACAGTCTTTTAGATGAAATTCAGGAAGATGGAATCTATTCCTATCAAGATGACTTAATTTTAGGGGCTAACACTTTTGAAGAAACAATGTTTAAATTAAGGAAAGTATTCGATATTTTAAAAAAGTACAATTTAATTTTAACTCCTAACAAATGTTCATTTCACAAAACAGAAGTAGATTATTTAGGTTTTCACATTCAAAATCATACAATTTCTCCGGTGCAGGCTAATATTATTAAAATTAATTCATTTCCTGTACCCACTACTAAAAAACAGGTGAAAAGATTTTTAGGATTTGCTACTTATTATAAATCATTATTACCAACTTTTTCTTAAATCGTCCAGCCATTAATTGACTTAACCAAACCTAAAGTCACCTTTAAGTGGACTCAGAAACATCAAGAAATTTTTGCAAAATTGCAACAATTATTTTTCAAACCTCCAATTGTTAGATTACCCGACTGGAACAAAAAAATTTTCGTGAACACAGACGCGTCAAAAGTTGCAATTTCAGGTGTACTTATGCAAAAATTTGGTGATACACTATTGCCCATTGCATATTTTTCAAAATCATTAAAACCCTCTGAACAAAAATATCCTTCATTGAAACTAGAATTAATGGCCATACATAGATCTGTACTTGCATTTAAATACTATTTATATAATCGAAATTTTTAAATTCTTTCGGACAGTGCACCTTTAAAAAAATATAAGAAAACAACAAATCCTGCAGACATTACCACTAGATGGCTTATGGACCTTTCTGAATATTCTTATTATTTTGAACATATACCTGGTTCTAGCAATATTTTAGCTGATTATTTGTCCAGATGTAACTTAGATGAAAATCAAGAAAACCTTTATATGAATCCGAAGACTGTTTTTGAAGAGAATCTTCCTGTCATTCAAAATGATCCTGATAAGGTGAGTACAAATGGTCATGAAAATTATGAAAAAGGTAAAAATGATTATCGATTAAACTTTCTTATTTCTGGCCAAAGTGGCAATAAAGATCCCCTCCTGGAAATATCAAATAATACTTTTGTGTTTGAACAGAAAAAGGATGATAAATTATCTCCAATATATAATGAAATTTTAAGAAAAGGATCATCTAAGAAGTTTTCTAATTTTTTAATACATCCTGATACTAAAGTTCTAATGATAAAAAAGTATGACACTTGCAATGACACATATACTTATTGTATTGTTGTGCCAGAAAAATTAAAAGCTAAGGCATTAACTATTTCTCATTTATCATACTTCGGATTCACAAAAACCTACGAATTTTTATCATCTAGATTTTTTTGGAGAGGAATGTACAACGACACATTAAATTTTGTTGCATCTTGTACAAATTGTTTACAATCAAAACATAATCGTAACTTAATGCACCTTTACAACCAACCTACACACCAAAATTTCCTGGACATACTATATCTACAGACTTGTTAGGTCCTTTCGAAAATGGTCAATCCATATTGATCGTAATTGACCATTTCTCAAGACATGCAGAACTTTATCCCTTAACGGATACATTTGCACAAAAAAATTGTTAAATGTTTATTTTCTTACATATCCACACATGGTCGTCCATCTGTAATTCTTTCAGATCTTAGACCCCAATTCACGTCACACGTTTATAACAATTTCAATCAGACACTAGGTATCAAAGTTTTACACTCTTCTGTTGCTCATCCACAAAGCAACGCTATCTCTCAAAGGTTAAAACAAAAGTATAAAATATTCCATAAAAACACTCCTACAAGAAGGACACACATTTGCAAATGCTATCAATATTCATAAATCCTTGTATAATGGATCAAAACTTTCGTCTACACAATTTTCACCAAATTTCCTACACTTTGGCAGAGAATTATCGTTAATTTTTGATACATATGATTCTCAGTGCAACCAACCATTCCTTGATAGAAATGTGGATGTTTATAAACTAATGCATGACGATAAAATTTATCATAAAGCTCACAATAATATTAAAATGTCTCAAGAAAGAAGCTATAACTATTATCAAAGAAAAACAAAGTTAAGAAACATTTTCAAAAAAGATATAGTATATTTAAAATCTACTGAGAGATTTAGACTTAAGTATTATGGTCCTTTTATTGTATTTAAAAAGCATTCACCAGTTGTATTTTCAATAAAAAGAATAAACTACCCTGATGAGTCTGCATTCAAGGTACATGTGGATAGACTGTTGCTAGCTCCACCCAGAAACACACATTTAGTTGATAACTGTATTACAAATGATCAAAACACTTTTCAAAACATATCAACACCTACACACTCATATAATCTACGTCCAAGACAAAAATGCACCCCAAATAATTTCAATGCTATTCCAACATCTACACACTCATATAATTTGCGTCCAAGGAAAATAAGGCAAATCCTTAATTAAAAAAAAAAAAAAAAAAAGAAAGAAAGAATGAGTTACCACTGCAGGGGTAAACTTATTGCCATAAAAATCATATACTCATAAATGACCTTTACACTTTGTTTATTTAATATTTATCATTTGAAATTTTTAATTTTTAATTTTCAATCAATAAATCAATTTCTTAAAAGACATTCTTAACAGTATTTCTTGTATATATATATATGTATATATATATATATATATATAAAAGAAAATGTAAATGTTTTCTGCAATTCCAGGTGGCCAACGGAACTTTGTTGTGCTCGTTGCATCATTGCATGTCATTATTGGCGGGCCCACTTTTTGCATGTCCAGGGGTGCAATTGGCATAGCACCTATTGCTCTAGAATGATATTGCTCTAGAATGTTGCATATTCTTTATTCAAATCGATATGTTTGTCACATTAAAAAAAAAAAAAAAAAAAAAAAAAAATGCTATAACAAGGTTATATATAAAAATATATATATAATAATAACAAATAATTAAATATGCTCTTACGTTATATTAACATTTATTTAAAAACATAAGAATTACAATTTACACACATTTGCATCTTCGACACTTGTCAAAAACTTAAATTACACATTGTTTAGTATTCATAAATAAATAAATAAGTTCAATTAAAAAAAAAATAAATAAATAAAAAAAAAGGCATAATATTTTATGGCATTTCATTGAACACATAATGTTATAATGTTATCATTTAAGATTTTAAATTTTCACATTTTTGAATAATTTGAACTTTTTGCAATGCTAGCAACATGTATTTCCATGAATGTGTCAATGTGTGAATATTACCGATCGTGACTTTTTTATGCTCTCAATTTTCTTGGAATGACATTTTAATAATTTTTGTAGATATCAAATCATTGAATCTACACTTTTTAAAATTTTTTTTTGAAATAATTATCCCTCCTTTAGAAGATGATTCGTTCAAAATTATTGCCCCGAGAATCATCAACTCAATTGAGAGCATCCAATTTTGGGAATACTAGTATGCTATTAAACTAGTAATTCTCTATTTATTCATTTGAAAATCTCCCGTCCCTGCTTTTGAGGTGCTCCCGATCGTGCATTTTTTTAAATGGCGTGGTGGAGGTGTTTTTTACATGCCCTATTCATCTAGGACGAAGGACCTAAGCTTGAGTCATATACTTGTGATTCACACAAGAGTAAGGTGGGTTGTTCGTGTTACGGTGGATGCCTAACACAATTGAACAGCTTTCCTGGCTGGAATTGGCCAAAACACATTTTTGCTTATATTTTATGGTGTTATTCACACATCATATTTTTCATATTTTTATTCTGATAAATTTTTTCTGATGTTTCTTACACCTCATTTGGTGTATTGTATATTTTGTTTTAGATAATTTTGCTTCTTTATATTCCGTTTTTGCATTTATATATATTATTTTCTATTGTAATATGAATACTCTTTGCACAAAGTACTATTATGTTTGCAAACAAAGTGTAGTTATATGAATCTAGCAAAAGAGATAGTTAGAAAAGTACATGATATCCAACATTACTGCTTCTTCATTGTGACCGTCAGTGATTCATATAGATATATCAGCAAATCGTATATGCAGCAGACTATGAAGCATATATTTAAAAAAAACTGATATGACTGGAGAATATTCTCATGGACATGAGTGAAAATGTGCACATATAAAAAAAAAAGAATTGTAATGGTAGCTACTCTATATATTTCTTACAAAGTTGTACAACTGTTTACATATATATTTCTTTTGATATCTTATACATATATAATTTTTCTGTTCCATGTGTAGAATATATGTTGTATATGATAATCCTGAGCAACACCTCTTTTTTTCAGACGAAGGGGAGAAATATGTGATATCGAAAATCACATATTCTAAATTATGTGTTACATTTCTGACAAATTTAATTCTTTCCCAATTCATTTTCTATCTTTGTAAAAAGAGAGTTAATATATGCGGTTTCATTCCTTATTCTAAAAGAGCAAGCCATTATAACTCTATTTCTTTTAATAAAAAAAAAATAAAAGCAAGAGATGAGGTTTCAATCGCTTAATTCTGTGGAGAACAATTCGTTTCATCTCAATTAAATAAAACAGAATAAAATGTTTCCTGATGTCATTTTTGAACATTGAACTGAGCGAACATCTGCTGCTTAAAATAGAAATAACGTATTCTTTTTCGACTAAAGTCTATGAGTAAGAATTTAACGATAAATTTTTGTGGTCAAGATTTTAAGGTTAGTTTGCTAGATTCTCACGAAATCATAGCGGTTTTTTGGCTAAGAAATTAATCGCCAATATATTTTAAAAAGTTGTACTAAATTAGCTGTAACTGAAAAAGTTGGGTGTTGTTCTTGGCATCATAATTCTGTGGTTTTGTGTAATGTATCCAGACAACATTTTTTTCACTTCTGCCTCTGCTATCGTCCGATAAGGACTTTTTTGCTTACTTCTCTCCCCGTCTCCCCGTGTCCATCCCGTTCCTTTTCATGCATTCATCCATTTTATTAGAGAATGAACATTATCTTGATTTTTTCAAAAGGATATTTCTGATGTATCTCTATAGTGTTGAATTATTTAATTATAAGTATTATTGTTACGAAGATGAAGATAAATAAAACATTTTAACGTCAGCATCGAATCTTGGGTGATTGTGTTAACAGTGCAATGTTTACGGCCAACCACTTCAACGACTTTGATACTTTATCACTATCTTACCAGTGTATTGCTTCATAATAATATAAGAAATTTAAGCATCGTCAAAAAGTGCTAATATCGTCAATTCCTTTCTACAAAAATAGTTCAACAAACTATAGCACAGTTACAACTTTTCTGCAAAATTTGATGCGCTGCTTATGCCATCTAGCGGCATAGTTACTTTCAGATTTTTGAGTGGAAAGTAGTCAATCAAAGATTATATGAAATCTTCATTGTTAGATCTCAGAAGGAGCCGGTCATTTTTTTAGAAAGCTGCATTCCGACTTTAGATGTTCGTCAAATTTTTGCATTGAACGGGAGTTGAAATTTATGGTGAATACGGCCGTAAGTGATCTGGATATTACAAATTTCTCTCTACTCTAGAGAAAAAAAATCGTCTCCTTAGTTTTTTCTAAAAATATGAAATCTTACATAGTTTAAATTAGTTTTTAGCAAGAATAAAAAAAGAAATACTGATAAAATAAAGAATAATATAAATGTTTAATAAATGCATTAAATTTAAGTTTAGGAAATAAAAAGAATTGTTATGCTAAACTTTAGAAACCAGAAAAGTACTAAAAAGTATGTCATTTACGTAAAAATGTATTACGACATTGATAGTAATTTTATTTTACGTAAGAACGTTACAATGAATTACATGATATGTTTATTAAAATTTGTGCAAATCAACGCGAGAGATACATTTTACACTAAACCAAGGAACATATTTTATTTATTCTTATACCGGTAAAAGTATTATTAACAGAATTTTCCGTTAATTATTTTAAAACTCTTTATATATATCTTTAATTGTTCAAAAAGCACAATTCAGACACTTAATTATACTGGAACATTTCCATTACAAAATATATTACAATTAATAATCCAAAATGTTGAAAAAGTCTCAAAATAAATGAAGTTAATGTACTTTTTAATACCTAGAGCAAATTGTTTCATTATATCGCGATAAGCTACAGACTGAATATATATATATATATATATCTGAATTAACACTTTTTAATTAAAAAGTTAATTTGTTAACTTCTTCAAACTCAAAACTCAGTAAATTGATTCCGATTGCATGTCATGTGTAGGTCAGATAATTTTGCTTGGAAATGTAAAAATAATAAGCTGTACAATTAATTTCCACTCAGAAGAATTAAAAATAGTTTAATAAAGACACTATTAGTATTTTATTTCCTTTTTATTAACTAGGCGAAATCTCTCGCAATAAACGAAGTAAAAGTCAATTTATTTATCACGTACAACATAGTAGTTATATATATAATTAATTTTCCCTTACCAGTTAGCTGAAACTGAATTATTTCAGATCAACTAGTAAAAGGAAGAAAAAAACACAAATGAGTTTGTAATTATATTTAAAGCGATGTTTCACTTTCAAAGTAAAAAATTATAATTGTAGATCTATTACTGCAAAAAAGTTATAGTTTCATATAGTTTATTTAAGAGATTAAAAACGCCATTTTAAAATTAATATTCGCTTTATACTTAATTAAGACATTAAT